>JAKZAO010000010.1:23800591-23897818 GCA_023053555.1 Branchinecta lindahli | reverse complement strand
ATCATTCTACTAATGTGGCAAAAACTGATGAAAGTGAGATAACTTTTTCAGATACCAGAATCAGTTACCACGGTAACTGGTCAAATACCACGATAACTCAAAAACACCTTTTGACCGTGGTTTCAGATACCACGATAGCTGCAAAAACGACTTTAGACCGTGTATCAGGTACCATGGTATCTGCAAAAACACATCTAATGTTGCACGAGGCCCCACAACGTCCAGGGTTTTCTAGAAACTACATGCACTTCCTTAATTGCAACTAGCTTAAACTTTAACCGAAAAGGGCTAGGATAAGACAATCTAGTTACCTATCACTTATTCACTTAAATTGGCTTGAAGACCCGCTGAAAATGAGTTACTTCGTTGTTCCGCTATTCACAAATAATCGATTTTCAAAAAGTGGAATTTCCGTGTGATTTGTGGTGCGCATTTTTGTTGCATGCCTTACGGGAAAGATTTGTCATTTTTTTTTGTTCAGGTACTATGCAATCTTCACCAATCTCACCACTGCCCACTGAAAAGCCGCATTTGTGTTGAGATTAAAATTTCCCGCGTCATAGTAGAATTTACGCTGAGGGGACGGCCGGAGATATTCTGAGCCTCATAACTAGAGCAGATAGTGGAAAATCAAAAAACCCCTTTTCAGAATCCAAATAATTCAGTGTATCCAATTGAATGACACACAAATAAGTTGGCTTTTCAGTTAAACTTTAAGGATCTAAGCTACGGACTCCGTTTAGGAATGGAGCATCGCTTAGCTGAGGTGACTGAGACTGTTAGCGGATCTACAAGATCCTTCCCTTCACTTTTTCGTGGACAACCGGCCGAAGTTCCTAAAAGGACACCTGAATGAAGAGTACCAAGTATCATCCCTATCTGTTCGACTTCCGTTAACATTGCCTGCAGAAAACCCAATCCAAATACGAAATAGTGTTTCCAAGCTATGATTTTTGCACCATTTTGCATTTGCCCTTATTTCAGTACCGAACAATTTAGAAATGAACAAATGTCTCCAATCAACCCTTCTTCTGGAATATTTTTTAACCAGTTAAGCCCAAACATATATCTGGAAGAAATTCCAATACGATCCGGCCAGCGCTGTACAAGGTTTGAATGAATTGCGCTTTTTGGGATCCCAAAACGTTAGTGACGGATACCTATGACATCGTAAAAGTTGTCCGTCTGTCCGTCCGTCTGTCCATCCGTCCGTCCGACTGTCCGTCCGTCCGACTGTCCGTCCGTCCGACTGTCCGTCCGTCCGACTGTCCGTCCGTCCGTCTGTCTGTAAGCACGATAACTCTCGAAGGGAATGAGATATTTTGATGAAACTTGGTGTGAGTATTCTTTGCGTCAAGAGTAAGGTCGAGTTCGTAGATGGGCACTGTGGCCCTACATTTAGGGGTGGGGGAGGGGGTTTAAATTAAGGGACAAACAAAATATTTTGAAACAGCTAATGTGATAGGCGATTATGGAGTAAGAAGACATGCTGAACACGATAGTGAAAACTATTTTCTCGCCGGACAAGTAGTTCGCCCGGAATCCGGCCAAAACCGGAAAGTTTGTTAAAAGTAAAAGTTCTATTTGAAGTTAATTAGATGTTCGATTTAGGGGTCAGAAGACATGCTGAACACGACGGTGAAAAACATTTTTTGACCGGACAAGTAGTTAGCCCGGAATCCGGCCGAAACAGGAAAATTTGTTCAAAGCAAAAGTTTTATGTGAAGTTGATTAGATGTTCGATTTCGGGGTAAGAAGACATGCTGAACACGATGGTGAAAACCATTTTCTCGACGGACCAGTAGTTAGCCCGAAATCCGGCCGAAACCGGAAAATGTGTTAAAAGCAAAAGTTTTATTTGAAGTTGATTAGATGTTCGATTTAGGGGTAAGAAGACATGCTGAACACGATGGTGAAAACCATTTTCTCGCCGGACAAGTGTTTCGCCCGGAATCAGGCCGAAACCGGAAAAAAGTTAAAGTTTTATTTGAAGTTGATTAGACGTTCTTTATAGGGATAAGGAGATGCGCTGAATTCGTTTCTGAACTATCTTTTTTTGGCTGGACAAGTAGTTCGCTCGGAATTCGGCCGAAACCGGGAATTCGGCAAAAGTAAAGCAGGAAGTTTCGATCAGTATCGTCAAAATAAATATGGCTTATACAGGTATATCTGAACTTAATTTTCTCAGATGATTAGCCTGGCGAAGACTGGATCTGGCGTAGACAAGACGTAGTTGGCTGGGTCAGATATTAAATTGTTGGGATCCCATCGAAACCTTTGGTTTTGTTGTCTTGGAGTCTGCATGTGCAAACCTCCAGAAACGAACATCCCTATTTTGAAAACGTCACGCTCAGGAGAACAATGTTCTCCGTGGCCATGTCTGTAAATGCATTCTTCATGGTGTGTTCAAGTATGGTTTCATTGTTCAGGTGTCCTTTAATTGAGGAAAAATTAGAGTAGTGATATCATAATTTGAATATTTGGCTATCCTAAAACACCGTTGAAAAGGTTTGCGTGGAAGCTAAAAAGCTAGGTAACAATGGAGAAAGTAATAACTTACTGTGAGAGTTTACCTCGGGGTTTTACAACTTTATGGCTTAATTTTTGGGGTGATCAATGGGAAAATAAATGTCATTCAGTGGGGATTTAGATGTCAAATAAGTTTGTTTTGTTATTGTACCGGGCTTTTGTAAATCGACACCGTGTCTCCGGCTTGACCCTTCCTGTATTTTATTTTATTTATACAGAATTGTTAATTAAAACCTTGAGCCTTGAAAAAGAGTGGTTAAGCAAATGCAGTAATTGCTATGGTTGCGGTTTTGCAGATACCATGATATCTGTTACCACGGTAACTGGATCTGGAATTAGTCGTTTTTGCAGTTTCCGTGTTATCTAATATACGGTTGCTCTGTAAAAACGACAATCGGCGAAATTGTGCTTTTCGAAGTCATCCCAAAAGAAGAAATGATATCCAGTCACATCACAAAGTGCCAAACTTGTCTTCCACCAATTTGACAAAAACTGATGGAAGTGAGATGACTTTTTCCGATAACACGATCAGTTATCACGGTCGGGCCGTGGTATCTGAATATCAGATACCACAATAACTGCAAAACGACCGTGGTATCAGATACCATGGTATCTGCAAAAACTCAACTAATGAGTTTATATGTAGCATTCGCAACTTGAACTTTATTAAAATTTAATATCGAGTGTTTGAGCGCTTGCAGTGGATAGAGTATTTACCGTTTTGAGATTCACACTTTCATGTTTGACATCAACAGTGTGGACTCATCAGAACCTGCTTCCAAATCAGGTCAGTGGGAGATGGTGAAAACAAAATACCAAAGTGCCAAGAAACGCACCTATTCTCTTTATTACCATGTCAAAGCCATGAAAACAGGGGCATGAAAATGAATTGGCAGTCAATACTACGAGAGTTAAGCACAGATTGTTCAAATAGGCGTAATAGGGTTTTCAGTTTCGGCTTTTCCTCTAGATGCGTTGTAATAAAGTGCAGAAGGAGAATAGACCTCGGTCTCATTTTGTCGCATAAAGAGCCAACCAGACCGCTTGGTTGGGCTCTGCCAGCAAGACGTTGAAAGAAAAGAACATCACCAGTATTGCCATGAATGGAAAAGTTCTGCTCTGCTGAAAGCTGTAGCCTACCAACATTTTTTTCGAAAGAAAACGTTTCATTCTATTATGACAAGTTTTCGTTAGCCGGATGAACACTGCTCTCAATGCATTAAGTTTTTAGTAATTTTGCTCGTGATGGCTCAAAACTTTTGCTCAGCTAATACCAAATTTCTGAATTTTTATTAAAATGGTGCTTTTTCAGGAAAAGAAATCTTTTTCCGATCTTAGTAGCACGGAAACATTTACCGGTGTGGAAATACTGAACATCGCATGTCAAGAACCTGAAACTTCTCGTCCAACAATGCCGCGTATAAGGCGTAAATACCGCGTATAGTGCCACACAGCTTATTACACCTGTTTGAGTAATACTTTATTATCGTGACGGGAAATCGCCACGATGGTGATTGATCAGTGCGATAAGAGTAAGAGCAAAAAATCTTCCATGCGCTGCAGCTTTTAGATCCATAAAGGTGGTGGACACCTCCGTATGAGCGATTTCCAACCAAAGCGTTGTATTTCGAAGATTAAATAAAATTTTCTTAAATCAATACAAAAGAACTCATGGAGAATAACTCTCGGTTCGAAATTGTAAGCAATTCTCCTCACTCTTTCTGCGCGCGGGTTTTTCATTATACGGGCGTATCCAGGAATTTATTTTTGGGGGAGGCGTTTCTCCCCGTGAGTCGGACTTCATAAGTAATAGCAAAATAAAAACAGACCAGAATAAAACAGAAAAAACATTAATACATCAAGTCAAGACACGTCACTGTTATTACAAGACCAAATCACTTCGACGTTTTTTTTTTGTGACAAACGTTCGAAGCTTAAAAGGCATAGCGGGGACCCCAAAACTACATTTCTACATTTAGACCAAACTTGCTTGAGATTCGGCAGCACCTGCTGGTCGATTCGTTGTTAACAAGATTCCTAGTACCACCCCCTACCTATCTGTCAGGTCGCAACCAGAATTTTTAATTGTAGTTATGAGAGTTGTTCTAAACAAGATACGCTTGATGTACCTGTTCTGAGATTCAATGTCTGGCTCTAGTGCCACTGGTTTACAAAACTCACGATTTTCATGGCTTTATGTATCTGTACCCAGCCCCATGGAAAAAGCCTTGCTATGGTATTTCAACATTTTTGTTAGTTTCTAAGTGACAAGCAGTAAAATTTTGGATACATTCGTTTTTGCTCCGTTTTTTGGGGATCAAAAAGTTTCCAGATCGGGGCATGAAACGTAAAAATGCGGTAGACTTTTCTTCTGCACTTATGCACTTGAGCCGTGCGTCATAAATACTTAATTCATTCCTTCATTCATATTAAGATCTCGATAAAAACCCTGCAGTTCGAGACATCGGAGAATTCCTACGCATTTCTTATTAGCCTTTGACGTCATTTTTAAATGTTGTGGTAATGACGTTTCGCGGTTTGACAGTCGCGTCTCTTGCTCTGTCCCAGTATGGCGTCTTGTGGTAAACCCTGATGCGATATTTACAGTCGCGGCTTCTGTGGCCATAGTTTCTTTTATGGGATCCCAAAACGTAAGTGGAGGGATGCCTATGACATCGTAAAAGTTGCCCGTCTGTCGGTCTGTCCGTCTATGAGCACATTAACTCTCGAAGGGAATGAGATATTTTGATGAAACTCGGTGTGAGGATTCTTTGGGTCAAGGGAAAGGTTGAGTTCGTAGGAGGGCTTGTAGCCCTATATTTAGGGGGTTCAAATTAAGAGACGAACAAACCTTTAAACAGCTAATGAGATAGTCGATTAAGGGGTAAGAAGACCTGCTGAACACGAATATGAAACCATTTTCTCGCCGGACAACTAGTTCGCTCAGAATCCGGCAAAACCGGGAAGTTTGTTAAAAGTAGAAGTTTCATTTGAAGTTGATTAGATGGCCGGTTTAGGGGTAAGAAGACATGCTGGACACTTAAGTGAAAATCATTTTCTAGCGGACAGGTAGTTCGCACAGAATGCGGCCCAAACCGGAAAATTTGTCAAAGCAAAAGTTGTATTTGTAGTTGATTAGATGTCCAATTTAGGGGTAAGAAGAGGTGCTAAATCCATATATGACAATCATTTTAGCCGGACGTGAAGTTCGTCCGGAATCCGGCTGAAACCGCAAAATTTATTATAACTTGGATTTTTTCTTAAGTTGATTACATGTGAGATATAGAGGTAAGGAGATACGCTGAATTTGTTTTTGAGCTTTATTTTTTTGCTGGACAAGTAGTTCCGGAATTTCGCCGAAACCTGAAAATTGGCAGAAGTAAGGCAGGAAGTTTCGATCGGTTTCGTCAAAATAGATATGACTTGAAGGGGAAACACACATGCTGAATCCATATCTGAACTTGTTTTTTTCAGATGATTAGCTATTCGGCCTTAATCTGTTTCAAAAATTTTAAGAGTAAAATTTTTTAAGGAGTCTGGCGAAGACAACACCTTAATGTCTGGATCAAATATTAAATTTTTGGGATCCCATCGAGACCTTTGGTCTTGTTTTGTATCAAAGGGAGAGAACGAAGTTGATGGTTGCCAGGCAACACCCGAAAGGCATAAGGAGTGACATCAATGTGAGCTACATCAAAGGCTAGTAATTTTTGTGAGGGGACCATCTTTCCCTTCTGCGCTGAACACGGTTTAACTGTCGTTACTTGCCTTCGTAAATTGCTTGCTATATCACCGACCGTGATTATTGTGAGGGACAATCTACACCCTTCTATGACTAATGACGGCGACAGGGTCGAAAGGGTTCACCGTCGTCACTTAGCCTATAGGTAGGAGTGTTTTAACGCCACCGTGGTTTTCTGCCATCATCAGTTTTTCGCCACACTTTAATTCAGGTAGCGCAGGTGGCCTGTGTAGGTTGTTTCAGATTTAAACCTTTAAATGTGAAAAGGGTGTTTACCGCCACCCAGGAAATCTTACGTCCCCAGGAGGATTTGTTCCTCCAAAGGATAGGGTCAAATCTTGTCAGACCTAATATTCTGATGGGATGTCAAGCGCCAACCGGGTTAAGTATCACAGCGATTAAGGGGTTATCAGTTACCAATTGGTCTAAAAGTATTTACCAGAGCAACTGTAACTGCAGAACCCGAACTAAGTGACAAGAGAAATAATCATGGAAATAGTTAAAACAAATAGTGCGAAAGAAAATGACATTCACATTGTTGACGGTATCTCGCTTCGGCTCAAGAACAGGAAGAATGACAATATTTACTACGTTTGCTTCAAAGAAATCTGTAGAGTTAGAGCCGTTTTACGTGGGAACGGAGGGTTCATCGTTACTAAGCCCCATTAAGGACACGGGCCTGAATGCGCCCATAACCAGATTCTCCAAGCCAGGACTACCTACGTACTCAACGCTTCTTTGCTCCAAAACGTCGCAAAGTGTATCGAGAACTAGACGAGAGGCTACTGAAAGTTAAAACTACCTATCAAGAAGGAAAGTCTTCAAGAGATGTATTTCTGCGGGTGATTTCTCACCTTATGAAATTTGAAAAGCTTGGGGGAAGAGTTCGGGGGCCTTGAATTGTGTAAGTTGCACAGTTTCTTTAGTTGGACTTAAAATAAATCATTATGTGAAACATTAAGCCCAGTCTTCGAGTTCCCCCCCCTCGATTCGCACCACAGTGGTACGGTTTGCAGTGGCAGGTTACATCTAGAAATGCTCTTTTGCCAACTACCAATTATTAAGGTTCATGCTTACCAGATCACTCGCTTGAAAGTTATACATGCCTTACGAATTACGGTACTCCACAAAAGCTACCCAAGAACGGCCAAATTTTGTCCGAAAATGCGAACAGAACGTCTATAGGAGACGGGATCTTCTCAACTAAAGTTCCGTCGAATCGGGTTACTCGTTACACATGCCGCAAGATTACCGAGAGTCCACCCTCGTGCATACCCCGTACAGAATCTGGTCTGGATGTAGCCTACGTCTAAGCACAATAGTCTCTAGCTGTAATGTTTGGATGAAGGGAAGGTATTTACCGACTGACTGGTCACTTTTACTCAGTGTTTTCAGACTAATCGGCTGTTTTTGAGAAAAATTAATCGGATTATTTTAATTTCGGCGTACAATTAAGTTTTCGGAGCTTCGCGCCAATTCAGCTTTCTCACCTACTAGCCTACATTATTGGGGAGAGGCCCCCCTACCCTCACGCATTACGCACCTGCATCCCACCAAGATCTCTCCACTCTTAGCTAACCACATCATTTCTGACGTCCTGCCCCTCCACCTCGCATCACATTTGACAGGTCCAGTTTTGGACCCGATTTGGAGGGGAAAATTTGAGACATGTTTGCGTGCTGACTGTCGAGTTTCATCCAGATCTGCTCACCCGTTCTGAAGTGTTGCGTGCCCCAAAATTCTAACTCTCACTTGGGCGGTCGGATTCGGGAAGTGGCAGTTTCCAAGTCTGTCTGGTGAGGTTCTGATAAGTTCCATCTTCCTAGACTCTCTGAAAGAAGAAAAACCACACATACATTCACCTCTTTTAAATTCCTCATAGAGCTTCAATCTCAAGACTATATCTTTACAAGGCCAACGACCCTTCCAGAAACTTAAGGGCCATCGCAACCAACGTCGTCCACGTCAGAGGCCTGTTAGACTTGAAGAATACACATCACATACCTGCTACTGCCTTATATGAGTGAGTTACCGTTACGCTCGGAAAGTTGACTACGGGAAAAGTGTTGCAACCATTCAAATGGAAGTTTCATTGACAAGCAGCTAGAATCAGAGGCGTGACCAGGGGCGTGACCAGGGGCGTGACGCATTTAGAGAGGGTGGTGCCTTGTCAGCATAACGTCGTCAGCCAGTCGTTGAAATAATGAGTCGCAAGTTTTCATATGAACATTCAATTTTTTCTTAAAGATTGTCGTTTTCTTCTGAAAAACTGTCAGTCAAATGACCAAAGAGTCGGTAAATACCTTGCCCACCCCAAACTTTTTGACTTGTAACGCTTCTGGTTAGAATGATAGGACATATTGATCAGTTCAGTTGATAACAAGACAGTAGGTTTCGTTGGGATCCCAAGGGAGTATGTTGGTTGTACTCCTTATTCAGACAAGCGATTCTTGTAAACTTCCTGTCTTCACCTGATCACGTCAACATGTTACTAATTCCTAATCAACCCCTTAGCCTTCTGTTAGGTTCTGTCTCTAATCCCTCGTCAAGTCCAGATTCCTATCAGTACTTTATTTTGAAATACAACACCTTATAAATTTCATTCAAAGAATGTTATTCTTTCCCAAATTCAAGTTTAGGCTACATTATATTCCAGTCGTGCCATTTATTTTGTAGGAAAACGAAGCCTATAGTTGTATCGGTGTTGGTATATTCGTAATACACTCTCTTTATTGTCACAATGGATAGATAGATAGATGTTTATCATAAAACCCTTTATAAGTTACTATCTGGCCATTGGCACGGTACTGAACCAATTATTTCATATCAGTTTCTCCCCGTGATGTAGGTATTTACTGAACCGCCTGGAGCGCTGCGGAGAGTGGCTGATCAACCATAACAATCGGTCGTCTTATTATCTCCATATTGACATGAACAACTGACAATCGTGTTTAGACTGATGAACTACCATTCGAACCATCGACTTGAGAGTAAAAGGAAGGGTGAAAATGAATTTCCCATTCGTCTTACCCTAGGTCAAAACTCAAAACATCCGATGGTGACATAAAAAGAGTCCAATTAATTTCCGGGTTTCAGCCAATTCCATGCGTCCTAAAAACTAAGCGGGAAAACAAACCGGACGCATCGCAACAGTCCGTCCGTGGCCGAATGGTTAGCGCGTCGAACTCACAAGGGAAGGGTCCCTTGTTCGAGTCTCGGTTGTGCCTACTGTTTGGTTTCGAGCAGGGGTTAGTGGCGTAACCTCTGTAAGACAAGCCAAAGTTCACCCAGCTTCAAATTTTTTTGTTTTTTACATCGAATTCAGCATGTCAGCTTTCCCCAATATAAACCCTCTCAACTTCTTTCTCACCAAATTTAAAATCGCTTATAATACCAATTCCATTTTTGCCAGATTCCGGCGAAATATCAACCGGCAGGAAAAAAAAAACTGACCCAGACTATTTCCTTACCCCTATTTCGACAGTCGGACCGTTTTCAGACAGAGTTCCGGGCACAAAAATACAGTCGACAGAAAATTCACAGCAAGAAAATAGTTCAAGGACCCCTCTTGCTTATTCTGCTCTTTATAATATATCTAGCTCCCATACAGAATTATAAGCTTCTAAAATCCTCACCTTTCTCCATTGTTTCGTTTTGTGCCTACGAAATTTTAGCGCTTTTTTGGCCTTGCCGAGTTTTGCCCGTCACACAACGAAACGTTTGCCGGGATCATCAACGTCTGCTGAAAACTCTTTCACGCATAAGGATCTGAGAAGCTTTTGTTTATTACTTCTTTTATTTGCTTAGTTTTCACACTTTTTAACCACGGCGCGATCAGTTTTCAAATGTTTTGCGCCCAGCCGCCGCGTCAGAGAGCAGGAAGGCTGGACATAGTCGACAGGCGCTAACAAGAAAATCGCTAATTTCAGATGGAAAGTAATGGTATTTACGAAAAACCATCATTAAAAATTACCACCACTTCAATCAGAGTTCTTTGAGTTCTGTGGAAGTGTTTGATTGAAGTGGTGGTAATCTTTAATGATGGTTCACTGGATTTTTCCGTTTTCTGGGTGAAAGCTTCTGCGCTTTCCCAGGCAGATTGTGTACATATAAACATTTGCACAGAACTCTAATTGTAAATAATCTTAGAATTGTACAAACACATTTTAACACGCACTTTTATCTTTCGTTATTTTATCTGCATGTCGTTTTAATCCGCATCGTTTCTTTCTTGGTTTTGAGTTTCATGCCGTTTTATTGTTGTTGGCTTCGCATCGTTGTCCTGTTGGTATTGTTGTGGATGTTATGATTTAGTTTTTGTTTGTTTTTTCGCTGAGGACGGTTTGCCGGAAGTGCAGCCGAAATATCCGAAATTGATTTATCCCTCGCACATCATCTTAGAGGGATAATTTAGCTGATCAAAAAGAAACCCCGAAAATCTCGTTTTCATCATTTTGTTTGCAATGAATGGTCAGCTTGGCTTCAAACCTTATATTTATCTTATCTTTAAAATTATTAGTTTCAACCTTTGCACTGAACGCCCTTCCCGAGCCCTAAATTTAAGGCGACGGAACCTTTCTAAGAAGTTGATCATTATTGTGAATCAAGGGTTCAACAACAACAACAACAGACTGTGCGAAAACCAAGTTGTTAAATCACCAACGTTTTCGTATCACAAAAGCTGACAAGCCAGTCAGTCGTAGAAAGCAAATAATCTGAAAAAACTACGGTCTTTTTAGTCACATGCAGCGACTATGAACTCCCCGATAAAACTGAGCGGACCTAGAGGTATTGAATCCAGCTTTAAGCTGATATTGATACCCGTTGACTCATCTTCCGTCTTCGCCCTTGCTTATCGCTGAAAAAGTAGTAAAGGAAGCTGGCAGGAGGCGTACTCCGCGTGCTGACCCGTTCAGGATCGCGTCCATAAAACCAATTAGCTTTGAGTCCTACTTTTTCAGGTTCACATCGATTTAGCTAATTTGTAGAGGTAACGAAACGGGATGTCACGAAGCTAGTAACCTCAACTCGGTCGTAGCGGACAGGGTATGGGGAAATATTTGACTCCTCATAGCCATATTACAGAGATAGGGAGACGGAGGTTCTGTCAGATTATTTCTTCTTTGTTGTAGTCAATAAAGTTTAGTTAAGAGGGAGGGGGTGGGGTTGTAAGGCAACAATTTGTGTCAAGTAGAAGCAGCAACAACCACCATGGACAAACAACTTCGATACCACACAGTGAAGGTTGAGTTCACCAGTGAGTGTTTTACCCCGAAGCCTGATGGGCCATTACTTTGGACGTCATCGGACATGGGCCTAGCTAACAAGCTTGCATTTCTGCCGGCCCCAATTGATGGATTTACATTTTTGTCAAGTGTGTCCGTCCGTGGCCGAATGGTTATCGCGCCGAACTTACGAGCGAAGGGTCGCTGGTTCGAGTCTCGATTGTGCCGATCGTTTGGTTTAGGGAGAGGGTTAGTGGCGTTTCCCCGTAAGACAAGCCAGAAGTCCACCCAGCTTCAAATGGGTACCTAGAGAAATCTAGGGAAAAGCACGGGAAAGCGTCGGATGACTTGCCCCCAACCACGCATTGCACCCCGGCCGAGGGCAGAGAACCAGGAGATCGGCACCTGCGCTACGCGAACCCTAATCGGTTTGCATGCGAAAAGTTTGCTTTTTGTGTTGAGTCGAACTAAAGAACCTTAATCTCGTCAACTGGCATCGAAGAATACTATGAAAAATTAAGCCTAGCACACTTTCATGCACGTCACGACTTGTCACGACTCGATCCGACCGCTGGGTCATCTAGTGGGCGGGTCGGAAGCGCCCGACACGGGAAGGATGGGATCATAGTTTGATTATTGGTCTAACAAAATGTTTTTATTTTGGCAGGCATATGGAAAATGTGTAGAAAAATCAAACTACTTATTTGCATTACCGATTTCCTTTAGTATCTTGTTTTCTGTTTTTTGGTAAACTAGATCACAATAAACAAACGCCGTAAATTTATACTAAATTCGTTAATAGTGATTTCTTGAAGATTCTGAAATTGAGCTAAATAATATTCTGCTTCCGAGACAAAAAAATGTCAAACTGGCTGAGGATTTCTTCTACCGACATATCTAAACGTTCACATGGTTGTATACTTAGCCTAGTTCTTTTAATCCTCTTACACGCCACTCGATCTTCTCGAAGTTTTTAGTAACTCTTTTGACCTCCGCCGGGAGATCAATGAATAGTTAATAAGCAATGGCGACCTTGCTTATTTCAAGGGTGAAGTGTGTTCAAGTAATTTGTGGATAACGTTGGCTACCGTGAGGATTTTGAAAAAAACAAAGGTAACAGTTTGTCCATAAAAATCCGACCCATCGCAAATGATGGTGTCTCCGACCCTCTTAGGTCAACTTTAACACATACTTGTTCTTTATCTGCACCATTTTGTTGCAATCTTACTCGGTCCAAAGAATTTTCACACTTTTTTATTTTTGTTTTCCGAACAGATACCCAACAGTGAAAAAGGAACAAAAACTCACAGAACAGAAATAGCTTTCATTTCTTCTGGTAAAAGAAAGCTTGTATAAATATTCCTTTAGCCCAAGCTGACTTAGAGTCATATATTCATATAATATACAAAAACGGATTCGTCAGCTGTATTGCTTATGAAGTGATATTTCGGCCCTTGCCAAAAAGGGCCGAAATATCGCTTCATAAGCAATACAGCTGACGAATCCGTTTTTTATATTATATGAATATAAAGCTTGTATAGACCTGGCACTTTTATAATGTTGATTTGTCAGTACCTTTTTAAAAGAGGCGTGTCAGCCCATTCATTATTCTTGTCAGCTCCCGTTGTGTTTTTTGAAGACTCTACAGGCTCATTTGTTTCCCACCCTGAATAAAACCTTTGAGAAAATTCTGCATTTCTGTTGCTGAGAACTCCGGTTTGGCTGCAGACATGTACAATCCCAGCTTCGACATGGTACTTCCAATAACTCAGTATTAAAACAAAAAAACATTCGCTTATCAACTTTTGTAAAAACGCCGTCGATGTGGAAGAACTTTCGGATTTTAGGACTATGAACTGGCTTGTGGGTAAACTGACGGTGGGCGAACTGACGTGTTGGCGAAATAAGGGTTAACTGGCGTCTGAACCAACTGCCATCTGGCACCACTGACGAGAGGTTGAATCGACGTGTAGTTGAAGTGACCTGTTGACGTACTGACGGATTTTCGTGGGTCAACGGATGTATGGGCGAACTGTCAGGAAATTAGGGCGTAGTGGCGGGTTTTGCAAGTGAACTGACGTTTGTGTGAGTGACATGTGGACGATGGGACCCAGTACCGTTCAACCCTATCATGGACAAAAGGTATGCTGATTCTAAATAATGTGTTGCAGAAGGATGTTACAGTGCCATGGAGGGGGCTAAGAATTTTAGGCAACTCGTAAATCCGGGTTTTTGTGTCTCTTTGCAGTACAGAAGAAAATGAGAAAAAGCTGGCTACAAAATTGACAAGTTCTGACAATTTTAGAACAAAGGTCTAAAGAAACCAAGTGCGTATTAAGCTAGTCAGATTGTCAGTTCCATCAGTCTATAAAGCCGACTTGATTTCTAGAGGACAATCTTAAGATCGAGTGCTTGTTCCGTAAGGACTTGTGGTTCTCCAGTGAGCTCATACACGCTCTTGTACTGTTCTAGCTTGGCCGATATAAATTGAAAATGCGGCTTGCTTAAAGGACCCCTCTTGCTTATTCTGATTTTTATAATATATCTAGCTCCCATACAGAATTATAAGCTTCTGAATTCCCCACCTTTCTCCATTGTTTCATTTTGTGCCTACGAAATTTTTGCGCTTTTTTGGCCTTGCCGAGTTTTGCCCGTCACACAACAAAACGTTTACCGGGATCATCAACGTCTGCTGACAACTCTTTCACACATAAGGATCTGAGAAGCTTTTGTTTATTACTTCTTTTATTTGCTTAGTTTTCACACTTTTTAACCACGGAGCGATCAGTTTTCAAACGTTTTGCGCCCAGCCGCCGCGTCGGAGAGCAGGAAGGCTGGCCATAGTCGACAGGCGCTAATAAGAAAATCGCTAATTTAAGATGGAAAGTAATGGTATTTTCGAAAATGTTTTTTCCTGATCCATTTCATAGGGAAAAGATTATTTGTAGTAAGAGTTCTTTAAATGAAAATTGCCACCTGATGTGCTCTCGTGTGACCCACTAGAGAGTCCTTGTGATCAAGATTGAAGTCATACACCTGGTTCACAATATTATGCTATATACGACATGGTTTTTCCTTCGCTTTTCTGACGTACATCAAAATCGCATGGATGCAACGCAAACAAAAAAATAACTGGGCATGTGTGTCAGGAACATTATACAGGGTACGAAGAAACCATCGTGAGAAGAAAAAGGGTTCACTCAGGAGATATTTTTCTTCAACCATCCAAGGACTAGGCTACACTGTTATCTTTCATAAAAAGGAAGATCAATAGTTGCGTTTTTGCGGATACCATGGTATCTGATATACGGTCTAAAGTCGTTTTTGCAGTTATCGTGGTATCTGGCCAGTTACCGTGGTAACAGATATTCAGATGTCACGGTCCGACCGCGGTATCTGAAAACGCATCTCACTTTCATCAAATTTTGTCAAATTGGTGAGAAAGAAGTTCAGCACTTAGTGACGTAACTGGATATCAGTTTTTATTTTGGGATGACTTCGAAAAGTCTTTTAGTTTCGGCAATAGTCGTTTTTGCAGTGGACCGTATATCAGATACCACGGTAACTGAAAAGTTAGTTAGTTTAGTTTAGAACGACTAATTGCAGATCCAGTTACCGTGGTAACAGATACAATGGTATCCGCAAAAATGCAACTAATTAAAAGTCCTGAAAAATCAAAAAATCTTTGCTTCTCCCCCCCCCACAAATTGCAGACGTTTCTTCGGACGAAATCAAATATTTCAACACATCCGCAACCCATTCAAAACGCAAACGTTTTGCGTTGCCTGTCGCTCGATCTGAGACCTGAATCCTGAGACCTGTGGTCTACACGTATTTTGGTCTACACGTATTGACCTGTGGTCTCTGGATTCTTTATTTCGGGATTCAAAAAATATTCTCGATTTATAAAGCCGATCAACAGACTACAGCCTACATGGATATTTATTTTATATGTATTTATATTATTTCTATCCGCCAAAATCGGGGAGTACATCAAAAACAGAAAAACCCACAAGAGTATGCAAACAATAATAGGTAGCCAGGGCATATTCATGTATACCAACAATGAACCTCATTGAAATATTATAGTCCTAAAGTATATAACGGAGCGAAAGTATTCCTTAAAGAAGCTTGACAAAATAAGCTATTGCTTTAAAGAATTATTGCTTCAAGAAGATATAATGACGGTATTTAGAGAAGGGATTTTTACCGTGATGAATAAACTGACAGTATTTTTTTTTTTTTGCATTTAGAAGTCTAGGTCTCCAATCAGGTCCCCCCAGCGAAACATACGAAAATAATTTTTTGTTTATAGGCTTCAACCTCTGATCTATGTCTTTGTTGTACTTTTTGGTGTGACCCCCCCCCCGAAACAAATTACTGGATACGGGCTTGACTCCAATGTGGGAGTCACACCGACTGTCCAGGGCCCACATGGAGGGGCCTCATAGAAAAAACAAAGGAAAACAAGGAAGCCCTTGAGACTGAAACCACAGCGGAAGTGAATTGAAAAATTAAAATGCTCCTCAAGCGGGGACCTGCAACCTTCTGCTACATATACCGATGCTATTCTGAATGCCCTTGTACCTCTATGTGCTTGTACCTGTGTTGTAAGCTTGACAAAAACTACTTACGACAAATAATTTTCACGCAGTGATTTGCTTGCTCAGAACCCGCGTTTGTATTGAGATCCAATTTTTCCGCGTCATATTAGATATTCTGAACGTCAATTCATAAAGCAGACATTAACAAAAAAAAATCTCTTAGCAGAATCCAAATTATTACAGCGTTTTCAATTAGATAATACAGAAATAAGTTGAATTTTCAGCTAAACATAGCCTAAGTTTAAAGTTTAACTGAAAAGCCAACTTATTTTTGTGTCATTTAGTTGAATACACTGAATTATTTGGATTCTGCAAAGAGATTTTTTTGTTTTCCACTATCTGCTCTAGTTATGACGTTCAGAATATCTGCGTCCATCCCCACAGCGAAAATTCTACTATGACGCGGGAAATTTTTAACTAAACACAAACAAGGCTGTTCAGTGGGCAGTGGCGATGTTGGTGAAGATTGCTTAGTGCCTGAACAAAAAAAAAATTAAATCTTTCTTGTAAGGCATACAACAAATTAGAGGTACCACAAATCACACGGAAATTCCACTATTTGAAAATCGAATATTCCTGAAATAGCGGAACAACCAAGTAACGCATTTTCAGCGGGTCTTCAAGCCAATTTAAGTGAATAAGTGATGGGTAACCAGATTGTCCTATCCCAGTCCTTTTCGGTTAAACTTTAATAGTTTAGCTACCGAATCGACCTACTGAAGATTGACTCGTTGTTAGAAAGCGGAAACTTTGAACAATCATTGTTTGGATTTCTCAGGAAGAAATGACATAACTAATTTACAAGACTCAATTCTTTTGATTGCCGCTTTCATCGTCTGTGGGCTGCGCAAGCCAAACTTCAGACAAATCCATTAATAATCGGCTGATTCACACTGCTAAGCCGACAAAAAACTAAGCGTACAAAATTACATGTTTATTGCTGAGCTCCCTCATGGCCTTTTAAGGTAGAATGATAGCCTACCAGTACTTGTACAGTTATTTGCTATGCCAGTTAAAAAAAAAAGATTATAGTTCTTACATAATTATTACCTGGACCGGTCAACACGGCCTGTCGAGAAAGAATTAAGATATCGATCACGTGATGACCTACTTTGGTAGCGAACCACACCTGTCGGTTCTTAAATTAGTCAGTCTTCATTTTTTTGCTCATTATGTTGGCTTGTCTGAATAATAAAGAGCAGAGAATGGTCGTGCGGATATAAACTAGTGATTGCGTGAAACATGTTCTTAGAATACTAAGTCAACTTAAAATTGGAAGTGAGCGACTTTGTACTTGAAATCTAACTGTAACAAGACCAAAGGTTCCGATGGGATCCCAAAAATTCAATATTTGATCCAGACAATTAGGTTTTGTCTTCCCCAGATCCAGTCTTCGCCAGGCCAAACAGCTAATCATTAAGAAATCCAAGCTCAGGTATGGATTCAGCATGTGCGTTTACCTCTATAAGCCGATCGAAACGATCCTAGCTTACTTCTGTGAATTTTGGGGTTCTGGCGAAATTCTAGAACTACTTGTCCGGCGAAAAACTAAATCTCAAAAACGGATTCACCATATCTCCTTACCCCTATATCCAACATCTAATCAACTTGAAATAAAAATTTAACTTTTAACAAATTTTCCGGTTTTGGCTGGATTCCGGGCGAACTAATTGTCCGGCGATAAAACGGTTTTCGTATTCTCGTTCCGGACGAACTCGATTCCGGACGAACTACTTGTCCGGCGAGAAAATGGTTTTCATATTCGTGTTCAGCGTGTCTTCTTACCCCATAATCGACTATCATATTAGCTGTTTACAAAAATTTTGCTTGCCCCTTAATTTAAACCCCCTCCTTCACCCCTAAATGTAAAGCTACAGGGCCCATCTACGAACTCGACCTTACTCTTGACCCAAAGAATGCTCACACCAAGTTTCATGAAAATATCTCATTCCCTTCGAGAGTTATCGTGCTTACAGACGGACGGACAGACGGACAGATGTACGGACAACTTTTGCGATGTCATAGGTATCCATCCACTTATGTTTTGGGATCCCAAAAAAAGAATACCATCAAGACTTATACTGACTGCTGCACACAATAGATTCCGTCTATCAAAAATTTAAACTTTTAGTTTGTCTTATATACTCTAAAATACCTAACATTTCTAAATTTAAAAACTACATCAAAATGAAATAAAAAAGATACATTTATCCTTTTAATATGCAACATAGAGATGTGAATGTTCATGTATTAAACCAAACACCAAAGAAATGGGATCATAATTCAGTTGGTTCCGGCTAAGCCCTCCCCGGTAAAAGAAAACCCAGCGACCCCCCACCCTTCCACACACATTCAATAACCCCTTATCGGACGTATAGACGTGCTGATAAAATGTTGGACATACAAATAATTTTTTGTAAGTAAATGTAGACGCGAGTCGCCGGCGAGCGCTAATTCAGGCGTTTAAATTTAACTCGCGTACAGTAAGAACTCCGTACACAAGCCGACATGTGTACACACAGCACACATAGACTCGATTTGCTAGCGAGTGCCAGTTCAGGCGTCTACATTTAGCTCGCGTGCAGGGAAAATCCCCAAGTTTTTTTGTTTTTTTTTTGGGGGGGGGTCTCACCTAACAACGTAAACACATGCAGTTCAGCATAATTATATTGGTGAGCAGCACTTTGGATTTTTCGTATTTTAATCCTAGCCCACCGATTTCTGCTCAGTGCTAGACAGAGTGCTTTGCGTTTCTTAGACTATAGGCGTTTTCCTTGCTCCCACAAGCAGTTTGTGGGCCAATTGTGGCCCACACGTTTGTTTCCACGACCAACGAGATATTTGAGACTCGCTTTGTGGCTCGAAGTCGACAAACAACTTTTGAGCTGATTGTCGATTTTGTGGCTCGATTCCGGCGGAAAATTCAAATTTAGCAGCAAAATAATGTCAAAACAATAGAATTTAAAACTTTCTCAAGCATGTAGACATAAAATTGTGGATTGTTATTGTACGGGATGGTAAGGACGAAAGCCTGGAGTTTTATTTATTGAGATTTTATTTGAATTTTAATTTTATTTTCCGACTTTTGAAATTACCGCAAAAAATAGACAAAATGGCGTTTCCGCGAATTTCAACCTCTCACTCGACTGTGTGGCACACAATCGTGCTTCCGCGACAAACACTAGGAAGTGTGTGGCCCACAAATGTGTCGCGGAAAAACGCCTTATGGTTAGTTTCTAACCCCTGCAGTTTTCATTAAGTATCCGCACGTCAAGTCGGATCGATGATCATGATGTTCTGTTTTGGAAAGCTTCGTAGAACTCTTGTCGGGTGTCAAGACGGATTTTTTTTTCTTATGAAAGAGCAAGAACATCAAGCTTTTGAGGTGGAGTTACATCGCCAAGCTTCCATTTCTTCAAACCATGTGTCTGATTTCGAGGGGGGGGGGGGGCACCGTTTTTCTAGCAGACAAGCAGCAGGCAATGGTTTCAAGAAGGTATACTGAAATCCTGAAGTTATGAAGATGTGAGATAGCTAGCTCCCTGGTCCAGTGGCCAAAATATGGCCTTCGAATGATAAACATAAAAATTTACAGAATTAAAAAGCAGCACAAACTTATGGGTCCCGAAATGCTATCATATAACTAGCCGTTTCTGTTCGTCATTTCTGTCGAGTGCATCACTTCATACGGCGCTTGGGACTGAAAACAGAAATCTAATCATGTGTGCTTATTAGCTTTAAAGGTTCATAAAAGGACTTTCTAAAAGGCTGATTTTTTTTAACGCTGGACAATATATACGGTGAAGAAAGCGAGCATAATATAGAAGAAGGCATGGACAATACCTGCTTCCTGGAATAGGCATGCCGTCTTTCCGTATGTTGTGCCTCTTGTAGCATCCATGCCACTATGTAGCACTCGCACCTCCTTCAACATACCGTGCTGTACTTTCTATTAGTCGATCCCTCCGTTATTTTGCTCATTAGGGCTGCCTTCAAGAAGATCTGGACATGAGTTGCTGGCTTCTGAAAATTAATATCCTCAAAGCGTATCTTAACTACCAGTTCTGGGATATTGCCAGCTCCATGTCCATTGATGGAATAAGCCGTTGCCTTTTTTATGTACTCTTTGGGACCTCCCTTCCCTCACTATATAGCTTCGAAACAACTGAGCTCAGGTTGTTAAGCAATATCCGTTCGAGACTGGAAAACCGTTAACATCGGAATGATAAACGGGTATTGATCAAGAGGCGTCATTTGGGAGGGGGTGGAGGCAAGGGGGTGGCCCCCCTGGCCTTCCAAAAAGGGGCCCAGAGCTATCCAGGAATAACAGAAAAATAGCCCCCAAAAAATTAGTTTCTCATCATAATTGTGGCATCTGGTTGATGAAAATTGAACCCTTTTTCATCCGAGATAATGACCCATTGTTCGGGGCGCGTCTTCAAGGCGCGTTTTAGCCTTGGTGTGTCTGAACTCTGGACACATATCAAGAAATCATCTTTGTAACATGGCGTCGAGTATAACTTTATGCTTTTTTCCTGGATAGCTGAGGGTCCCTTGGAAATTCAAGTGGGGGCACTGCCCCGAAGGAGCACAAAATATGAAAGTAGAAAGGGGAAAGGGTTAGCAAACACTCAGTGCCTCCCCTCTACCCCACTTAGTTAGTTTTCTGAAACAGTAAGAAAAGTTTTAGATCAGTATTTAACGTGGGTTGCAGCACAGACTTCTGTTTTGTTTCAGATGGTAATTTTTATTTGGAAAAAGTCCAGTTGAAGCATCGTCAGGTGCCAGTTTTCAGTTAAATATCTCACACTGTTTGAAACTATGAGCTGATCCATGATCTGATCTGATCTATTGCCCATCTTAAAACCTAACAATTTGTTCGGGAAGTAGTTAAATTTTGATAGAAAACGTACAGATTCAAAATAATTTTTGTCTGAGGCGCTCAATGGCATTTTGTTGCTACACAGTCTAGAAGCTGCTGCGGTGGCATCGCTCTCCAGCGAGTTCCGGTTAGTAGGCACGGCCTTTACCCTTCATAAACTGGTTTCTTGAAATTCGTTTAATCGGGATGCGGTGCAGTACGTTTCTTGTCTATTGTTTCAAAACCGTTTAATTCTAAGACCGTGTCAGCGAAATGGCGCCTCTGGTATTGATGTTAGGAGTTACGATACTCCCTCTGATGTTCTATAATCCTTCGGACGATCTATTGCCCATCTTGAAACCAAAAATTTGTTCGGGAAGTAGTTAAATTTTATAGAAAACGTACAGATTCAAAATAATTTTCGCCTGAGGTGCTCATTGGCATTTTGTTGCTACACAGTCATTAGAAGCTGCTGCTCTCCAGTGACTTCCCGGTTAGTAGGCACGGCCTTTATCTTTCAGAAACTGGTTTCTTGAAATTCGTTTAATCGGGATGTGGTGCAGTAAGTCTATTGTTTCAAAGCCGTTTAATTTTAAGGCCGTGTTGGATTTCCGACAAGTACATTTTGTGGTACACCCCCCCGACATACAGGGGCCCGGAACGCCGCCACTGACCCCCTTAGGTTTCAGCGAAATGGCGGCTCTGGTATTGATGTTAGGAGTCACGATAATCCCTCAGCCCCGATTCCCTTTGCAGACAAATTATGGAAGCCCAAGCAGGGTAATTTGGCACATTTCGTGCCACGAGGGTGTCACGATTGCTACTGGATATGAAACTTGGTAAGTGTCAATTAATTCCAAATTCGCTTGTGCTATTTTTATCACACCAATGCCGAGCATACTGTTGGAAGGGTCCATTCTCAATTGGGTCTGAATAGTAATAATGACCCGTGTAATCAACGCTATCTACACCGTATGCCACATACCTCAAGTCTGTGCTAATTGATATCGGAAGGTTGATTGTATAATGGGAGGAAGAACCTGCATTCGCAATGGGACTGTAAATCACGCGATCTTAGGTGACTGACAACCAGCCACACTTCATCAGCAGGTACAATCAGGATTGTCCGTCCGTGGCCGAATGGTTATCGTGCCGAACTCACGAGCGAAAGGTAGCTGGTTCGAGTCTCGGTTGTGCCGACCGTTTGGTCTAGGGCGAGGTTTAGTGGCGTTTCCCCGTAAGACAAGCCAAAAGCCCACCCAGCTTCGAATGGGTACCTAGAGAAATCTAGGGAAAAGCACGGGAAAGCGTCGGATGATTTGCCCCCAACGCATTGCACCCCGGCCGAGGGCAGAGTATCAGGAGATCGGCACCTGCGCTACGTGAACCTTAACTGGTTTGCATGTGAAAGTTTGCTTTTTTTGCTTTTTTTACAATCAGGATGTGCAGGAAACTACAAGCTGGCTGGTAAATGTAGAATTGAAGGAGATAAGCAGAATGAAATATGCAAGATTTGTTCAAACCTTATCTAAAGTGCGGGTCATACCTTTACTGGACTATATGGCTGGTTTTACATTAGGTCTTTTGTGGACACACGTGTTGTCACGAAATTCCAGCACCATTTTGTAAAGTTATCAGCTCAGTTATCAGTCCATGCCAAGAACGTCTCCAATGTCTAACATTAGCAACGCATTCTTTTTCGCGATAACCCGGTTGATTGTTACTAAAGACATGACTTCTTCTATGACAACGACTCTTATGTCACTTATTGTAAACTTCAGCACCGATGGCTTGCGTTGGTATGATTTAATAGAGGCTTACACTTATCCTAAATCAATAAAATTTTCATTATTCGGGGCTTTGAGTGGAAAAAAATATCCAGTAGCATAAAACGCCAGACTTAAAAAAATCTCCAATTGAAGTTTGAGTGGTTGACAGGGGCGTAATTTGCTATAGGGCAGGGGGTGCAGTTGCCCCCTCCAGACCCCAGTTTGCCCCCTCCAGCCTGATGTTTGCCACCACCCCCCAGCTTACACATCTGCGACATGTTATTGATGGTTATGATGCCGTTTTGAAGCAATTTTCCGTGGCGTTTCATTCTAAACCGCAAAACTTTAGCCCTTGGCGCGGACTTTTCATCTGTAAAATTCAGACTTCCCGGCACAGTTCTTCTGCTAACAAAGCAGGGCCAGCGGTAGCCAGTTATTTTCCTAGGAGGGGATTTTTAGGTGACCAAATGCGAATAGCAACATAGCGTGGCAAAACATGGGCTAACAAAAGCTTTCGCCTGAAAAGTCGGCTCCGACTTTGCCCCCTCCAGGATTTTCTCCAAATTACGCCCCTGGGGGTTGAGTGGTTACTTGACAAGCTGAGTGGCTTACTTTTCTCATCGTTCGTCGTCTTAGAAAGGGCTTCTCAATTTCTTGAAACGCCCTTCAAAATTTAAAGTGTGTTAGCCTTGAGTGACTCGATCACTGTTCTGAAAGACTGATTGAACAGCTTCTTGGGATTTTTTTTTAGGAACGTTGTTTTTGGCGATCTATTCAGGGGCCAGTGACCTAATCAAGCACTAAATTATTAATAATATCACGAATCATCGCGGACTCTGTATGCATTATTGAGACATAGATTTTGTAGTGATTATGAGATTTGATTAGATGAATTATGGAGGGCTCGTGCTTCCCCAAGAACTATGGAAGTCTGAGATGTCGGACAACTTTCACGCTTCACAGAATGATGATTTTCACGATTTTCAAACCTTTTGCATTATTGATGTTTTTTTGTTGGCTAAAAAGGATAGAACAGATCTGATACAATGCTTCCCGTTTTTGGTTTACAGTACCTAGCCTATCCGTTCTAGCCCCGACGATTGGATGAATTTTGTTTGGCTGTTCCTATTATTGCTTTCTCTTCTATCACTACGGGAAGAAATGAAGATAGATGCTGACTTTTCTTGTCACGGCACTATGGCAATTTCTAGGATTTGCAACAAAGGGAACACAAAAAGGCCACATGCTAGTTTCAGCGAAGCTCCACCCCCGATAAATCAAAATTGGACAATATTGCACTCAACATGCTCACATGCAACCTTCCAATTATCTCTTTGTTCATTTTGGCTTAGATTTTAGCTCCTCCAGGGCCACTGGTGGCATCCTTAAGAAATTCTGCAGTTGTTTTTTCCTCCCGTTCATGTTTGGTCCCTGTCAATTACTAAATACCTTAAACATCTTAGCAATGGTTATCGCTCAGCCATGACATTTTTTTTTTTTATCACTGTTGAGTAAGGGGCTAAGGTGAAGCTCCGATTTCCTTAACAGTGAATGGACATGAAAAGTTTAGAGGTGGGGACGGTCGTACATCGTCGGCCCATTTGGTTTTTAGTCTGCATTCAACTTTAAAACTGGTACCTGCTAGAACGGAAATTTACAGTCAAAACAGAAGCATAGTCTGAAGAAGCGGAAGCTTGGCTGCGTAACTCGAGACATTCTTCTCACATATTCTGTTCTCTTTCTATCTGGTATTTATCCTGTTTTAATGAAAAAGGATATTAGAGCTATGCCATCCTCTTACTTTCGTTTCTGTAAATTTCTTCTTTTTCTCCCTCATTGGCAAAAATTTCTAAAATTATAAGCAAGTATTCGCTACCGGGTATCATGGAGAAAGTGTCTGTTCTCCACAGAAAACTGTCCAGAACGGCGTACGCGCGTCTGTCACCCTCTCATGGGCTCATTCATCTGTTTGACTCTTGAGTAGATTTTGTTTGTATGTGTTGTGTTTTCCCTAATTATTTCTTCGTAATTACTTTTGTACTCCACGGTTTTCGTCTTGTACGATTTGTGGGTTAAAAATAAAATAAATAAAAATATTACTATATAGCCCAATACAAATATTACTATATAGCCTACTACACTCCATTTCACACAGTGTATCCTCTCGATCTTCCCACGACAAAAAAATCATCCTTTTTGGCCCCAGGCACGATTTTAAAGAAGCTTTCCAAAATATAATCTGAAATTCATCAATCCAGCCTGAGGCCCAGACTTACAGTGATAGCGAAAAGTCAGAACTTTACCATCTTCTAGCACTGAAAACAAATTACCGGAAAACGGGACAAAAGAACGTATTTTTCCGTACCATACTTAGGTTTACTTAGGTAGCCCTTCTACTCTTGATGTGTCTTTTAACCCCCCCCCCCCTTTGGCTTCGGGGCAACTTAACCGGGATTTTCAAGGGATTTCAGTATAGGACTGGAAAACTACTAACATCGGAATGACAAAATGGATTCATCCGAGACGTCCACGTTAAGTCGCTACGATCAGCCTGCAGCTCCACTTCCTTGTACAGATAAGTTCTGGGAAACCAGGCATGCAAGAGCGGACGATTTTATGGGTAAAACACTCCAAGAATCAGAAAATATGCGAAAAATTTGGCATATTTCATACCATAAAGGTGTCACAATCACTACTGGATATGAAACTTAGAATGTGTCAATTAATCCTAAATTCACTTGTCCGATTTGTATCACCCACATGTCAAGTTACCTGTTGGAACGGTCCAGTCTCAATTGGCATCTGTATAGTAGTAATCCCCTGTTTAATCAGCACTACCTACATAGTATACAACACCCCCAAAATCTATGCAAATTGGCTTCGGAAGGTCGATTGTATAATTGGACGATGAACCTGCGTTAGCAATGGGATTATAAACAGGAACAGAAAAAATGTGTATTTGGTTCGAACACGGAATTTAGCTCATAAAACCACCGTGTCAAGTTGCAGGTGAGATCGGCCCAGTGTCAATTGCCGTCTGTAAAATGATGATCATCTGTGTCGTCAGTGAGAACTACACAATAATCACATCCCAAAGTCTATCCAACTGAGCTTGAATGCAACACTTTCTTGAGCGAAAGCAGCACCACTGCCCGATGAAAAACTGTCTCAAAATAGTAGTATGAAGTTGTGCGAAAAAGTAGCATGCAGTACCAACCGATGCTACTACATGCTACTATAGCAAGACTGGATGCTACTGGAGCAAGGCGGGATGCTACTGAATACCACTGCTTAAGATTAGCCCAGTGTGAGGCGCATTAAATTAAAGTTTTCTGCACTACTGCCTATCAATACTTGCAATTTTTCGTACAACTACCTTACAAGTACATAGGCTACAAATTTTTCATCGGGTGCTCCTTAGGTTGTCCTCGGTACTACGACGGCTTGCTATTCCGTCTCTAGAGTTACTCAGTCTTTACTGCATTAATATTTGACCTTGCTTAGAGTGTGCTTGTCAAGCTTGGCACACATGACTTAAAAGCACAAAGATAGATCGACTGCAAGCTACTGGAAAGGGCATAATCTTAATCTGCAGTCCCTTGCTGACAGACGGCATCAGCTGACAATAGTTGCGTTTTCGATCGAAAGTTTTGTTCACCGTTGGCATGCCGTTGGAGTTCACGGTTTGTTTAGCTGGTCTTTTTACGACTCCGGCGATTCTTACCCAGTCACCGTTTCATAGACGTTTCTGGCAAGCTTCGAACAAAGTCCGACGGTCAGAGTGAAGAATGAAGAAACTGTCACTGGCGATCAAAAACGGTATTTATTAAGAGACTTTGGGTTTAAAGGTAACTGCAAACTTCGATTTCAAACCAAACTAATAGCGTTTGGGAACAAAATACCTGAATTATTAGTTGCGTTTTTGCAGATACCATGGTATCTGATATACGGTCTAAAATAGTTTTTGCAGTTATCGTGGTATCTGGCCTATTACCGTGGTAACAGATATTCAGATATCACGGTCCGACCGTGGTACCTGGTCGTGGTATCTGAAAAGTCATCTCACTTTCATCAAATTTTGTCAAATTGGTGAGAAAGAAGTTTTGCACTTAGTGATGGAACTGGATATCAGTTTTTCTTTTGGGATGACTTCGAAAAGTGCCATTTCGGCAACAGTCGTTTTTGCGGTGGACCGTATATCAGATACCACGGTAACTGCAAAAACGAATAATTGCAGATTCAGTTACCGTGATAACAGATACCATGGTATCCGCAAAAACGCAACTATTGTTAGAATCGTGACATTCTAACCGACTTCGAAGCTCTGAAAAGTAGCAGACTCGATAAGTGACAAATACATCGGTACGCAGCTTCTCAGACACTCATCAGTTGCGTTTTTGCGGATACCATGGTATCTGTTACCACGGTAACTGGATCTGCATTTAGTCGTTTTTGCAGTTACCGTGGTATCTGATATACGGTTCACTGCGAAAACGACTATGCCGAAATAGCACTTTTCGACGTCACCCCAAAAGAAAAACTGATATCAAGTTACATTACTAAGTTCCAAACTTCTTTCTCACCAATTTGACAAAATTTGATGAAAGTGAGATGACTTTTCAGATACTACGACCAGATACCACGGTCGGACCGTGATATCTGAATATCTGTTACCACGGTAACTGGCCAGATACCACGACAACTGCAAAAACGCCTTTTGACCGTGGTATCAGATACCACGACAACTGCGAAAACGACTTTATACCGTATATCAGATACCATGGTATCAGCAAAAACGCAACTATTAATAGCACACACAAACTCGACCGATCGTTACCGTTATTTTGTGCCTATATTACCCAGTCTTTTAATTCTAGTTAATTTGATGATATCCATAAACTTTAAAGTTTAACTAAAAAGCAACCTTAATTTTGTATCATTAACTGAACACAGTGCATTATTTGGGTTGTGTTAAGGGATTTTTTTTATTTTTCACTATTTGCTCTAGCATGATCTTCAGAATATCTACGGCCGTCCTCACAACTCAAAATTCTACTATGACACGGAAAATCTCAATAAAAACAAGGCTTTTCAGTTGCCAGTGATCATCTCGTCGAAGGTGGCTAACTGCGTGAACACTTATTTTTCGTAAATCGTTTTCGTCAAGCAGAATACGGGTACAAGCGCACAGAGGTACCACAAATCCGGCAGGGAAATGCCACTGTATGAAAATCTATTATTCGACGTGAATATCTGAGCAACGAAGTAACGCATTTCCATCAGGTCTTCGAGCCTCTTCAAGTGAATAAGTGATGGGTAACTAAATTGACCGATCTCAGCCATTTTCAGTTAAACTTTACTGTTTTAACGTAAACGGCAATCCAATTCTAGCATGTAGAATATAGACTATTAAGGAAATAAAGCAAATTTTGATTAAACTCAGAGTGCTTCAGGATACTTCGAGAGCTATTCATGCCACATGATTTCGGACTCCCTTTTCTCCAATCACCATGAATGTTTTAAGTAGGGAAATGATAATCCCTAAGTCGACCTGGTCAGGAAACGGAAACTCCACATACGAAATTCTCAACAAAATTAGAGAAGCAGATTTGATTTTCGTTTTTTATGGCACTTGCCTTCCGGTCAAGTGCCATATACCGATCACTTTTCCGTCGGTCGGTCGGTCGGTCAGTCCGGTGATCGCGAGTTAGGGTACTTCCAGATGTGCTAGGACGATGAAACTTGGCAGGCATATCAGGGACCCGACCAAACTAATTTAGAAATAGTCACTTCCCCGATCCGACCATCGTGGGGGGAGGGAGGTGAGCCGGAATTCGGAATTTAGGGGCATGCATAACTTTCAAACGGGTGATCGGATCTTAATGAAACTTGATATTTGGAAAGACGTCATTTCTCAGATGTCCCGATTCAGGTCCGGATCGAATCCGATAGATGTGGGGGGGAGTCTGAGGGGGGAACCGGAAATTATGTGACACGCTTAGACTGGAATGATCGGGATGAAACTTGGTGGGAGGAACAAGCACATACCCTAGGTACGTCTTTGACAGACCCGGACCGGGTTAGTGCACTGTGGGGGTAGTTGGAGGGGGGTTCCGGAATTCCGGTGATACGGAGTTAAGTTACTTCCAGGTGTGCTAGGACAATGAAATTTGGCAGGCAAATCAGGGACTCGACCAGATTAACCTGAAAATAGTCAACTTCCCGATCCGACCATCGTGGGGGGAGTGACGGGAGGGGGAATCCGGAATCTTGAGGTATGTATAACTTCCGAACGGGTGATCGGATCGTAATGAAGCTTGATACGTAGAAATGTCTCGGATGCCCAGTTTCAAGTCCGGACCAGATCCGATAAAGGTGGGGGGGGGATGGGAGGGGGGAACCGGAAAACTTGTGACACGCTTGGAGTGGAGCGATCGGAATGAAACTTGGTGGAAAGAACAAGCACAAGCCCTATGTACGTAAGTGACAGAACCGGACAAGATTCGGGCACTGTGGGGGAGTCAGAGGGAGGGGGTCCGGCATTCCGATGATCGCAAGTTAAGGTACTTCCAGACGTGCTAGGACGATAAAACTTGGCTTGAAAATTAGAGGCTTGACATGATTGGCTTAGAAATAGTCAGTTCCCTTATCCGACCATCGTGGGGGGAGTGGAGGGAGGGAGAATCCTGAGTTATGTATAACTTTTGAACGGGTGATCGGATCTTAATGAAACTTGATATTTGGAAAGACCTCATGTCTCAAATGTCCTGTTTAAAGTCCGGATGTAATCCGATGAATTTTTGGGGGGGGAGGTGGAGGGGAGAACCGGAAATCTTGTGACACGCTTAGAGTGGAGCTATTGGGACGAAACTTGGTTGGAAGAAGAAGCAGAAGCTCTAGATACATCAGTGACAGAACCGGACCGGGTTCGGGCACTGTGGGGGGAGTTGGAGGGGGGTCCGGAATTCCGGTGATCGCGAATCAAGGTACTTCCAGATGTGCTAGGACGATAAAACTTGGCTTGGAAATCAGACACTTGACACGATTGGCTTAGAAATTGTCAGTTCCCAGATCCGACCATCCCTTAAAGTATTAATCGCAACCACAACGTACAAAAAATACTTTTTAGCAAAATACACATTTTCGTGATCCCTATGAGCCCGTGATCATTTTTGCCTTAAGGGTTTTGCTCACAGGTGATTTCCTTAAAGTACAAACAATACTGTTGAGTAAAATATACATTTTCGTGCTCCTGATGAGTTCATCATGTTTTTTACTTCAAGAGTTTTGATTACAAATGATCGCAACAAACCCACAAATTGACGAATTCCTACTTTCATCCTTTGACCCAGCCTTGCAAGTGCCATATGAGCTTCCAGCTCTTGTTTTTGTATGAAGGAATTCCGGAAAGGTGGTCAACATGCGGTGGCTGTAATTTCGGGGTGAAGAAGGTAATTGGTATCATAACGCCAACATCGGCCAGTGTTTGCACGTATCTAAGCTGATGGACCTTTGACTATATCTGCCAAGGTCTTCGCCTTCCAGATTTTTCTTCTGGATTCCAGACAGATGTTTTAGTCGGGACGGATCTGGAAGGTGAAGCCAGGCCAAAAACGTCTGGAAGTCCAGGGGGTTGGACACCCGAGATTCCGAATGTCTGGCAGGTGCCATAGAGGCGACCCGTTCGTGAGACACAACAAATATGCAAATGTAGGTAGAAAAGGGAAAGTGATTGACAATTGCGACTGAGATGCAAGAGATATTTTAAATGCAAAGGGGACATCTAGGAAATGTTGAAGAACAGCAGGTTTAGCTTCCATCATTATCATGAAAATCTGGAAGGTTTGGCCTGATTTATTTTTAAAGCAGTTTAAGGACATATTAGATGAAACATGCCCGGTAAAAAAGATTAGCTTGAGACGTTATCAATCCCCAAATAAGCCGTGGATGACGGAAGGGATACTACGATCTATTAAGTTTAAAAACCAGTTATCCAGGAGGCAACTTAACTGTCCGTCTGATGAAAATACATGTGAATTTAAATGGTACAAAAATCAACTGTCAAACATTCTTCGTTTGGAAAAAAGCAATTATTATAAACGAGAGTTTGATAAAGTTCGTTTGTCTCCAAAAAAGACTTGGTCACTGATTAACGGAGGCCTTGGTAAAAGGAAGAACCAAAGTCTTCCAGATGAAATGTGCACACCTGAAAATTCCAAAAAAGACTTGGTCACTGAATAACGAATGCCTTGGTAAAAGGAAGGACCAAAGTCTTCCAGATGAAATGTGCACACCCGAAAATCAAGTACCTATCAATGATAAGAAGGAAATAGCAGATGCCCTGTACCGGCATTTTGCTAAAATACGTGAAAAAACTGCCGAGTCCGTTGCTTCATCGAGGTCAAGTCGCAGAATAAAGATGATTTTAGAAAATTCCTTCCGCCATCACATGATAAGACAACATTTTTAACACCGGTATCTGAACAAGAACTAAAGAATGTAGTTACTCTTTTGAAAAATGTTCAGTCTGAGGGTATTGATCTCCCCCAGATCGCGCGCATTTTGTGTCACATAATAAACCTGGTACTTAAAAACGGGACGTTTCCTTCGTTATTAAAAGATTCAAGAATATTGGCTCTTCATAAAGGAGAAGAGAGAAAAAATCCATCGAATTATCGGCCAATATCAATTCTGTCGGCTTTTTCTAAAATTATTGAACGTTGCCTGTATAATAGAATAGTGCGTTTTTTAGAACATTTTGAAATGATAAATCAGCTACAGTTCGGATTTCACAAATGTCATTCTACCAATCATGCGGTCCTGTTACTAACACAGTATGTCCATGACATTCTTGACAGTGGAGAAATTCCAGCTTCTATTTTTCTTGACATTAAAAAAGCGTTTGATACGATTTCTGATGATATTTTACTGCATAAGTTGGATCATTACGGTATAAGAGGGCCAGCTAAATCCCTTATAGCATCTCATATTAAGGACCGTTCTCAGTATGTTGATGGAGGTGATGTTTCATCCGAAATGACTCGACAATCTAATACTGCTGGAGTCCCGGAAGGCTCAATACCTGGTCTCTTACTTTTTTTAATTTATGTGAACGACCTGAATAATTCAATGAGAATATTTGGTTTAAACTTGCAATTTGCGGATGACACTGCATGTACTGTATCAGGGAAAGATGTGAACAGTTTGAAACTTGTTTTGGAAAAAGCTTTCAACCATCTTCTATTGTGGCTTGAGTCAAATAACCTAGCTCTTAACGCTGATAAAACAAAATTCGTGGTTTTCTCTCGATGTAACGCAGCTGTTCCTGAGCTTCAGCTGATTGAATCAAGTGATTTTAAAATAAAGATTTCACGCACAGCAGTTATGCGATACCTTGGAGTCCTCCTTGACTCTAATCTATCATGGAAGCCCCACATATCAAATTTGCGTATGAAGTTGGGGAGAAATATAGGGATAATGCGAAGACTCAGGTCATCCCTTCCCCTTGAAGCAGTGCGATCACTTTGATATGCACTTATTCATTCCCATTTAATGTTTTCATCACTTGTATACCTTAACACATTTAGTTCTCATACTGCACCCCTTCAAAAACAACAAAACAAACCTTTGCGGGTCCTCAAGAGTTACCTGCCTTCCCCTAAATTATATCCATCCAAGTCGTCAACAGATTCTCTTTATTGCTTTCTTAATATCCTTCCTCTAAGAAATTTTGTAACTGTTGAATCTATCCTCTTCAAACTGAAGTATGACCGTGGTTTGCTTCCCTCGTTTTTTCGTTCCTCGAACCTTTCCCGCTTAAAACTACTGAACACGGACATCTAACTAGAAATTTTAATAAACTGCATCAGCCAAGAATTATAACTGAAAGATCGAAATTTTCACTTCGAAACTCAGTAATTCGGAACTGGAATATCTATACTTCTAATTTGGACATGTCACAGTCAATTCAAACAACCAAACGTAAACTCAAATTTAGGTTGTTGTATTGAGAATTTGCTTGGTGTTAAGTGAGTTAGTTAATGTTAGTTAATGCGGATTGCCTTCGGGAGGTTAAGTTTGTTCCCATTTTATCTGATTTTTGTTGATATTGGACCTGGGGGATTGTGAATACTCGGTCCAAGATCTTTCCTTGAACTGAAATCACTTTTCCTCGGTTCTTGTTATCTTTTTTTTATTATTGTTGGTTTCGCTGGACGTGTCAACGGGTGGTGTTGGGGACCGGGTGCTGACGGGAGAACACGCATATTTCCATTAGTATGAATGGCATGTAGTGAATTATAAATGTTGTATTTAGTTAAAAAAGTCTTTCCATCCCGTGCATTACGAATTTGTCTTCTCAGCCGGGCTCTGGACATTTTGTTATTTAATGTATTATTAAAAAGAACCTGAACCTGAACCTGACTATGCGGAAGCCACGGACGTCTGGGAATCTGTAAGGTGAAGCCTGGGTTTAATACATCCCGTATGGAAATAATTAAGTCGTAAACAGTTGTTAACGATCGTTTACAATTGTTAACAATTGTTTACAGTTGTTAACGATCGTAAACAATTGTTTACGATCGTAAACGGTTGTTTACGATCGTAATTTTACGATCGTTTTTTTACGATCGTAATTTAACGATCGTAAACAATTGTTTACGATCGTAAACGGTTGTTTACGATCGTAATTTTACGATCGTTTCTTTACGATCGTAATTTAACGATCGTAAACGGTTGTTTACGATCGTAATTTAACGATCGTAAACGGTTGTTTACGATCGTAATTTTACGATCGTTTTTTTACGATCGTAATTTAACGATCGTAAACGGTTGTTTACGATCGTAATTTTACGATCGTTTTTTTACGATCGTAATTTAACGATCGTTTTTTTACGATCGTAATTTAACGATCGTTTTTTTACGATCGTAATTTAACGATCGTAAACAATTGTTTACGATCGTAATTTTACGATCGTTTTTTTACGATCGTAATTTAACGATCGTTTTCAATTGTTTACGATCGTTTTCAACTGTTTTCGATCGGAAACAATTGTTTTTATTTTCAAGACGATAAATACAGACCTGATTTCTGACAACGGCAATAAGAAAGTTGATTAGTTTTTAGTTTTGCATAATCCAAATAGTTTAACTAAAAGCTGAAACTAAAATCCCAATCGTAAACGGTTGTTTACGATCGTAATTTTACGATCGTTTTTTTACGATCGTAATTAAACGATCGTTTTCAATTGTTTCCGATCGTTTTCAACTGTTTTCGATCGGAAGCAATTGTTTTTATTTTCAAGACGATAAGAAAGTTGATTAGTTTTTAGTGGCTGGGAGGTTTGGTATAGCTAGGGGTAGGGTTGGGATAGTGTTAGAATAGGATTAGGTTGAGGTAGTTAGGTTAACGGATCACTAGCGACCATTGCCAGGCGATCATACCTAACCAATTGATTACCTTTCCTTTTCGCTTAACCCCTATTATTCTACCCACTCTGAAAAGTTACGTATACCATTATTCACCCCTATAACTTGGTGCTGACAAGTTATACCGAAAATGCCTTCTTCCTATACAATGAATTCCCAGAGGTATGCTGACCTCACGTACGCAAAGCATGACCTGTGACTGCGCTCTGCAACAAGCCAATCAGCGCCGACCGCCTCAGACCGCGACCGCCTCAGGGAGTGACATTTCTCCGGGGTGTTGCGGATAAATGTTCCCTTCGTTAGTTTTTATTCATTTTGTCCAAACAATTGAACAAATGTAGAACTGGCTGAGAATGATATCTTTTCTACTCTAGTGGGTGGCTTAGTGGAATCTTCATGTCTTCTTATGGTCGCAGATCTTTCAGGACCTCACCAGCTGGAAGTGGAATGCCTTCATGACAGCATATTTTACAAAAATCTGGAAATATCAGTTCTTAGTTCAGTTATAAAAATGGAAGTGACTACATACAGTGTGGAAATATGCCCAATGCTCGTATTGAAAACAAAATCTTAGAAATAACTGTTTTCGATAATAACGATCGTTTACTATTGTTTTTTTTTCAGCTTGAATTATCTGCCATAATCATACTGGAAATGTTAACAACTCTTTCCAATCATAAAAAAACAATCGTTTACGATCGGATTGTCCCATAATACAATTGGGAAAAAACGATCGTTTACGATTGGAAACAGTTGTTAACGATCGTTTTTTTACGATCGTAAAAATACGATCGTTAACAACTGTTTCCGATCGTAAAAAAACAATCGTTTACGATCGGAATGTCCCATAATACGATCGTAAAAAAACGATCGTTTACGATTGGAAACGATCGTTTCCGATCGTAAAAATACGATCGTTTACGATCGTTAACAACTGTTTTCAATCGTAAACGACTGTTTCCAATCGTAAACAACTGTTTCCAATCGTAAAAAAACGATCGTTTACGATCGGAATGTCCCATAATACGATCGTAAAAAAACGATCGTTTACGACTTGAATTATTTCCATACTTTAGTTGCTCAGCACTAAAAGAATTCTCTTGAAGGTGTTGACAGCATTAGATTGGATGAAGGGTTATACCAAGGTGAATGGAAAAAGACTTCTTTAAAATGCCACATTTTCTGAAAAAATGAACTTGATCTACTCCACTTCGCTTCAATCACCTTCCTAAACCTATAATAACTTCAGCATAACCGATGGGGTGGTTCTAAAGGGAAAAACGGGTTTCCATTTTTTTTTGACAATGTTCTGAAGTCATCGACCCGCCCGTGTTGAGCTAGCAGATAGGCCGGTTCTAAATTGTAAAATCAGACTAGACTTTCAAGATTTCTTGCTTCTTTCGGCCGAATTTTGTAAAGTCAATGACCTGCCAGAGGGCCAAACTACGAGGCATGATTTGGCTGAAATGAAGAACAGTACACTTTTTTAATACTTGATTTGATTGATTACGGGTGGCACAATGCTGAGGGAATATTATCCGGCGATTATATAAGACAGCGTGAATGGCACGATGTTTTTGTAATTTTGGGTAATGAACACGATCGCAGGTGTAATTTTGCATTCACTCGAGCACGGTACGGCCGGAACGGTAGGCTAATCTGATGGTTGAGAACAGACGAAAGAAATAGAGAAAATGAATGAAGTCATAATAGCTAGTCTGGTTCCTTTGTAGTCCGGGATCCAGGCACCTCTATCGTTCAAGGGGGGTAGCAGGAGAGCTGCAGAAGGTTTGAAGAACTTTTCTAGACCAAATTTTTGTGCTGATAACGAAAATCGTACCGCACCACTTCGCACCGATGTACGTCACCGACTTTTTAGCCTATAAAGGCCAATTTGTCCTATAGAGACCAACTCTATAAAAACAATTTTCCTAGCAGGACCGCATAAGCTAAATCAAACAAACTACACATATTCTGAATCCTCATTCGATGGTCCATCGAATGGTGTATTTCTTATTTTTTTAAACTTGCACATTTTTCTTAGAAACGTCTTAGAAACCGAGAAAAAGTGAAATTTGTTTGACTTTTTTAACTAAATTGTCATTTTTCTCGGAAAAACTTCCAGCAAACTACATATTTTTATTATCTCGTTGGAAAGACAAGCTCCTTACCAATCGTTTGAGCTATTAAAACTTCAAAAATATTTGATTTTAAGAATGTCTAGATTTTTTTAAAGCAGAGCATCCACGTTTTCATCAATGAGTGACGGTAGAAATTTTAAAGGAAATATATTAGTTTGACGATAAGTTTAAGGTTAGTTTCTTACGTAGAATTTAACTATGACATAATTTTCGCTCTTGAGATTCATATTGGTCATATAGGCTATATAATATAAAGACTGAGTAGCCTATAATGAGCAAACCCGTTGTATCTCTCAAAACATATATTTTTACAAAATATTATTAGTTTGACGGTAAGTTTAGGGTTAGTTTTTGACATGGAGTCCAGTCATGACATCACTTTTTTCCTTAGCATACGTATAGGTCACGTAGGCTATATAGCCTATAGGCTGAATAGCCTATAAATCCTATAAAGATTTTTTGTTGTTGAAAATATAAGTTTTGAATAATCTTTATAGACCTGCTTTTTGAGCCGGGAACGTAAATCGCGTCGGATAAGACAGCACCTGTGACATTTTGGCCTATGAGGGGAAATTAGGCCTATAAAGACCAGCCCGATGAAAATATTATAGACAAAATTTAACATCCTGTATTCCCTGCAGGCCAAAGTGATGCGTTTTCTAGGTACGAATTATGTTAGGTATCTTGTCGCCAACCCCCTTTGATGGGCCGGACGCTGACGAAATCTTGCTGCGAAATCTTCTTGACGAAAATCTTAGCCGGACGCTGTTCTCAACTATTGACCCGCACTCACCCGCTTGCAACGGAGTTTTCTTTCACGACCAAACTAGATTGCACTTCGTGGCAACCACCAAGCGACGCCACTCATGGCGTTCATGCACAACTGGCTTAGTCATCAAGGCTAGCTATTGGGTCTCCCATATTCTCTGGCCCTTCCTAAAGGCTACAATCGGTTCGAGGTCCGTGTTGACCGTCAGAACTGATGTCTTTTGAATATCCGTTAGTCTCTGACCCTTCCTAAAGGCTACAATCGGTTCGAGGCCCGTGTTCGCCGTATAACCAATGTCTTTCGTTGTACCCCTGTTCGCTTCTTCCACCCTTTGGGCCGGGAGGGAGGTTGCGGCGCAATCTGGACAGAGCAACACGTGCATGAACCGGCTTAGTCCTCTGGTTCTGACTGGGTTCGACAAAGCAGTCGGTGTGATCTGCCGTTGTTATCATTTCCTCATTACCCCTAATCATCAGGTTTAATTTTCAGTATGGATCGCAGGCACCTTTGGTAGAACAAGGTGATTTTGCGTGATTCTGCGGTTTTCATCGACGAAGTTTGGGGGACATTTAAAAGTTTCTACAAGACAGGACCTTCGTAGTCTGGGGCAGCATTCAGTATGTTCTGTGCCCTTTTGACTTAATCGGCGATCAGTCTGTTTCAGGGGAAAACGATGGAAAGTCATAGACTTCCACCAGTAGCAGACTTCCTTGATCCTTTAGAACCGAATCAGTGACGAACTTGAAAAGAGCTAGCGAGAGGATGAAACCTTGGCAAACGCCTCCTTTTGTCAAGAACTGTGTTGACTGCTCTGTTTCACCTCTCACTAGAGCCTCCGTCTTGTCATAGAATACCTGAGCAACGCGGATTATCTTGGGACCCTGTCTATCCTGCATTCCCAGCTAGTTGTGTCTTTCTTTACTGAGTCGAATGCAAGAACAAAGTCAACGCAGAATTTCGTGGTTTCCTGTTGATGCTTGAACGATTGATGGCTGCACATCCGTGCTGCCAATGCTCAAGTATGCGGCAGAGAGAGAAGAGCCATGCAGCACACGCTCGTTGTGAAGCCCGCTTTGGTTAGACCGTGTGCGTCTGTCCCTTCAATCTCTGGAGCTTTGCAGTAGTAGGATAGTTGCGGAGACTTAAGCTGCACGTATTATCAGAAAAATTCTAGCATATTTTTTACAATCACCCTTGTCACCTTTTCTATTGGGGGAGGGGGGCTATGATGAACTTGTTCCAGATGCCAACGTTGATGTTGTGGAGGTACAGCTAGACAGGCAATTCTAACGGTTCGTCTGTGGATGCATTACCATTGTTTGAGGGATAGTCATAGATTTTCTTTATATTGAGCGGACTGATGGTTGGAGTGTTCCTCTGGTAACGTCATCAGTTATGTCGCGACCCTCCCGTTCTTGTTTCTGTAGGCACTTACTGTAACGCATACGGCGCAGTCGTCACGGCTTAAAAGTTAGAGCAAGCAGATTTATATGTGAAACGCGACTAACTTATGAGATGCTGGAATTGATGACAAACCTGGATTCAGCACAAAAAACTGACCTATGGGCGTGCGAAAACTTGGTTTTCCGGAGATTTGTTCATTATAGGCTATTGATCCTTTATGCTATATAGTCCATATGACCTATAGCCTACTATCTTACAAGAGAAACTAGTGTAATTACCATATCCCACGTCAAAAACCAACGCTGAACCTAGCGTCGAACCAATATATTTAGTATAAAGTTTCTACTGCACCTCATAGTCAAAAATTTGAATTTCCTGCTTACAAAAATTCCAGAAATCCTAAAAAAAAAAATTAATTTTAATACTTCAAACGATCGAGAAAAAGCTTCTCTTTTTAGTACAGTAATAATAAAAAACAGTTTTCTGGAAATTTTTCCAATAAAAATGTCAATTTATTTGAGAGATCTGACGGGTTTGTTCATTTTAGATTATTTAGCCTATATGTTATAAAGCCTATATGACCTATATGCGTCCCAAGAAATAAACTTATGTCATAATTAGATTAACTAGTACTACATTAGATTCTAGATTCTAGTACTCCTCTCTAACAAGTTAAATTTTGTGTAGAATGATTTCATTGAGCCAGTCTTTAGGGGCCTAAATTCCCCTTATAGGCCAAAATCTCGGTTGCCTACACAGGTAACACAGGTGCTGTATTATCCGACGCGATTTTCCTTCTCGGCTTAAAAAGCAGGTCTGTAAAGATTATTCAAAAGTTGTGTTTTCAATACAAAAATATCATTATAGGATTTATAGGCTATTCAGCCTATAGGCCATATAGCCTACATGACCTATACATATGCTAAGGGAAAATCTACTGTCATAATTGGATTCCAAGCCAAAAACTAACCCTAAACTTACCGTCAAACTAATATATTTCCTTTAAAATTTCTACCGTCACTCACTGAAGAAAACGGGGATGCTCTGCTTTAAAAAAATCTTGACATTCTTAAAACCGAATGTTTTTTAAGTTTTAATAGCTCAAACGATTGGCAAGGAGCTTATCTTTCCAACTGAATAATAAAAATATGTAGTTTGAGAGAAAATTTTCCGAGATAAATGACAATTTAGCTAAAAAAGTTAAATAATTTTCGCTTTTTCTTGGTTTCTAACACGTTTCTAAGAAAAATACGTGAGTTAAAAAAAATAAAAAATATACCATTCGATAGACGATAAAAAGAGGATTCAGAATATGTATAGTTTGTTTGATTTAGCTAATGCGGTCTTGCTAGGAAAATTATTTTAATAGTGTTGGTCTTTATAGGCCAAATCTGCCTTTATAGGCTAAAAAGTCGGTGACGTACATCGGTGCGGAGTGGTGCGGTAGGATTTTCGTTCTCAGCACAAAAAGTTGTTCTAGAAAAGTTCTTCAAACCTTCTGCAGCTCGTTTGCTACCCCCCCCCTGTTTTTGAACGATATCGCGGTCTCGATCCCGGACTATTGGGAAAAATAGGTGAACGGAGGGAAACAGTAGCACCATACCTTTCAACAACAGAAAAACAACACAAAAGAAAAAAAAAAGAAAAGCAAGCATATACCGTGTCAGTAGAAATGAGCATTCCTTCGGAAAAGGTGAACGTCACATTTATTCTTGCGATTCGGCCATTCTTAGCAAAAGTATGTTCAACTTGGTTTAGAGCTCACCCGGATCTCTTGCTGATCTTGGTTGGTGTGTTCTTTTGGCTTGTGTTCTTTGTACATGTGTTCTTTGTTTGCCGGAATTAGGCAAAAACCTGAAAGTTTGTTAAAAGTATAATATTTATTTAAAGCTGATTAGATTTTCGATTTAGGGGTAAGAAGATATTCTGAACATTTATATGAAAATTGTTTTCTCGTCGGACAAGTAGTTCGCCTGGAATCCGGCCGAAACAAGGAAATTTTTTAAAAGTACAAGTTTCAACTGAAGTTGAAGATGTCCGATTTAGGGGTAAGAAGACATGCTGAATCAGCTTTTGAAATCATTTTCTACCCGGACATATAGTTCGCCCGGAATCCGGGTGAAATCAGAAAATTTGTTAAAAGTTAAAGTTTTATCGGAAGTTGATTATATGTTAGATATAAGGGTAAAGAGATACGCTGAATTCATTTTTAGTGGAGTGTTCCTTGGAACAATCTCCTATTGCGAGCGCTGTAGCAGCTTTCGGCTTTCGGTTTCCGGTTTCCGGTTTTCGGTTTTCACCGTATTTTGTGGAGCTCATAACTCGTGAACCAGTGCAAGTATCAAGTTTAAACTTGGTACGCTGGTGGGGACTGGGGTCTAGTTGTGCCTTTTGGGGGTCCGACCCCCCACACCCACCCGGTTCAGGGGCAAATGGGCCCAGATTGCCCAGTGAATAATGTTCATAACTTAACCATAGTTGGACATAAGACGATGAAATTCCTTGTACATGTAGACCCTAGGGCTGGTACATTACTTTTAAAGTTGCATCTCCCCCACCCATCACGTTCATGGGCAAATGGGCCCAGATTGCCCAGGAGTAAAGTTCGTTACCCGTGACAGGAATCAACAGGTATCAAGTTGAAACTTGGTAGGTTTGTGAGTATTGGGGTCTCTTTTTCATTTTTGCGGGTCCCAAACCCCACCCCCACTTGGTTCAGCGGCAATTGGGCCCAGATTGCCCATTTTTTAATGATTTCAACTTGACAATAACTGGAGATAGGGCGATGAAATTCCTTTGTGCTTTTGGATCATAGGGTTGGGGATTTATATGTGGAGTTGAACCACCCCCTGGCCCCTACCCTCCCCGTTCATGGGCAAGTGGGCCGAATTTGCCCATGAGTCAAGTTTTTGGCCCGTGACTGGAATCAAACTCTAAGCTGGTATAGTCGAGGATATTTAGGTCTAGATATGCAACTGATGCCCCCCCCCCCCACCCTCCCGTTCATGAGTAACTGGGCCCAGATTTTTCATGAGTGACGTTTGTCTATGACAGGTCTCAAGTTCAACTCTTGTATATTTGGGGAGATATATCTATGAATGAGGATTTTGGTGTAGAGCAGCAAGAAATAAGACGACGCGACGTATCTTTAATGAACAGCTGGAAACTTTACGGTGTTGTCATATGATCGATGATATGCCGTTCTTAATGAATTGTGACAAAGGGGGTATTAGGCTGCTACGATTTGGTTATTGCACTTGTTTTATTACCTTGCTAATGGAAAAGAGGTTTAAAGGGTCGGACTGGCTGGCAGACCATTCAGATTCAGTGTTCTGATTCTCTGATCTAGTGTTAGAACTCATGCTGTTCTTGCAAGATCTTCAACATTTCTTTGGATTTATACTAGCGGTTTGTTTATATTTAAAGCTTTTAAAGTGGGATGATTACAAATTAGGTTATTTCAATACTTGTTTGGTTGGGGATGTGAAATGTCTTGGTTTTAACGCTGTTTGTATATAAAATATGATAAACATTTTACTTTCACACTCCACGTCTGAGCGCTTGCGCACTTGTTGAGCTTTAGTTTTGCCCGGACAAATAGTTCGCGCTTTTATGAGTTGAACTGGGATGTCAAAAGGTGTAATTGTTGTGTTTTTCATTTTATTTTTATTTTGAAGCAATCTCAGCCTTCGTTACCTCTGGAACTGACATACCAGAACCTTCACTTTCATCTTCTGGAGTACCTTCAGGGTCGGTCTTAAAGGTGGGTAAGTTTGTACTATAGCTATCAGGTGAGTGTTAAGGGCATTTGCCCTTTATTCTGGGGGCTCATTAACATTAAAGTCAATATTTTTATGTGATTTTCCAGTCATGCTTTTTATTTTCTGGTAATATTTTTGAGGATTTAATTCACATAGATCATCAACTTCGCGACCATACTGTTCCTACACTCTCTTCAATTTATTTTTGATTTTATTACGCAGTTTATTAGCTTGTTGTCGGTCATACCCGCTCGAAAAAAAATAATTTCTTTTTAATCAAATTTTTAATCTCTTTTGTTACATAAGGCTTATCTGAAGAACAAAATTTCACCTTTTTTTCTGGGAAACATTCATCAAAACGTGTTTTTATTTTTTCGTTAAAAATCTCTGCTTTTTCATCAGAAGTTGGGGACTCCAAAACTTCAGTCCAAGTCTCACGCGTAATCCAATCACCAAACGCAAGCAAACCCCTATCGGTAAGAGGACGAGTAACCACTTCTGTCATCGAGTACGACACTTTTGTTATATCAAGAGGCTTCCATTGCATCATAAAATGATAGCTTCCACCCAGTACTGGTAGAGCTTCAGGCGCTTGGTAATAATCTATTAAATCAGATAAAATCACTTGAGACACGTATCACCCTTCGTAGTAAAGAAATTTGCAAGGCTTTTTAGGTTTAATGACGATGCAAGGGAACGTGTATTTAAATCATTTCCATCACCAAAAATACTTAGCGCTAAAAGTGGATATTTCTTATGAATAAAATCCGCAGATGCTTGAATCATTTCCCACAGCACGTTGTCCGGGTGAAAACTAAAAAGTGCAAACCGCTACCCCCGACTACGGTCGAGCGAGTCGTTTTGGCCGATATCCAAAGAATTTCATCATTTTGGTCTAAAAAAGGAATATCCATCTGCTTCGGGTTTAAACTTTCATGAGCCAGTATCATAACACCTCCACCTTTTTTCCAAGAGGATGATCATCGGGACGTAGTTTTATAAATTGCTTGAATCTATTTATATTCAAAAGGTTTTTATCCTATCTGTGTTCTTTTCAGTATGAAGTTTCATTCAGATCGAATTAATAGTTCGAAATGCGTGTCACAATTTCAGGATCCCCCTCACACCTCCAATCCCCTTGGGATCCGGAAAATAATTGCTTCCAACTCAAGCTGGCAAGATCACTAATACGCCATCTGCAAGTACCCTGAGTTGCATGACACAAGATTTCCGGTCCCCCTCCATCTACCCCCACAATCCCTGGATTCCGTGCAGTTTTATAAATGGTGCATCCACCGCTTATGCTTATTTTTCCCTCTAAGTCTCATCCCGATTACTCCATTCAAGCACGCCACAAGATTTTCCGTGCCCCCTCCAACTCGTCCCACAGTTGGTGGATCCGGCCTGGGCTTGAAATGAAACATCTGAGACAATTGCTATTGCTGCTAATCAAGTTTCATTCATATCTGATCACCTGTTCGAAAGTCTTGCATGTATCAATATCCCCAATTTGATCTCCCTCTACTCCCCCAAGATGGTCGGATCCGGGAAATGATATTTCCCAATTCAGTCTGGGTAGGGTCCTTAACATGCCTGCCAAGTATCATCTTAGCACATCTGAAACCACCCGAACTCGCGGCCAGTTGAACAACTTACAAAACGACTGACCGACAGAAAAGCGATCGGTATAAAATCAGCAGTTAAAGTATTTGATTCATGTGGGCCGAGAAGGTGGGAGACACTATCATTTTACGATGGGTCGAATTTTTACGAACACACTGTTACTTTGTTTTCTCCAAAATCTTCATGGTATCCAGGGTTATCCACAAATTACTTTCACTCTTGAAAACAAGGTCGTCAACTCACCATTAGGCTACTAATTAAATATTCACTGGTCTCCTGACGCGGGTAAGACGTATACTAAAATCTTCGAGAAAATCGAGGGGCGTGTAAGTGGATTAAAACAACGAAGTATATCACCCTGTGGACGTTTAGATATGTCAGAACTGTCAGAAGTAGAAACCTCGGCCAGTTTGAAAATTTTTGGTCTCGGAAGCTGAATATTATTTAGCTCAGTTTCATAATCTCTAAGAAATCGTTATAACGAATTAATCGTTGTTGTGATCTGGTTTACATCCTTAAGTCTTTGGACTTACGGGAATTAACAAGAAACAAGAGCTGTAAGCTCATATGGCACTTGCAAGTGTTGAGATGCTTTGTTTGATCAAAAGTATTTTTCGACTTTGTGGTTAAAATACGCACTTTAAGGGAGCTAAAAAAGTATTTTATTTTTGAACTTGGGTGTAATGATGCGCACTTTAAAGGAGCTAGAAATGCATCTGTATGCAAAACCCTTGAGGCAAAAACGATCACAGGCCTTTAGGGATCCTTGATGTATACCGTTTCGTCAAAAGTTTTTTTTCGCTTTTCATTTCAAATGCGCACTTTAAGGGTGACAGAAATTATTTTTTAAGCAAAACCCTTGTGGCACAAATGATCATGGGTTGAGATGTATTGTTTGAAATAAAGTACTTTTCGACCTGGCCGTTCAGATTCACACTTTAAGGGAGCTAGAACGTCATTTGTAAACAAAACCCTTGAGGCAAAAATGATAATGGGCTCATGGGGATCATGAAAATATGAATTTAGTTTAAAAGTATTTTTCTAAGTTTGCAGTCAAGATTAGTACTTTAACGAATGGTCGGGTTTGGAAAGTGGTCATTTTTGAGTCAATCTTGTCAAATCTCTAATATTACAGCCAAGTTCCATCGTCCTAGATTATCTGGAAGTACCTTAAATCGTGATCACCGGAATCCCGGACCTCCCCCCCTCAAACTTCCCCACAGTCGCCGGAGCCAATCCGGTTGCGTAAGTTTTTATCCAGAGCATCTGTTTGTTATTCCCACAAAGTTCCATCCCGATCTCACCAGTCTAAGTCGGTCACGTATTTTCGCCTCCCCCCCCCCAATTGCTGTCGGATCTGTCCGGACATGAAAAAGATCAACAGAAACATGTCCTCTCTTCAATTACCTAATTTCACTCAAATCCGATCAGCCGTTTCAAAGTTACGCATGACTCAATATTCCGGATTCCCCCTCCCGCTACTCCCCCCACGGCTATCAGATCATGTAAATTTTTCTTTATAAGTCAGTTTGATCGGGTCCCTGATTCGCCTCCCAAGATTCGTCGTGAAAATCCCCAAAACCGCCATAACCGGAATTCCGAGAAACTCCCCTCCACCCCCCCCCCCCTAATGTCATGATCCATCCCAAATGTAAAAACGATTTATCTGGAGCAGATGCTTGTTCTTCCCAGCAAGTTTCACTCCGATCCCTCCATTCTATCCGTTTCCCGATATTTCCGGTCACCCCCCCCCAACTCCCCCATAGCTGTTGAATCCGGTCCGGACTTCAAATGGGACATCAGAGGTATGTCATTTATTCAGTTATTAAGTTTCATTCCAATCCGACCACCCGCTCGAAAGTTACACAGTACTCCAATTTTCCGGATTCCCCAGCCCTCCACCCCGCTAGTGTCCGGATCCAGTCCAAATATATAAACGATTTATCTGGAGCAGATGCTTGTTCCTCCCAGCAAGTTCCACTCCGATCCCTCTATTCTAACCGTTTCTCGAAATTTCCGGTCTCCCCCCAGCTCCCCCATAGCTGTCGAATCCGGTCCGGACTTCAAACGGGACTTCAGTAGTGTGCCATTTATTCAGTTTTTAAGTTTCATTCCAATCCGATCACCCCGTTCGAGAGTTAAACACTACTCCAATTTTCCGGATTCCCCAGCCCTCCACCCCCCCCCCCCGAGTTGTCGGATCCAGTCCAAATGTATAGACAATTTATCTTGAGCAGATGCTTGTTCTTCCCAGCAAGTTTCACTCCGATCCCTCTATCCTAACCGTTTCTCGAAATTTCCGGTCTCCCCCCCCCCAACTCCCCCATAGCTGTCGAATCCGGTCCGGACTTCAAACGGGACATCAGAAGTATGCCATTTATTCAGTTATTAAGTTTCATTCCAATCCGATCACCCGTTCTAAAGTTACACACTACTCCAATTTACCGGATTCCCCAGCCTTGCACTCCCCCCCCCGGGTGGTCGGATTGGGAAACTGATTATTTCCAAGTTAGTCCGATCGGGTCCCTGATGCTCTTGCCAAGTTTCATCGTCCTAGCACATCTGGAAGTACTCCAACTCGAAAAAGTGTGACAAAAATCCTTAATTTTCAGAATTTCCCCGGCCCACCACTCCCCCCCAGATGGTCGGATCGGGAAACTGATTACTTCTAGGTTAGTTTGGTCGGGTCCCTGGTTTTCCTGCCAAGTTTCATCGTCCTAGCACATCTGGAAGTACCCTAACTCGAACATGTGGGACAAAAAAATTTGGACAGACCGACGGACCGACAGACCGACCAAAAGACGGAATTGCGATCGGTATATGGCACTTGAGCCAGAGGCTGCAAGTGCCATAAAAACAGAAAACAAAATACTCAAAGAAATCGATAATGCAAATAATTATTTTGATTTTTCTACACATTTTCCATGTGCCTGCTACAATACAAACAATTTGCTAGATCCATAGTCAAACTATGATCCCAGCCTCCCCATGTCGTGCACTTCCGACCCGCACCACTAGATGACCCAGCGGTCGGATAAGTCGTGTCTTAATCTTGGGTCTTGGGTGGGAGGGTTCTAGACGTTGCAAGTGCTAGAATGCTTATTATGCAACTCCTTTAAAGAGTAAGAAAAAAACTTGAAGCTATTGGCTTTGTCCGCTGATGGAAAGGCCCATGCTTCCCAACTTGTTGAGGTATTTGATTCATGTGGACATGTGGGCCGAGAAGGTGGAAGACACCATCATTTTTCAATGGGTCGGATTTTTACGAACACACTGTTACCTTTGTTTTCTATAAAATCCTCAGGGCATCCAAGCTTATCCACAAATTACTAAAACACAATTCACTCTTGAAAGCAAAGTCGCCATTGCTAATTAACTATTCACTGATCTCCTGACGGGTCAAATTAGTACTAAAATCTTCGAGAAGATCGAGTGGCGTGTAAGAGGATTAAAACAACTAAGTACATCACCCTGTGGTCGTTGAGATAAGTCAGAAGTAGAAATCATCGGCCAGTTTGACAATTTTTGGTCTCAGAAGGTGAATATCAATTAGCTAATTTCATAATCTTCAAGAAATCATTATAACGAATTTAGTGTAACTTACGGCGTTTGTTTATTGTGATCTAGCTTACATCGTTAATTCTTTGGACTTACGAGAATTAACAAGAAAAAACAGAAAACAAAATACTTAAAGAAAACGATAATGCAAATAATTAGTTTGGTTTTTCTACACATTTTCCACATGCCTGCTACAAACACATTTTTTTAGATCCATAGTCTATGATCCCAGCCTCCTAATGTCGGGCACTTCCGACCCGCGCTACTAGATACCCAGAGGTAGGATTGAGTCGTGGCTTCATCTTGGGTCTTGGGTGGGGGGGGGGGGGGTCTAAAGGTTGCAAGTGCTAGAAAGCTTATGATGCAACTCCTTTAAGTAGCCTGTTGAAAGAGGGCCTTAATGTCGTTTTGCTTAAAGCTAACTCTTCTCTTACGAGACCAATTTTTCGGTAATAGGCTTCGAAAGTCCGAGTTCTAGAAGTTTTTATTCCACTTTCTAGGGTTTCACTATAGTTCGTTAATTACAATTTCGATAGCGAGATGATGGCAAATGCGCAATTGTAGGCTTAGTTGATATAGGCTGGATTATTTGCCTAGCGGTCACCACGTCTTGAGCTGATAGCTTTATTAGTAAAAAGTATGAACACAGAAACCCTAAAAAGGGTAATCCAACTTCGTATGATCTAACGTTTTCTCTTGTAACTCTCCATTCTGACTGATACATGAAATGAATTAAGAGCAGCGTGCGCGGGATTGCGGTGGCAGATAATAAGAAAGGTTGTTTTACATAGCAACCTTTTCCTCCCTAGACATTGCCAGAACCGTATATAAACCGTATATAAACCGTATACCTCATTCAAACCGTGACAACCGTGTACCTAATTCAAGTTGCTACTCGCAAGCAAAGAAGGGGTTCACCCCTTTTGCTCAGCAACACAGGTCTGGTTCGTTGACGACGGATTACTTTCTCGAAACGGGTTGTTGTGTAAGGATATAATTATGGCTGGTCGTTTGCTTCGTACAAAGCAGAAGCAAAACATGGGGTTGGGATTATTAATTCCAGGTTTTAATGCGACTTTCGGTTAACATTGATCACTGGCAGGAAGAAATGCTTCGTTTTTCAAGACTTCAACTAGCTTGGTAGAATCGGTGCCGTCTGAAAAGGGTTTCGCGCATGGTCCTGATTTCTCTCATGCATTAAGCAACGTTTTGGCTGGATTCCATCCAAGTTGAAGAAGACCTTGCACTATGCAGCGTTTCTGCTAAGATATGCTATACTGATTTTTATTTATAAATATTATAATGGGTACCTTCCAAATTGTTTTGAAGGGATTTTTTGTGAGAGGTCAGATGTTCACCATCACGATACCCGGTCACGAGGTGATATTCAGGTTCCTCGCCTGGTTTCAAGTAGGTCTTCGTTTTCGATTATTTTTAGAGCTTCGAAGCTTTGGAATAAGCTTAGTATGACTTTAAAGGAACTGAGTAATACTGGTATATTTAAATCACAGCTACGTAATGAAGTTGCTCGGTAAGTACAATTTTGAAACGGATTAAGAAAAGTTCTATTAGTTTTTTTAGTTTTTTTTTTTTTGCCTCGGGATTAGAAAACATAATGATATTGTATTTTATTTATATTTGTGTGATTGGTTTCGGTACACGGTTTCGCCCTCTTCTTCGTTCGTTTAGTTTTTTTTCTTCTTTTGTTGTTGTGTTTAATAGCACATCCTCGCAAGCAGTGCTGTGGTCTTGATTGTTTATAAATAAAAGTATTCTAAACTAAACTAAGACAACTGATAACTTCAATACTCAGTTTTGATTGCGTTAAACATCTGAAATTTCTCTTTTCCACCAGATTCAAAACATCCGCCAATTTATTAAACGACTGGTCTTACCGACCGATGGTAATAATTCGCTTTACTTTTTTAGTACTCCGTCCCGTCCATTCCAATTGCCGAAATTCTGCATCAGGCTACATAGCTGCATTCAATCCCTTTCTGGGCTTGACACTAGTTGCGTTTTTGCGGATACCATGGTATCTGTTACCACGGTAACTGGATCTGCAATTAGTCGTTTTTGCAGTAACCGTGGTTTCTGATATACGGTCCACTGCAAAAACGGCTGTTGCAGAAATTGCACCTTTTGAAGTCATCCCAAAATAAAAACTGATATCCAGTTACATCACTAAGTGCTGAACTTCTTTTTCACCAATTTGACAAAATTTGATGAAAGTGAGATACATTTTCCAGGTAACACGACCAGATATCACGGTCTGTTACCACGATAACTGGCCTTTTGACCGTGGTATCAGATACCACGATAACTGCAAAAACGACTTTAGACCGTATATCAGATACCATGGTAACAGCAAAAACGCAACTACTGACTTTCACTGTCGGAATAGTCACTATTATCGAGTAACTTGTTAATCAGGAGAACGCTTATGCGATTTTCCGATTCCAAAGAGCCGAAACCGAAAAAGAGGTTCAAGGTAAAAAATGAACCTGTGCTAGTAGTTAAGCAATTGCACAGTATATAAAGAATAAAATATATACAGAATACAAGATATATAACGCTTAACAAGAAATACAGAACGACATTTCCAATTTCCAGTTTTGTTTTCTGTCTTCATCATGAGTCTTTTGCTGAAAACTTGATCACCAAAACCTAAACTTCTTATTCTAATCCAATCTTTAGCTTTTACTTCATACAAACCCACTCTCCGTGTAGACCTTGGTAGTTTTGGGCAAGGCCGTATCCAGGGGGGGGGTTAGGGGGTTCGAACCCCCCCCCCGAAAACCACAAAAGTAATAGTTTTTTGCACGTTTTAAGCTCTGATCTATGTATTTTTTGTACTTTTTGGTCCGACCCGTGGACAAAACCCCCCCCCGAAATAAATTCCACGAGCAAACCCCCCCCCCCCCCGAAATAAATTCCTGGATCAGACTTTTCCATTCCAAATACTACTTTCGAGCAAGAAAAAATGTAAAAAAGAAATAAGATATTATAAATATTCGCAAGGGGGAAATGTTAAGGACACTTTAAAACTCACAAGTATTTCTCTACTAAACACTCACTCATGATTATTTTTTTTATGATCATGTGAGAATCTGGGTGTCATTGAACACGGAACGCGATGGTCAAAGGTATTGGTGACTGAAATACACAACCTTATATGAATGTTTGTGTAATTGTGCCATTAACATTTCACTGTCTATGACGAAAAGCTTACCCTTATTACGGAACTGACAGAGAGTTCGGTCGCGAAATTTATCAGCGTATTTTGATGCCATTTTTAACAAATTATAAATTTTATGAAATAATTTTTTTTCTGGTAACCAGCTAGACAGCGGCATGCGTCAGAAATTCTGAGGAGTTCAAACGGTGCGCTGAGAAAAACAGACGGCGTCCTACGGATGCTTTGATAAAATAGCCTAGATGTCCTACGAACCTGTTTGCAACGTTGCAAATGCAACTTGTTACGTGGAGACCGGTCAGCCAGATATGTAACCACTTCGTGGCCTGTTAACTGGTCCCAGACAAAGGCTGCGATTGGTCGAGGGTCTGGGCATTGCGAAAGATTCAGTTCTATGAGCCCGGGGCGAAAACCAGGTTTCCACAAAGTTGACTTTCTATAAGCTAGTGATCTTTGAGTTTAGTACTTTTAGAGGCAGTTTGAGTATTCCCAGCAAAGTGGTAACAAGGAATGCAGGGATGAGGACTTACCTAACTATACTGATACTTACCCTGCAAGGGCTTGCAACTTCTTCTGCAACAGGTACATGTTTTTCCAACTTGATTGTTACCATTTCTTGCGTATACCCAGTGTAATATTTTTCTGCCAGCAGTTGTCTAGACGAGCTTCAGAATAACCATTTTGACGGGGAGGTGGAAGGGACTCCATGATATCTCGGAAGAATTTTACCTTCTCCTTGCCTTTCTTTTATACCGTCTTCACTCTGACAATACTATAACTAGTAACTAATGAATTACGTTAGGACCAAATAGCCTACTGTTTGGAAATTTTAATTTTTTTAGTCCTAAAAAAGGAGTTTTCGTACGACCAGACAATTGTAGCAGCCAGCGTACACAGTAGTACCGGACTGAAACATAATTTATTTCAACCAGCATTCTTGCATCTGCAAACACACAAGGCACCCACTTTCAAGACGATAGTTCAAAGCAAGATTCTGTGTGGCCATGGGATCATTTACTGGAGGGAGATACGGGTAGCTTTCAACACAACAATAAAGAGAAAAAAAAAACTATTTATCATCGATATGAATAAAGAGAAAAGAACAGTTAATTATTTAGCAGTGTTTAAATATTTCAACAAATTGTTTTTAGGCTGTTTAACATTTTTGCTTAAAGTCCGCCACTAAATACTAGCAGACCAAATGAATAGTTCGTGGTCGGGTGGTTGAGAGAGGGTGACTCTAAAGGGTTGAAATTTGTTTCGTAAGGTTGGTAGGCGTTAGATTTCGCGAGTAAAATGTTCATATCGTTAACCATTCATATCGTTATCAGCAAATTACAGAACAATAAACCTAAGTAAACAGAATTGAAATAAGTGCTCGAGCAAGATTTGTAAATGCTTGCGCAAGGCATCTGCTAATTCGAATCGGTGCATAAGTTTTAGTAGTTACATCCAATGTTTTTATATTTTCTTTAGTTCTTTTTATTTTTGTTTCTCTTTCTGTGGCCATCGGACCATCTGCTGGAGGGAGATACGGGTAGTTTTCAACACGTCAAGAAAGAGAAAGAAAACTATTTATCATCGATATGAACAAAGAAAAGCTAAATGTTTAGCAGTGTTTACTTGTTTCAACAAATTGCTTTAAGGTTGTATAACATTTTTGCTTGAAAATTTGCCAATAAATACTAGCAGACCAAATGAACAGTTAATTGTGGGGCGATAGGGAGGGGGCTACTCGAAAGGGTTGAAATTTGTTTCTGTGATGAGTGAGTAAGGTTATCTGGTGTTGAGATTTTGCGGGTAAAGGTACAGTGTGATTCACAAGAACCATTCCTGACATTATCAGCAAAATTCAAAATAATTAACCCTACCGAAAAGCAAACAAAATTGAAATAAGTGCTCGAGCAAGATTTCTAAATGCTTACTTGAGCCATCTGCTCATTCGAATCTTGTGTCAGTTTCAGTATTTATATTAAGTATGTTTATATTTTCTTTAGTTTCTTTTTTTCTTGCTCTGCTTTTCCGTGTTTTCTTTCTTTCTTTTTTTTATTTTTTTTCCGTTTTTCTTTTTGTATTTTTCCGTGTTGTTCGCGGGAAAACAAAATATATATATATATATATATCGACTGGTAAAAGTTTCTCTCCCATTTTCGACACATCAATTAAATCCTTTAAGTATCCTGTAAAAGTATTTAACGCGGAGCAATTTAAATGGTTGTTCATTTTTCCCTTATAAAATACAGTTTTAGTTTTCGTGTTTCGAGCCAATTATAGTTGATAACATCACATCCTTTTTTATCCTTCACAGTTTGTAGATAGATTAGTATAGTTAAAAGCTTGAGCAGGTATAGCTCACTGTAGTGCGAAGAGGGGATTGGCAGCATTCTTGTGACTTCGAGTATTTTTAAGTCGACTGACAGAGCAAACCACTTTTGCTCAGAATCTGAAAGTCGAAAGCGAGTCTCCGTTTGAATTAGCATTTTGAATGTAGGCAAGTCAGACAATACAATTTCAAGAATGCTTCCAAATTTGAGATTTTCTTTTGAGTGCTCTTATGGATTAAGAACGAGATGGAAAACCGAGACAAAAAACTAAAAATGTGACATAGTAAAAAATGAAAAACAAATGGTCTTGATTTCTCCATTTTAATCTGATATGAGCTAATTTTCGTAAAACAGATATTTTTTATTTTTCGAAAAGAGTTGCTTTGAAATCTTCCAGAAATATTGATATCGCAGAATTACGCGATGGCGCCTACGTATTTGAATTCCTTTTGTTTACTCTTTGTATAGATTTGGTTGGCTTATTCATTATCGACAGCTGAAAAGAACGGAGGAGGAGGGGGACAATCCTGGTCAATCAATAAGTAAATTTGTGTTGATCTTCAGTTAAGAGGATGTACCACAAATAAGAAGCAGAACCTCCGTCTCTCACTCTCTGTAATTAACCAATGCGGAGTCGAATAGATTCCCGATTCAAACGAGCGGTGGGCTTCATCACAATTCCTTACCTCTACAAACAGCTCAGCGCAGTATACCCCCCGAGAAGAAAAGTCGAGATTAAACAGAAAAAAAGACTATGGTTGTCTAGCATTGTGGCGTCACATGTGACATGCTACAGAGGCGGGCCTCATGTACACCTGCTACGGTCTTTTCCCCTCAAATGTGTGGTGTTAAAGGAACAGAAAACTTGACTCAAACTTGACTCGGAGAGCTAGCTGACATATCAAGAATGTACCCTGAGTCGATATTGAGAGTAAGAACAATTTTCGTTACGACCATTGCAGTTTCCGAGAATTCGACTTTTGAGTTAGTAGAAAAAAGCAAAGGTTTGTGTGCCGCGACTAGGAATCGAACGCACGCCGTCTTGCCCGTGGATTGTTTGTCTATAGTCTACACGTAAAAAGGCGAACTTTTACAGTATATAAGTGCATAATTACACTGCATAAGGGGCAAGGGCCTGCCAGCTAGCTTTGGGAACACTAAGGAAGGGGTTCGAGATAACAAAAAAGGGCCTGTCGACAATAAGACCCTATATATTTATCTAAGCCCCCGGGGTGATTCGGTGGCCGAAAGTTGCGCAGTCAAGCTTACTGTTCCTTTAACGATGGTAGTAGACGGACGTCAGCTCATAACTCAGAAAGTAGCTCTAGCTCTGTTTTTCTTTTCGGGGTATCCATAGTCGGTGCATGGGACCAAGGAGACGGCTTATTTGTTCTTGGTATGCTCTCTTCTTCTATTCTGTAGTGATCTACCAAGGACCTATTTTCGTCTTCTTCTACCTAAGTTCTCTGCAAAACCTCGTAATCATGCTCCGTAAAGTCGGGTCTTCACCTTCCGGAATCTGGGTTCCCAGATTTTCCGATATTTTTTCTGAATTTCTTCTGCGATACTTAAAAATTCCGGAAATCTGGAAGTTCAAAAGCCCCTTTTTTCCGGATTATTTTGATGTACTTTCGGACCGGTTCATATTCCAGATGCAATTTACAGAAGAAGTCAAAGAATAATCTGGAAGCCCAGATTCCGGAAGTTCCGGGAGGTGAAGACCAGACTTAAACGTTGGGTTGGGTGCTTGCCCGACGGCTTGCATACCCTATGAACTGCAGGCATCACACGGCTATGTATATCCCATGCGCAAGTTTCCAGTTTCGAGGTGTCCCGCTCTCTCTCCGTTCCTCAAAATTGATAATAAAAATAACGTCGTTAGTTACAATTAATGAAAGAGATAAGAAAAAAAAGTAAAAATACAGAATGATTCAATTCGGACCTATACCGACGTAAAATTTGGCAAGGGAGGAGTTACACGATTAAAGGCCCCGCTTCCACTAAGCCTACGTGCACGGATCAGCCGAAGTCACACCACTCCCGCCAACACAAAGCGGAAAACGATCACGACGGCGTCGTATCATTCAAATCAAGTAATTGACAGTTTCTGATTGTTGAGCGGAAACCTGTTTAAGTCGTTTAACTTTTTATTGGGAAAACTGGGAAAGTGAAGGTATGACACGCTCTGAGCCTAAGGGTGGGACTCGCATATTATTAACTGCATAGTGCTAACTGAGGGTTGTAATAATACGAGAATTAAGACCTTTCAGTTGCAATAGTGCCCACGCAGGTCATTGCACTTTCGGCTCACGGGTGTGTTGCGGAAAGACAGAGATGATGCTTGTTTGCAGAGTAGCAGAACAACCTGATGAAAAATCTGTAGCCTGTGTAGTTAGTATGTTAGTTGTATGAAAAAGTTGTATGTATTGACATGATGTCAATACAATGACATGTAGTAGTACAGAATATTTTAATTTAATTTGCCTCATACTAGGCTAATCTTAAGCAGTAGTATTCAGTAGCACCCCGCCTTGCTCCAGTAGCATCCAGTCCTGCTAGAGTAGCATCAGTTGGTACTGCATGCCACTTTTTCTTACGACTTTATACGACTATTTTGAGATAATTTTTCATCGGGAAGTACTTACGTTACCTTAGGACTTAGAAGATTGAGATAATTAGCTATCAGTGATCTGAGTGAATTTTTGGTTGTTGAAATGTGATTAATACGGTAGAAAAAAGGCCGTCGACGGTTAAAAATTACTTCACCCTCTCAAGCAATCCGGGATTACCTCAAATATTGCAGGACGTTCTACTTTATAACCTTAACTTATGGATCATTCCGATTTTTTCTACCCGATTTACTAAATAAACAGTAATACTCCTTTCCGCCTCATAAGATCGGAATTACCGGTCGTATTTGGTACAACTAACCGATGATGTCGCATCCAGGAATTTCTTTCCGGGGGGGTGTCCCACCGAGGGTCGGACCTAATCCATAGCTAACAGTGAAACAAGAACATAGATCAGAGGTTAAAGCCGACAAAGAACGATTATTGTATATGTATTTATCTAGAGGAGGGTTGTACCCAATACACAAACTTTTCCTCTATATTCTTTTCCTCGATAAGCTTAATCTTGATAACGAAAGACCTGTTAAGGATCTATAATTTGCTGCTTGGTTCTTTTTTCTTGTTATTACGATCTAACTACAAAAACGTGCAGATTTAGGTTTCTTTCGTTGCACAACTGTCGTAAATTCCAGTTTCTCCTCCTGTGACCCAGATAAGCCTTTATGCACGAATAGGATGGCTGTCGAAAGTTTGCAATCTTGTAATACCAGTTCCACATTTAGATCGAAATCAACTTTTATTATTTTCGTGTCTGGAAAGAATCTAAAATGCACACCATGAATTAATAAGAACTTGGCATTTCAGTTTCGATGAGATATGTTGTTTATGTATCAATCTATACTTTGTCTGTTTTCACTTATCTTCATTATCAGTTATCTTCACAACAGTCACTCTTCAGACTCAACTTTCGTAGAAGTGTCAATTTTTCCTCATTGACAAGAGCCTCAAAATACGCTGTTTTTGCTTCAGCCAAATCCACTATATTTTTTGTGTACACCAAAAAGATTTATTTCCATGAAAGTGCCATGATCACGAATGAACAACAACTTTCTTCAAATTCACTTTCCTCGAACTGATGCTTGCAAGTGGCCAACACTCTTGTGAGAGTTCAATCCAAGGGAGACCAAACCTCCTTCCATCTGCGTCCGGGACCTCTTCTTTGACAGTGCTCAGCCATGTTGTCCTGTGTGTTCATTTTACTTTGGCATCCGCAGATTTTTTTTCTGCCAAAGAGTCTGGTGACGAGAAAAGCCTTTTCCCAATGTGGACTCGATCCCCAAACGAACTAAATCCGAATGTTCAGACTCAAAGCACATTGCCTAATCGAATAAAGCCCAAGGATTGCTGTCTTCACAATGGTTTGAATTATCGGTAGTCTGACTAATGTTGAAGTGCTTATTATCCTGGATCAGATTCTCATCCGACGTCACATCTTCCGGCCGTCACAGACACCTAAAAAGAACGATCATGAACCATACTGTTTGATTGATTGACAGGTTGATGTGTTCTCGATTTCAAATAACAAATGAACATGGTGCAAATTGCATTCTGCCTTTAAAGTGAAATCAGGGACCCATGCATTTCCTGTAATGACTCGCCATTCAGGGGGCTTGTCAATAAGAGATTTCTGATGCACTCTTGACCGAGCGTCGGATAATTCGAGAAATACCCACAGGGATAAAATATTGCCTTGAGGGAGGAGTCTCTTTGGTCTCATGTCCAAGGAGGCCCGGGAGGGATTGGCTCTTTCTGAGCAATAACGCCGATTCGACCTAAGTGGAATTTTTGGAAACTAGGTGAGGCTCGGGCAACATAGCAACATAGAAGCATAGGAAATGACAAGCCCCCTGAATGGTGAGTCATTACAGGAAATTTATGGGTCCCTGTTGAAATGAAGCACCCGAATAAGGAGAAAATATTAGAAACTTAAGAACGAATATTAGAACTTACAACAGCTTTTATATAGTCAATTGCACTATAAAGCTAAAACAAATCTTAATCCTAATTTTCTTTGCAGAGCCTCCTATATCATGCTCAGAGCAGCAAAATCAAATATGCGCGGATGAAAGTAAAGCCTGTCAAAGAGTGATCAAGAATGGCGGACAAGAAAGTTACCAGTGCGTTTGCGCATATCCCCTTATCGAAAAGGACAACTTCTGCGTATACGGTAAGCTACATTTTTTTGTCTTCTTTTCATCTCTTAATAACTTCTCTATTATTTGTTTGTTATCTCTTCAAAATACCATCAGTAGTGCCTGTTTCTGTCTTATTTTTGTTTGAAAAGATAGCATTTACATAAGTTTTTGTCCAGTCAGATGCACTAAAAAGAACTCTGGCTTTGATCAGAAAATCTGTTTTGTTCCAACCAGATCTCCTGGAATCTTGTTGAATCAACTGTGGGAACACAGCGAATGCTACAAACTTTCGGGCAAAGAACTGCGTTTAAGGACACTACAGGCTTTCGATTACCGCTTCCTTGGAAAGTGGTACGTTGTTCTGGGGCTAGCCAGGTACTATTTGTACCTCGTCCCCCTGTACACGTTTCCCTATAAAGAATACCACGGCTAGCCCGATGGAACCAAAGCACTGGTCAAACCTCGTAATCCTATGACTTAACCAGTCTGTCAGAACAAACCGTTGAGAGCGAATTAGTTCCAAGAATACCTTACGTCCCGAACTTGTACGGTTCACTTCAAGATTAGCTCAGGTCAAAGGCTAATTAACGTTTACTTTGGATAGGCTACAGACCCGGATATAGATTTACATGGCCCCTAGGCTGTTCGCACGAGTCGGTTCCCCCGTTTTAGCACCTCAGCAAAAGACAAAGTTTACTTTAATTTTTTGTATTTATTTAACGTACTATGACTTTGGAAAATAGAAAAACAATAAGGAGAAATTGACAGGTACTAATAATATTTGTTTACACATAATTATAGTCGATTGGGCCCCTTTCGAATTAGGAGCCCTCAAGCAGATTTTCAAAATAGGTATGCTACCTACCTTCTAGATGAATCATCGCCATACTGAGCACCTACACAAATACTTCTTGGTTAGGCTAGTTCTTCGAAATAGTTGCAGAACGTTGACTATCTTCCCTGAAGTCGAAACGTTCACAACTCTCTCGTTCTCTTTCTCAAATCTCAAATGTTCTTGCAGAACGTTGACAAGGACCATCTTCCCTGAAGTCGAAAAGCGGACTACTTCTCTGAGTTCGAGAAGCTATGCGCGAAACTCCCGCTTGTGTTGCTCTCCAGTCTCCACTAACATAAAATCTTGAGAGGAGATAAAATACCATTTGGCTCGTAACACAGGGTCTTGTAACACTTTACGGCATCTTGTTATATTTGACTAACTTTTTGTATGCTCTGAAACAGTGAAAAGAAATATGCGTAAACAAATAGGAAAAAGGCCGAACCGGGCGTAAAAAATAAAGCGGAGGAAGGATTCTACACCTGTCCATGAGTTTTGTATTTGGGGATTCTGACAATGGGCCATTTGTGCAATGAGAGTAGCCTACCTCACATAATAGTAATAATATTTGTAAAACGTCAAATACTAACCACCACCAGTTGAGACTGTCCTCGTCCCTCCGAAATAAAAACAACATAAAAAATGACACCTTTCAAAAATATATTTTGGTGGTGGATTTGATCATTCACAACGTAATTCAGGCCCAATACTCGGATAGGCCACCCTAGAAATTTGCATTACAGATTCTGGAAGAAGGGCTTTAATGGAAGAAAAACGAGAATGGTATCAGCGGATTTTGCTTTAGAACCGTTTCCCCAAATATTTCATTTGCCTGATCCCAATATGTCATCCACATCCCGTAATCTTAAGACTTCAAGGTCCGGAAAAAATTAAAACAGTTGTAGCTGTTAGAATTTCTGTATTGGCAGTTTTGAGCGGCTTCACATTGGACTTTCTGGCTGAGGACAGTTTCTAAATAGATACCATTTTGGTCGAGGAGCTTTTCTGGAGGGACGTTCTGCTTGGGCTCATTCTGGAAGCTGACGTTGTACAGGCAAAACCTTCCTGATTAAGATTTTTTATTTCTGGATAATCTCTTTGGCCGGGGCCACGACCCGGGGGGCGTTCTGCATGAATATATATTCTGAGAATAGACAGCTCTTTTTGCACTCCTTCATTTTATTTCGCTCTGGTGTTCAGCATGTTCAGCAGGAGTTTCAAAATATGAGAAAGTGCTATTGTAAGTATGCGAAGAACCTGCTTTATTTGCAAAATTCATGCCATAGCCACATGCTTTGTGGCTATGGCATCACACTTTTGTAAATTTGTGGCATCACATCACACTAAATTTGTGGCATGACACTTTTGTAAATTTCGCTCAGCTCTGCAAAGAATCATGGACAAGTGGGCCCAGCCAGCGCATAACATTCTACTTTTCTGGCCGAAGAATAAAAAATTGTATTTTTTTTGTGTGTTTTATGTAATTTCTTCCTTTTATTTGATATACTCCGCTTTTGAAAACGGCGGGTCAGAAATAAATTACTTACTTTCTATTGGGCAGGAATTCTTTATGTGCATTGTATAATTGAAAAATGTCATTTTTTCCAGACCATCAAGCAAAGCACTTCACAGTCAAGCTCGGCGTGACTGACGTCATTCGGCCTCTAAGTTTGGAGAACACACAGGACTATCTTTCAGCGAAGCACGAAGTCGAGAACTTGGTAGGTTTTTTATTGTCCCCTAAGTTAATTATGTCACAGTTTTACATCATTCATTGATGCCCAATGTGTGGTATCTTGGTGGTATTGATGGGGAGGATGCGCTACATTTGATATGTTACTGCGAGGAGTTGAGAGGATTAAGAAAGGAAGTGTTTGGTCGGGAGGTTTGGGAGGAAAGGGATTTGGTTTCAAGTATGGGAAGTAAGTGTTTTGGTGACCTCCGAAGGCTGGGATTCCTGAAGTTAGCTATGACTCACCGTGAACTAGTTTTATAGAAGTTGATTTTTGGTTTGTTTTCGGAGTGTATGATATTTTGTTTTTTGTTATTGTGTTATGTTTCCCGCCATGGCCCTTGGGCTTTATTGGGAATAAATTCATTCATTCATTCATCATTCATTGATGCCGATGAACTACCTTAAATGGCATTTGCAAATGATATTCTTGATGACGAACTCTTCGTGTCGATGAAGAATCGTCTCGTGCCTAGCGAAGAGCGAGAAATGTCCTACAACAAACGCTGTTGATTGGTTTACATAGGATTTGAGTCAATTTTGAGCATACGTTTGGGTGACGTTTCTCGTTCTCCCTTGAATCACTGGCGTGTTTCGCACGTAGAGTACTAGCAGGGGCCCATAAATTTCCTGTAATGCCTTGCCATTCAGGGGGCTTGTCAATAAGAGATTTCTGATGCGCTCTTGACTGACAGTCCGGTAGTTCGAGAAATACCCACGGGGATAGAATACGCGACTATCCAGACATACAGAACTTGGGATTGGCTGCTGGCGCCTTCAGGGAGGAGTCTCTTTGGCGCTCACGTCGAATGAGGCAAACAAGAACGCCGGCGGAATTTTTGGAAAGTAGGAGTTGGCGAGGGGCTGCCCACTCTCGATTTTAGCGTACAGCAAGTGCCCGGTGCCGCGGTGCCCAGCCGGTGCCGGCACCGACTGACATCAGCCGGCACCGGTTTCCACTTGTTAAAACGTTAAAATAAGCATGTTTAGAAGCGAAATAACTCAACTTATGGTCGGCACCGGTGCCGGCACCGCTAATTTCGGTCGGTGCCGGCCGGTGCCGAGATAGGGTGTACAGCCGGTGCCGGGGAGTGGGTAACCCCTCGGGAGTTGGTCGGGCAACATAGCAACATAGAAGCATAGGAAATGACAAGCCCCCTGAATGGCGAGGCATTACAGAAAATTTATGGGTTCCTGGTACTAGGAAGTAGAAATTGGAAAAATAGCTTGCATTCGTGAAGATGGTTAGTCCTCCATGTTACCAAAGTAGAGGAGTGAACCATGAATTCCTTTCACTGAAAAACTTCAATATTTTTGATTAAAACAATTAAACAATTTTCTAACAATATATTTTGTATGCACAAATTTCACCCTGTTGGCGGGAGCGTGTGTGCAAGTAAATCAATTGGAAAAAATCTTACAGCGATAACGTCATAATTGCGTAAAGCCAGCTATGTTGATAATTCGTGGTGTCTGACTATATCTTATTTTCTAGGTTCGCAGCATTTTTTCTGGTGCTACAATCAACGTTCAGGACATTTCTGAAAAGGAACGACCTTCGTCAGTAATCGAAAATCTGTCCAGGCTTTTCACCGCTCAGAAGAAGTCAGAGTATTCAGTAGATGTTCGCGTGTCTGGAACGGGACTAACAGAAAAGGACATTAAAAAAGTGATGGGAGTCAAGTGCGGTCGGAAATGCCGCACTAGCATGTTCAGCGTTGAGGGATTGAGAAATTCTGTTGATGTTAAAAAAATCGGTAAGTAGGTTGGACAAAGACCTTCTTCTTCATTTTACAATCGAGGTTAAGACAATTCCTAACACCAAGGATTGCTTAATCATAATATTATAGAGGTTTTTTCAACTTTCTTCCTAAAACAAATTTTTATTATAGACTAAAACTGAATATATCTGTTTTTAGTTTATGACAATGCAAAGATAACACTACTAATTATTTCTAGATACACAAAATACAAATAATACGTAATATACGGTATAAACAGAAAAGGCTGTTTGTCTGACTTGCTTAAGACATGGACTATATTTTCTTTACTCCGTTTTGTTCCGAGTGAAAAATACATCTAATGAATACTCACTTACTAACCTGTCTGGGACCTCGCCGAGGTATTTTGCCTGGTTTATAGCCTGCGATAGCCACCATACTAGGTATTAAAAGGACACATTAATAACAAACCCACTCCAGATTAGTCCTGTGCAACTTTTGGGGACATTAATTTTACGACCCCCATAATAAACACCAGCTCTTTTCCGGCATAAACAGTCAAGTCAGTCTGCATTTGACCCTCATTAGAGTCAAGAACGCAACTTAGATACTCAGAAGAGCAGTGGCGGCTAATGACGCCTCATAAATAAAAAAAATAAAAAAATACTACGATGTTCTGGTCTCTTTGGCGAACCCTTTCCCCTTTCCATTACAATGAGGAATACAATTGATACCAGAACATCTTTACAGCCCTACTCATTCGACGAGGGGAGAGCCTTTGAGAGCTTGGGTGTTCCCGATACCCAAGATTTGCACAGACCTGCTACTGCTTTCTCTTGTAAACCCTATCTAAAACCTACCAGAAGTATGCTCATACGGTCCTTTTATTACGAGAAGACCGTTTAAAGGAACAGTAAACTTGACTACGCAACTTTCGGCCATCAAACCGGCCTGGGGGGCTTAGATAAATGTACAGGGACTTATTTGTCGACAGGACACCCCATCTTTGTTATCTCGAAACCCCTCCTTATTGTTCCCAGAGCTAGCTGGCAGGGCCTTGCCCCTTATGCACTGTAGTTACGCACTCATGCACTGTAAAAGTTCGCGATTGTCTGTGTTATCAACATACAGGGTTGCCACTTTACTAAAATAAATTCACTATGCAAAAGGAAAAAAGTAATACCAAACAAGAAAAGTACTCAGAACGTGTTGCTGGGTCATAGTCACCTTGGAAATAAAACCTGACAACTACTTTTCTCTTAAAATCTGCTGCCAAAGTAAAAAGAAATGTGAGCACAATTGTACTACCGGTGGCAACCCTGTTGACATACATTGTATTACTTTGTTTTGGGGCAAAGATCGTGGGTTCGAGTCCTACTCCCGGCACACGAACCTTTTGCTTTTTTTTTTTTTGGTTCTACTAACTCAAAAGTCGAACTCTCGGAAACTGCCCGGAAACTGCAATGGTCGTAACAAGAATTTTTCTAACTCTCAATATCGACTCAGGGTACATTCTTGATATGTCAGCTAGCTCCCTGAGCAAAGTTTGAGTCAAGTTTTCTGTTCCTTTAAGAAAGTAAATAACCACAAATGCGACATTCGCTCACTACTTTAAATTTCATGTGGTCATTACCGGACGCCACGCAAAGGTTTCCCGAAAGCGGACATGGTTACGTCACTCTAAATGTATGTTCTCCTGGTAATTAGCTATGAGTAATATGACATGGAATCTCATGTGGCATGCGTCATGTTTGTGCGTGGGCGTTAGGTCATGCATTTGAAGTGTCTATCAGTTTATGTTTCAGACAGAACCCTGATTTGATTTTCTTCTAGAAAAATTACGGTTTATAAGAAACCTTAGATCAGCGTTAAAACGGCCTGGTGAGCAATGGCCATTATTACTTTCACCAATTTTTTTTAAAGGAGTTGAATCGGATGCCTAGCATTTGCAATGTGTAGATTACTAAGTCACGACTTATAGCAAGCTCAGAATAGATCTGAACAAGAAAATCAGACAAGAAGAAAAAATTTAGCTGGTATATTAAATATTCGGCAGTAGGCTACCTATTTCTTTCAAAAACTTGTATTGATGTTCTTTTTTCATTATTGCCAAACAATCGGCCATATCTTCTTAAAGTAAAGGCGTGTCAAGTAATCTAGTATATGCAGTCTGACCTACTGAATAATCTGTGAGAAGATGGGAGTGGCTGACTCATTTGCCTTTTGTTTGTTACCGTATGTACCCTATCAGTTTCATCCCTTTACGCACAAAAAACGTAGGGTATTGTAAGAAACTTAGTCAGTGTACTAGAACATTATGTGGGAATCGGGGTTTCGATCATCGTCGAGTCTAAAATCCTCCATTGAAAAAATGCGAGAAAAAAATTCACAATACTCTCTCGACGAGATTCTATGAAGTAAGTGGCTGAAAAAAGACACAGTCGGGTTGAGAAAAGGAAGAAAAAACATTTGCCATCACGAGTCCTTTACAATCTGAAGATGAATAACTATACATAAAGATGGTTGAGAGAAAGACAAATAAGTACAGTTTCTATCACGGGTTTAATCCAGGTCAGCAGCAATTGACAGCAGTTCTTACTACTCTACGTTAAATTAGAGTATACGGAAACAAAAACTTGGCCCCTTTCAGATCTGCCTGAGAAGTAAAAGTCTCTGCAAACGTTGACAGCTCAGTTCTTGCCGTCATTCTGAAAAAAAAATATTGAAATTATTACTTTGTACACGCTTACCTCCAATTAAATTGCGCTCTGAATCCTTTGTAACGGACACAATACTTTTATGCGAAATCTCGTTATGTACACGCGCACAAACCGTTGACCCTTTTGGACACGTGGAAACTTGCAATACTGGTTCTCAACGTGGAAAATAGGTTACCGTTAGCACCGTTTGGTTAGAAGCAAGTTTGACTACTTCGGTGGCTGTTCACGTCCAACGAGGCGCCAATGAGAGTCTGAGCAAGAAAAGGAGGAACAAATTACTAGGTCTTCGCTTTTTTTGTATAGACTTATCTTGATGAAGAGCTTAAGACGGTGCATTTTAAGTTCGAGGAGTCGCTGAGTCTAACCGCGTGAGTAGAAACCCAGACAGAACTCTCGTCAGCTTCACCGGCGAAAAACGAGGAAAGACAGGACCCCTGTTCGAATTCTTCTTCTTCTTCCTTAACACACGACCCATGTTTCCGTGTAACTCTTCTTCTTCTACCTTGACAAATTTCAATGTTCACAGCCTTGCAACGTTAACTTGCGAGCATCGGATGTTTTTGTGGAGTGGGGAATGGACGTAATCTCACAAAATTAGTGGGTGGAACCTTCACAAACTTGTTTAAACTGAACAGCTTTGTCGTCTAGGTTTCACAATACATGTATATAATCTTGCCTCTTATCTAGTTTCTTCCAGCACAGGGCGTATAACAAGCGCAAGAAGTTGGATTTTTACAGCTTAGTCAGCCGTCCATGAAGTATGAGTGAATTTTGCGTTGCGGAAAATAAGTTTTCGCCCCTTAAGATTACCACCCGATTTATAAAGACCTTACATTAAACATAATATATTTATCTCTGTTATAGTGTTCATCACTATAATAAAATCTTAACCGCTCTTGTTTTTCATGCACTTGCCGTGTCTGGACTTGTCAACTGGGGGTTGCCGTACATGGCTTACCGACCGACAACTTGAAAGATAGCATGCTTCCAAACCCATCGCCGTATGCTGAAAATTAAAAAAATAATTTACCTACGTCAATAAAGTCAGGGACAAATTGCATGAACAATGGTGAAGCCAGACGAAGGAGAGTTAATGAAAAAAATTGTCACTGATTCGTTTTCAGTTCAGTGGTTGTGAATAGTACTATAAATCTGTACTTTAATATGGTGGAAAAGATCTACCACCGTTCTCGTGTGCAGGGGAAACAAACAGCTTTCGGGCTGAAATATTTAATGAAATGGTTTTTACGACATTCTGTTAAAGCAATTACTGCCAACAATTTTGTTGAAAGTTGTTACTTCCCGCGCATCTGTTGATATTTTAGCTGCCGTTTCAATACCTAAATTTTCGGCTGAGACAGAAGCCCATCAACGCCAAGAACTTGAAGTTTATTTGGAACTCGTGGCAACTTGCAATTCTGGTTTACGACGTGGAAGTAGGTTACGGTTTCAAAAACTAGTTAGCAAACTCCGCTACACCAAGATTAAAACCTTGATGGCTACCTAGGACATTCCAACCGTATGTTGGAGTCAACGAAATGTTTACTCACGGTCCCTTAGTTTTCTTAACACCAACTCTCGGCAGGGGGCATGCTCGAAGGCCCGAGCAATATTCCCAATTATTTTAAGAATTAAGAAAAGACTAAGAGTCAATGTAATAATAAACGACTGGCCATACAGATCATTTCCGCTTATGGTCCGAGAACCTGCAAATGGCTTGCGTGCAGATAAAGGACACTGTCATTCTAAGGCAGCTAAAAAAAATTCATTCTTCTATCAAGGTGATTGCAAACCACCAATCGCCAACAGCTTAAAAACAAAACAAAAAAACAACAACAATACCTCTTGAGACTACGTCAGCAGAACATTTCTACCACAAATAAGCTAAGTTCATTTGTTTTTATTTAAATATTAATATGTAGAACTCGATCGGGAGTTATGTTCTGTTTTCTGTTATTAACATGAGCTGCTTATTCCATAAAATAAGATTTCACCCAGTCTTTACATGACACTTTTCTCACGTTCATTTAGTTTAACCTTCATGTGATGAAATTCGTAAAAACAATACCAGCAATTTGAAGAAAAGTAATTTTTCCATATCTTGTTTAAACGCGTTTCGTGTTTCTCAAGAAGCTAGTCAGATTTGACAATTCAAACACTAACAGTTACAAAGACTCCGCAGTGAAAAACAAATAGTAATTTGTTGTTATGAAAGGATGATCATGCAACTTTCCTGACTACGAAGAAAGTGATTGGTCAGCATTCCGCAACTGGTTTCTCACGCGCATTAATCAAGTTTTGTCATTTTTGTTGTCGGCTCATTTTCACGGGTAAACTTCTTAACACTATGTAAAAGCTGGCAAGGTAAGGTACGGTAAAACTTTAATGAAAACGACAAGCCCTCAAATCGCATGACGCTTATAAAGGACGCTTTGTTAATTGACTAATTGATTTGTAAAAAGATAACTCAACAAAAGGCATTTCGAGTAAAAAACAAACAAACACACATCAGCACGAGAATTTTAGAACAAGACAATTAACAAATAGAACAAACAAAAATATCAGCAGAAGAATTTAGAATAGGATAACTCACAATTAGAACTAACACAATAACCAGCACGATAATTTTAAGAGACAAAAAATTTGGAAGATCTTTGGCGAGTCCTCATTTATTCAGAAATACTTGAACAACAACCTAGCTCGAAGCATAGAGTCTCATTCGGTTTTGTCATTCAATGCTCGTACCATCCGTGGTGAAAATAAATTAATGTAAGAAGGTTGATTGATCTCCATAGTTTGTCCTGCACCAACTTCTATTCTTGCAACGAGAAATCCGTCTCATAATATTATAATTGACCAAACGTTGTTACTCAGCATTTCCACTGACCGCAAAATTCTCCAATTTGTCACAGCTTATCAATTTCTTTTCCGGTTCGTAGCCCTGACAAAATTTGTCGCAGAAAATCGTGCGTAAGCCAGAAATGTCTCAGAATTCTGCGATTTCAAAAGTATTTGGCAACTTCTTACGTCATACTAACGTTAGCTCGTCTTATACGAGCAATATATTTTTGTTTTTGACTACGTGCATATTTTTTTTTCCTCCGAATTTCAGTCGTTCCTCTTTCAAGTGTCGAAACTAATAAAATCCATGTCACTCGAAAACGGAAATAAGGAAATCTGCTAGCGGTCTAGCAACTAAAAACGGGCAACCACAGTCATCTACGAGACTAAATAGGACGAATTTCTTAGGCGCTAAAATGTTACAGATTTTTGCGGCCAAAAGCGGCAACACCGTAATAGTTGTCAGGTTGTTGGCAAATGACACCCTGCCAGGCGTGTTCATTTTTTGCTAGCTTCAATCATTCAACAACTTGCACTCTTCCGCTGAAAAAAAATAACAGAAGGTGTTGCACTGCAACATGGAATGCTCAATATTACGGTCCCAAAGATTTGGTGTGTTTTTACTGAGGCTGATATCAAAGCATTATGTAAGTGTTTTTATAAGTTCGCAAAATATCTATTGAAACTTCGCCTTGGTCAAGCACAGCAACATTTCAAGGAAGTATGGAGTGGCTCAGCCCGTAATTGCCGTGCAGAAGCGTTTATTGCGATATAGGCAAGATCTTGATTCGACAAGCGATATGTATAGACTCCTGAAATAGTTGATGATTTGTTGTTGATTAAGCAGTGTTGTGCATTGTTTCTTTTTTTTTCCTACTCCGTATTTTGTGTATTTATACATTATGATGGGTAATTATTATAATAATAATACTAAGGAATCGTCGCGTGGGCAACCAACCACAACTATAACCCATCATAAGAGTTGTAAGCACTTATCGGTTCTGATTTGGACTTGTTGTTTTCTCAGAAACCTCACCATGTGAAGCTTGCAACGACGATCAGGACTGCAACCCACAAAACGAAGTTCTCTGCGCGTGCAAGGACAACAGCACCTCCTGCGTTGATCTCCCGAGACCTCTCCGTTTCACCATGGATGAAAGGTTCCTTCAAGAGCTGGAGCAAGAGGTCGGCCTAGATGCCTTCCAAAACAGAGGGAGGTCACTAAGAGGTAAATTTATTTTTAGTTGATCAAAAGAGGTCCTAAAGGATTTTCCTGTTCATGAACCCGTCGTACTTATGCTGCCTTTTACACTGTCCCTAGCTCCACTGAATAATAGTAATCCTCAGAAATCCCTTCTCCTAGTAATTGTTTTCGCTTCGCAACCTCAAATTTGAGTGCCTTTTCGGCAGAGCCGAATTTGCGAGTTACCACGCCCAAACTTTGCCGAAAGTCGGAAATGCAAAAAAAAATAAAATATTTTGTGTTTTGTTTCGGTGGATATGGTAAGAAATAGGTCTATCTTGTGTGTAATATTTATTTATTTACTTAAGCCATAGCCATGTAATTATAATACATAGGCAAAAACCATCACTAACCACTACATATTACACTTAGACACTAGTAGAACCAAATGAAAAATCAAGGAAACGCAAGTTCAACACTCCTTTTTTTTTCCACAACAGCAGTTTAAGTTAAAAAACAGGAGTGGAGAGAATTATCAGTGCATTTAATAGCAAATTCAACCTTCTTTGTTACGTTTGACTTTTCCTACTTTTAAACCTTGGCGCTCACAGTACTGATTAGGCATCCTTCGTGATAAACAAGGAAAGCAAGACTTTACAACGCTGAGGAATTGACCCACATAGGCTACTACATTTGGCCCGATCCGAAATTAATCACGACTACCAAGCAGTCTCGAATTCCCTGTTTTCAGTACTTTAAATACCAGAGCAAAACAATACTAGGGAACCGGACTAATACCACTAGCGACAGAGAACGTCCCTACTGAAACACAATCAGTCGTGCACCAGCACCGGCTCCATTAATTCCATATTCCAAACAGAGCCAAAAAAAGACAACCTCCCCTGTTTCCTCGATGTGTGCAAGCCGCATCTTAGCTGTATTAAAATTTTCGAAACCCGCAAGTTAGTCTCACTTTAAATGTTCCGAGCGTAGTGGATGACTCAACGCGCAAGGCCCGCTTTCGACGCATGGAAAGCATAGGTCTTGGCTATACTCACTAGTTTTATTTTGGAGGGGGTAGGTAGGACATAGCGAGGCTTTACAGGTACTAGTTCCGAAAGTTCGTGGAACGGCCACACGCCCATGGTTGTTTTTACTTACAGCGCAATGGATGACCAATCATCGCCCTTTTTGGGTTTTCATTTGTAGTGTTTTGTTTTCACTATTTGTCTATTTTTATTTTTATTTACTTTTGCTTTCGTTCATTCCGTTCTTGTTCTCTTCGTATGTAAGGAGTTATAAGTAATATAAAGACATACATTAGTAGTTTCAAGTATACATAAGGGTTTATTTCGGCTTATGACCGCTCCCAATTTCTTCGATTTCTGCAGAGGTGAAAGCCTTTTAAGATGGAATATAATATATTCCATATTATTATGATGTTGTTATTAAAGTACATATCATATCTTTAGGTTTCCCAAGAAACTTTGAACCATGCACCACCAAAGAAAAGGTGAAGTGCCAAAAGACCAATGCAGAGTGCGTTGAACACCTTGGACCAAAGGGATACAAATGCGAGTGTCAGCTACCTCTAGTAATGACCCAACAGGGTGTCTGTCGTGAAGCTGGTCAAAGTGGAGAACACGTCTCGAGAGTTCGGCTTCTTCTCAGAGGTGACGCCCCATGGACGAATGATCTCGAGGATAGAAAATCTTACAGATATTTGAGACTGAAGAGGGACGCGGAGAAGTTCGTAAGTGTGTTGTCATTGTTGTCATTGTTGTCGGTCATTGTTGTTGACAGGGTTTCTTTAGGCCTGAACTTGTGGTTCAACAGCTGAATACACTTGTATATAATCCCATCCAATATAATAAATCAGCTAAAATTACAATACCTCCGAATAGATCAGAAATCTTCTTTCCATGTTTGTTAATCTGTATGTGTAGTTGAAAAAGCTGTGAAAACGTTGGGCGTGTCCCGCTGTCTTTGATTCAATGTTACTGTATATTTTCAGAAAAGTGGAACATGCTCTTTCCACGCCGATTTCAACGCACATTTTTATCTCTAAAGCCCTGTTCACAAGAATTCCTAGCCAACCATGTATGCCTAGGCACATGCCTAGCACCACCGTTATCATCTATGGATAGGCAGAGAGTTTGCGCCAGGCACGAAGCTTTAGGCTCTAGAACTCAGTGCCTGGCTAAACTTGGTCATCTGTGCTTTTCGGGCCATTGCTTGTGCACTCTCCTTCAGACTACTACTATAAAAGTCCTCCACTAGATGGCATCGGTTTACTACACAACACCCTCAAGAGATAACTCTTTCATATATTTAATTTAGTGATAGGTGAATTTCCACTGAACACAAATAAAGGTGCCCGGGGCCTGAAAAACCGTAAAATAAGCTCAGTTGTTTTTAAGTAAAATAACAGTTTTCGATACTTTTCAGAGAAATGCCATCATTTCGTCTTCGGCATTTGTTCATTTCGTCTTCGGCTCCGGTTGCAGCTTAAGATCCCAATGAAACAGCTAAATGTTCTCTTTCGGACATGTTGATTCAGTCAGAGCCCCCTTACGGCTAAGATACCGAAAAGAAATGCTAGAACAGAAGCTCGACTGAGTAGAGGACCTTACACGAACCAGTATATCCACAGATAAACTTGAGAACTGACCACAAAAGGCTTGACACGTATTTTGAAGGCTGATCTGAGGATTGCAGTAGGGGTGTGGAATACAGGAGCATTAAGGTTCCAAGCACCCCTTTGATACAAATTCTTTTTTTTTTTACCGTCTCTTTGACAATCTACACTTCTAAGAAATGAATTTCCTATGTAAATTTTATTTCTTTATCTTGTTTTATCTTGTTCATCATATATTGTAATTATAAATTCGTGTTTAAGGGATCCATTCATATACATGTACATATATTAAACTTAAGGATATACACAACCCTGGCAAGCCCTTTGCCCAATCATCTTACCTCCATTTCTTCCAAACTCCCCAAGGATGGACTGGGCCACACCCGGTTTGCTCCCGGGTCAGAATAACACTAAATTTTAGCTTGTGCTCAGTGCTATGCATAAGTATTTACTAAGTTTCTTTGTCATATTCCTTGGCACAGTTCAAACCAAAGTCTTATGCCTTGACTGTACTGGTGTTTCTAGAAACTGGATTTTATTGCACAAATAAATCAGAGAGGAACAAAGGGAAAAAAATATACACGACATAAGCTCCTACAGCCGACACGAAGACACAGGGATATGCAATTTTCCCTTTGAACTAGCCTTTTCCAAGAGAACTTTCTGAACAACTTAGTTACCCGGAAACATTTGGCCTTCATTCTCTAAGTAATCCACTCACTTCATTCTCAACATAAATAACTCTTGTCTAAGTTCCACATATTCGTCCACGGAATGATTCTTACTTTCCTTCTCAGATCCACACAGAGGGCAAAAGTAAAGACCACTTTCACCGTAACCTTACCCAAGTAGAATTTCTTCTTCTAAGAGGTCAGGCATTCCCTCTCATACCCATTCACAGCAGAGGCGTCACTACTGGGGGGGGGGGAGGAGGGGGGACGCCCCCCCCCAATGTTGTTCGGCCAGTCGGTAAAAAATAGCCGAGTCGGCGCGAAGCGCCGCGAGTTTTAAGTAAAAACAGTCAATTTTTTTCTTAGAAATAGTCTATTTTTCTTAAAAACAATCAAAAACAGTCGGTTTTCGTAAAAATAGTCGATTTTTTCTTAAAAATAGTCGATTTTTTCTTAAAAACAGTCGGTTTTTCTTAAAATCAGCCGATAATAGTCGTTTTATCCGCAAAAATAGTCGTTAAAAATGACCAGCCAGTCGGCAAATACCTTGCCCCCCCCCAAACATTTTGGCTAGTAACGCCTTTGATTCACAGTACAAGTTTTTTTCTTGCCTTGGAGTAGAACCAAAATGATTCTGGCTGATCCTTTTCCGCGTGCTACGATCAGTTCTCCCAGTCTTTAAGTAATTGTTGAACAAGAATGTGGACCTTTCACAAGTCCCAAAATCCAGGAAGGCCATTGCACATAATATTGACCTTATGATGCTCATGTCCTCTTTTCTAGATGAGTCATATCTTCTCCGATGCCAATGTTAAAGTTCGTGGATTTTATCGACCCGGTCTTCGAGAGAGCAGAGATACTGGATCTCAGGTTGTGTTAGAAGCCGTTTTGTCCAGCGAGACAACTGCTTACGACACTGCGACGGTGCAAGATAGACTGAGTGAATACTACAATACTGAAGATGAAGTCACTATCAATGGCATTAGCTTCGGTGTCCTTTTCAAACAATCAACAGGAATACGTAAGTAAACTAATTTGAAGCTTGGGGACAAGAAGAATCTTCAGCTTTATCATTTCTGAATCCTTTAAATTATTTAGATTCGATTTAGGGGCCCCGATTGCCCATGAGTAAGTTGGTGAACCGTGACAAGTTTTGTTGTGCCCACTTCAAAACTTACGCACCATAAAAGGTGTGGATTTGAAATTGTGTGTCCTTAATGGCATTGAGATTTAAGTCTGTTTTTTTTGGAAAAACACGGCCGACCGGTTCTGTAGCAGCTGGGAAAGAACGAATTCCGAGTGACAGAAGTACGTAATGGGACAACGGTTGGAGTTTTGAAACGAAATTTCTTGTGATCGCTGGGTCTGAAATTATTTGTACTGCAAGTTAAATTTGTGACTGACAAATCGTATCAACTTCAAGAGTACTTCTTGGCGTTGACGTCTAGATGTCCTTTTTTGAGGGTTTCACCCCTGCACTCTCATGGTTCAGGTGGAGCGGCCGATATCTCGCAGTGGTCTGAAGTCCAAGACGTCGTCTATTTCCAGAGACCTATTGTCTAAAAATAACTTTTTTTTTTAATTGCCGCGTAGCATCTTTTCCGGTCCGATATGATTTGACCAGGTGACTACGCTTCCAATTTCCCTCGGTGACACCAACATCTAATTTTTTTCCTAACATCTAATTTTTGTTCAAATGACCGACCTTTATATTTAGCGTCGCCTACACTTTCCTCTATCTCTACATTTTTTTTTAATATTCTTTCTTATTACCTCTTTTACACTTATTTCACATTTTACCATTTTCATCAAATCTTTAAAACACTAAAATTTTCTTACTTTTTCTTCCTTAATATATCCTTTCCTTACAGTTTTCTTTCATTTAAAATAAAAATATTATCCCTCGTTATTTTAATTTTTTGCAACCAAACCAAAAAGGGGGTTTTGTTCAGGACACCTTAACGACTTTTTTTTCTCTTCGCACTTCCTCCGTCATAGGGAATCACTTTTGCAGGGGCATTTATGTCAATCTTTTTCATTTCTGTCTCCGGTATCAAAACCTTCTAATAATAAATTAAATTAAATCTAAAATAAATAAGAAATCAGTATATAAATAAAAGTTATTTGATCGTACTTTACATTTAAAATTAATTAGTATGATTAAATGAAAAAAACTTTCTACAGTTAATAACTTTTGAGCTGCTCCTTTCCCAGCCTTCATTGTCTCTTTCTTAAATTAACACAAGTCGTTTAAGCGCTTAAGCAATGTTAGGCGTTTGTCAGAGCAAAAATCACCTAGGAACTATTACGTCTCTTCGTAAATTTGTTACGGATGTGAACTTCTTGGTCCAATTTGCCTACAGAGGTACACAAAACACTAAATGGTTGTAGCATGAGCAGTAGTGCCGAGTGAAGGTAACTCTACGTGTTTGATTTTACAAGTTGAAAGCCTGCCCACTGGAGACTCTAGTATTAGTGGATTTCTTCGTAGTTAGTTGGGATCAGGGAACTGAACCGGGTTGAATTTGCTAAGCTTTGACCGGACATAATAAAGGCCAAAAGTCCTCTTTCATCAAGTCTTTTTAGTTTTGGTTCCAGCAGTGCCTGCTCGATCCCACGATAACTGCTTCTGAGGATTAGTCGACTGGCTATCTTTTGGGTTTTCTGACTGACAACTACTGTTTGTCGAGAGATGGGAGCCAAACGCCAGACACTTATTCCAAGACAGGGCAAATGCTGGATGCATAAGCGCTGAGCTCAATTTCTTGCTCTAGCCCAGCCTTTCAAATTGCGTGCAGTTCTTTGGTGCAGATCTGCAATTTGTTATTTCTTCTGTGTTTCTGGCCCATTTGGTTGTGTCTTTAACGTTAAAGAGCGTTTCAATGAAAGGCGAAGGTTGTGCGTTCACAGCCCATCATTGAAGAGTGTTTGTGCGTGGGGAGGGCGGACTATTCACAGTCCTATTCCATCGTTAAATATATAAGTTAAATATAAATGAAAATATATGATATTCATCATCCCAAGGAGCATGGCAATAAATTGAAATAAATCTAAATTTGACTCACTAACTATATAACTAGTTTCATTGACAGCGTGAGGAATCTAGCCGCGGTTAGCCGCCGGAGCCGTATATGACAACCAATTGGGGAGAGAAGCAGTCTTAGACCAGTTCTACAAAGGATTCAAATCAGAAGCAAAAATGAAAGAAATATTCTTTTTTTCAGCGATGATTGAAGTAACAACCGAGTTACCCACCACTGAAGCAACATCCCCAGTTACTGGTATGTACAGTTTTATACTATCTGATTTCACTATGGTACTATATGAAAGAAATCCGGAAAGATTGATGTACAATTGGTAAATCTTTTGTCCTGACTTGCACCGTACCAAAACAGCTTACCACCTATTTTTCCTCAAATTAATTAGATGTACCTATAAGGTTCGTTTGATTCTATCATACCGTGTGATTCTATCATGTACTTTCGAAGAACAGAGGCTGATGAAGATCATTATTGGAAGACATAATCGAGAACGGATCGAAAATTAATTAATAGGGAAGGGTTGTTGAATCGTTTTGTGATTCCCTGACATCCGCAGGGTGGAATGATTCGACAGGCATTCGAGAGTGCAAGAGTTGCAAGTTGTAGTCTCAGTTCCGAACCGTTATTTTTGTTTCATTTCTCGGTCGAAGAGCAACGAACTAAAGAAAATCTTTGAAATGTTTCTAAGAAGAACTTACAAATTATAGAAAAAGAAAGAAATTAGCTGGTTCTAGGCAGCGAGCAGCAAGGCCCTAAGCCTTTTTAAGACTCCACAACAGCTAGAGTAACGACTTCTACAGGTACCACCGCATTCATTCTTCGTTTTCACTTGGACTTGTCTTTGGTAAAGAATGTCTCTTGTTCATGAATCTATCTGTTAAAAGACACGCGGTACCTCCATGCGAACGAAATCTATTTTCGCAATCGCTCCATCAACTCTGAAATTCTTGGGTAAGTTAACCTCAGTTGTTTTTCTTTTAAAACTACGAACTTGAACACATTTACCGTTACGCTTATAAGCGTTTCAATTGGTCAGGAATAAATTGAAAAGGCTCTTAACTCTATCACTAGTAAACTGAAAGACAAAAGTGCTTCTCAGAAAGGGTTTGAACCCACATCTGGCTTACACGGCCACTGCTCCTCCATGGAGCTTCGGAACGGCTTGTTTCCATGGTTCGTTCACAACAACAACGGTCAGATTTAAGCGGGCTATGGGAACGCTGATGCCCCCGAAAGCGATCGTCAAAGAAGTTCACATCCCCATGCAACAGATTTAATTCGCGACACTTGCAATTGTTGTAGTCTGGCACGAATTTGAGAGAAAAAAAGAAGTCTGGTAACAATAAATTGAAATACTGACAAGAGGAAAAAGTTTTTTTTTTATCAAGATCCAAAAGGAGTATTTGAAGAAGTGAAAAATCCTGTTCTCGGAATTGATGGATTCATTTGAAATATTTAAAAATAAATTCCTTACTACTGATACCGACAGACAAATGTTGTGTGGTATCTCTTGTGATATCTTTATCTAGATAGATTGTTTTCCATGCAACAAAGACTTTCATAACGAGATTCGTGAAAAGCATTTCGCTTTTCTTTTTGCTTTAACTGATTGCAAATCTTTGAATTAAATTTTAGTGAGGTGTTTTTTTGTTATAAAGAGTCAACAACAACTATACCTACAACTCCTGAACCCTGTGACAGTCTGGTATCAGGAGCAGAGTTGCAATGTTTTCCCACAACGCCTGGACAAACAACTCCTGAAGCATCCACAACAATTGCATCAACATCTTCTGAAGAATCCACAACAGCTGCACAAATAACTCTCGACCCATCCACAACAGTGGGACAAAGTACTCCTGATTCATCCACAACAGTTGAACCAATAACTACTGATGTATCCACAACAGAGTCAACTACAGTTGCTGGTACAAAAAACTGCATTTTTTCGCTTTTGTGTGTTTTACACATTATGACATACAGAAAGATGTTCCAAAGAGTTGAATTTTTCTCTGACGATGATGGTAGCACGTTTTGACACTAATCTATTCTTCGGTATTTCCTTTTTCATCTGCCACTAATTTACCTCAGGAGTGAAATTAAAACCATTGGTCCTGTACTGGTGACACTGTTTCTACGACATTGACGGAAGTTCCACCTTCAGATAGTAGTCCTGGATACCGGATGGGTGGTAGAACCGTTCGGTTCTGGCATGACGACGGACGGCTATTTCGTCAGCCACTACTGTAACGCAGGAGTGACATTACAACCATCGGTTCTCGACTGGCGAACCTGACGAATGTTCCACCTCCGGATAGTAGTCCCGGATAGCAGTTGCAGTGGTAGACCCGTTCGGGCCTGGCGTGAATTCGGACGGCTATTTCATCAGCTACTACTTTATAGTACAGTCAATCTAGCATCAAATATGACCTGACCGCAAACAAATTGCAACAGAAATGATTTTTACACCATCTTGTAGAGAAAAAAAAACTGTACAACATATCAAAAGTTGAGAAACCTAGCGGGGTGCAAAATTCATGTTTTTTAGCGTTTTATATTTTACATTTTATTTTTCTGCTGAAATTTTTGGTTTTCTTAAGGCTTGGTATTTACTTGATGGGAAACACATTTCTGATGTAGTTTTATGTGCTGAACTCAAATATCACATCAGATTCAAGATTCGGTCAACCGAAAGGGTTTCACATTCATCACAATACAAGAAAGCCGAGAATCTAATAAATTACAGTCGTGTAATCGCATCAAATCGCAAAAGAATTTTTTTATAAACCATCTTAGAGAAAAGGAAACGGTTCAACGTGTCAAAACCTGTCCCAAAGAAAAGTTCGTGTTTTGTAACATTTTCTTTTTTTGTTTTTCAGCTGGTAATTTCGATTATACTTAAAGCTTACCGTTTGCTTCATGGGATACATATTTTTAAGGTAATTTTCTGTGCTGAATCTGAATATCGTCTTAGATTCAAGATACATGTTCAACCTAAAACTGTTTCACATTCATCACCATACAAGAAGTTTCCTCGAAAAGATATTATCATATCAAGCAGAATTCTTCAAATAATCCTATTCATCATCTCTCCGTCATTAAACTATACTCGAATCACGGGTACAAAAAAATCAAAGTGGTAAAAGGCCGAAAAAATTTTATCCCTTCCAATCCATAGTGCAATGAATATGCACATTATGTTCCACCACTTTACACTCACATCATCTAGAGGGCAGGGTTTTCGAGAGATTCCTAATCACCTTTCGGCGAGCGAAGCGCATCTCCAAAAATGTGGGAAAGCGATTCCTAGAATCTCTTTCCACTTTCCCGCTGGACCGATCGCAAAAACGCATGGAAGCTGAAATCGCCGGGAAATTGTTGAGTTCCAAACCTTTCAGAATAAATATTGTTCGTTGGACGTTTCTTTGATTATCAGATAACCGAACGATGTCATCCTTAATGCGGCTTACCATTCATTTTTTTTTCGTTTGTTAGTGACACTGTTTTTCAACAATTTCGAAATTACGCCAGAGACGTTAAATTGGAGCTTTCCACTAACTTTCTGGAATAACTTTCCGGGAATGCTGCTTCGGCTTCCAACCAGCGCGAAAACCATTGGAAGGTGATTCCGACTTTGCTTTCCAGCTCGCGAAAACTCTTCTTATATTTGGTCTCATTCGGTAGTCGAGTCTGGTTTTCAGCGCACCGTACACATATTTTCGGTAGAGGGGCCCTGAAACCTAGAATCCTAACCTTAGTATCCCTAGACGACAGTCAGGTTAGCAGAATCATCCTTCGTCTCAGACCATTAGAAATTAAACCATCACTAAGATGAGACGAAGCACAAAACCAAAAATCGGCCTACACCAAGAAGCCAAGGAAATAAAGGTTGCTGATGTAGTGAGAAGGACATCGAAGTACTGCGGATCAATAATGGAGAAGCAAAAGCTGACTACGAAGTACCGAGGTAGACGGTGCAACATGGAGTAATCTGTTTCAGCTCAAAAAAATTCCCCGCGAAGAGATTGCAGAGTACCCTTTCCCTAAAAGAAAAGGTCCTGAGACCCACCAATGAATGGAAACCGAAGACGCTAGAGTCCTGCAGTAAGCGCCGACGGACCCCGATGCCCTTTCCAACAATATAGGAATTTAGTTGCCATAGCAACTAAATTCCAGGATAACCCCCGACCTGTCACCATGAAGGACCTTGAGACAACAAAGTATACTTTATAGTCTCAAGGTTCTACGAACGATGTGAAAATAATATTTGAACTTAGCAAACATGAAAAAACTCACTGAGAGCGTGATAATACGAGAAACCACATACACTACTGCCAACTACGGGGACCAAGACACCCAGGATTCAGCTCCTTAGAGTCTGAAAGAACTAGAGGCCCTAAATTGCACAATCGAAAGGTAATCTGCGACTAAGACGGACGCAGCCTTCATAAAGCTCATAGACATGCGACTGATTCCGCAGCGGAGACAGCCATCTTTAAATTCCTTAAGAAACTACCCCAAAGACGAACAAAGGTTGCTGAACCCCTTTGCTAAAGGCAACCGTCGGCTCAAAGTTGTCGCTAGAAGAGGTACCACACGGTAACATAGACCGACGAGAACATCAGCAAACACCGGGCGAGGACGGTTTTAACGATTTTAATCATTACACATATGTATGCTATACTTATATTTAAATATTAATAACTGGTTATAAAGATTTATAGTTGGAGCTGCCAGTAAAATTTGGTATCGAGGTATATCCTTAGAGAACTAATATTACTGGGTAAGGCAGTCTTAGACCTGTCCAGGCTAAGCTTGCCTCACCCCACTCATAGCCTTGAGTAGGCAATAATACACAGCCCGTTTTGTCTTAGGGTCGAAAACACGACTTGGAAACGGATGGATTACTCATTTAAATTCACCCCAGATTATAGAAAGTATCTGCCTACTCATAGGCCTAATTAGAAATAGTGCGACGGACAAATGATCGACTCCAAAATTAGTGACGTCAAACAAATATAGAATAATTAAATAATTTATAATTACTGTTAATACATACATTACAGTTATTAATTAGCCATTTAACGCGTCCATTTGGGGCTGTCTTCGATCCCGAGTGCGAACAGAAGGGAAAATGTGATAGAAATATGGATTTCTTGAATAGTGATGAATGTGAAACACTTTTGGGTGACCGTATCTTAAATCCGATGTGATATTCGAATTCAGCACATAAAACTACATCAGAAAATGTGTTTCCCATGAAGTAAACACTAAGCCTTAAGAAGGTCGAAAATTTCAGCCGGTAAAAAATAAAATAAAACATAAAACGTTAAAAAACACGAATTTTGCACCCCGCTAGGTTTCTCAACTTTTCATATGTTGTACAGTTTTTTTTTCTCTACAAGATGGTGTAAAAATCATTTCTGTTGCAATTTGTTTGCGGTCAAACCTTATATTGACTGTACTATTACCTCAAGAGTGACATTACAACCATCGGTTCTCGCCTGACAAATTTTCCACCTCTGGATAGTAGTCAAGGATAGTAGTTGTAGTGGCAGACTCGTTCGGGCCTGGCGTGACTACGGATGGCTATTTCATCAGCCACTACTTTACCTCAGGAGTTACATTACAACCATCGGTCCTCGACTGGTGAACCCTAAGATTGTTCCACCTCCGATAGCAGTTGTAGTGGTAGACACTTCATCAGCCACTACTTTACCTAAGGGGTGACAGTATCGGTTCTAGACTGGTGAACCTGACGAATGTTCCACCTCCGGATAGTAGTAAAGGATAGCAGTTGTAGTGGTAGACCCGTTCGGACCTGGCGTGACTACGACGGCTTTTCATCAGCTACTACTTTAGCTCAAGAGTGACATTACAACCATCGGTTCTCGACTGGTGAACCCTATGAATGTTCCACCTCCGATAGCAGTTGTAGTGGTAGACACTTCATCAGCCACTACTTTACCTAAGGGGTGACAGTATCGGTTCTAGACTGGTGAACCTGACGAATGTTCCACCTCCGGATAGTAGTAAAGGATAGCAGTTGTAGTGGTAGACCCGTTCGGACCTGGCGTGACTACGACGGCTTTTCACCAGCCACTACTTTACCTCAGGAGTGACATTAAGCATATCAGTTCTCGACTGGGGAACCTGACGAATAATCCACCTCTGAATGGTAGTCCAGGATAGCAGTTGTAGTGGTAGAATCGTTCGTGCTTGGCGTGACTACGGACGGCTATTTCATCAGCTTCTACCTTACCTTACGAGTGACAGTACAACTATCAGATCGTGACTGGTGAACCTGACGAATGTTCCACCTCTGGAGTAGTCCCCGATATCAGTTGTAGTGGTAGACTCGTTCGGGCCTGGCGTGACCACGGACGGCTGTTTCATCAGCCACTACTTTACCTCAGGAGTGACATTAAGCATATCAGTTCTCGACTGGGGAACCAGACGAATAATCCACCTCTGAATGGTAGTCCAGGATAGCAGTTGTAGTGGTAGAATCGTTCGTGCTTGGCGTGACTACGGACGGCTATTTCATCAGCTTCTACCTTACCTTATGAGTGACAGTACAACTATCAGATCGTGACTGGTGAACCTGACGAATGTTCCACCTCTGGAGTAGTCCCCGATATCAGTTGTAGTGGTAGACTCGTTCGGGCCTGGCGTGACCACGGACGGCTATTTCATCAGCCACTACTTTACCTCAGGAGTGACATTAAGCATATCAGTTCTCGACTGGTGAACCTGACGAATGTTCCACCTCCTGATAGTCCCGGATAAAAGTTGTAGTGGTGGACCCGATCGGGCTTGGCGTGACTACGGACGGCTATTTCATCAGCCACTACTTTACATCAGGAGTTACATTACAACCATCGGTTCTCGACTGGTGAACCCTATGAATGTTCCACCTCCGATAGCAGTTGTAGTGGTAGACACTTCATCAGCCACTACTTTACCTAAGGGGTGACAGTATCGGTTCTAGACTGGTGAACCTGACGAATGTTCCACCTCCTGATAGTCCCGGATAAAAGTTGTAGTGGTGGACCCGTTCGGGCTTGGCGTGACTACGGACGGCTATTTCATCAGCCACTACTTTACATCAGGAGTGAAATTACAACCATCGATATTCCACTGGTGACATTGATTCTGGACTGATATTGACGAATGTTCCATCTCCGGATAGTAGTTACGGGTAGCGGTTGTAGTGTTAGACCCTTCTTCTTGGCGTCAAGAGTGGAACTCTTTCTTTCCTTTAGGCGAATTATTCCGCCACGTGCTCATTGCCTCACGCTTACTATGCTCCTGAGCGTGGTAAACAAAAAGTTAATATTAGGTACTATTTCGAGAAGGCTGGAACGTTATGCGTCAGAACCTTTGCAGATGTTCCTGTGAAATCCAACTCTAATTTACTGAGAGTTATTGACGCACGCTACTACGACGACATTAGCTCTCTTTATCTATAAAGCTCATTGCGCATGAGCTATTGCAATATTGCAATGAGCTATAAAGCTATATAGATCATGTAGCTCTTTCTCCGGCCAGGAGAATGCCCGGAAAAATATCTGAACAGATATTCCTTCAAAGAGTGTTAACAATAAAAATCCTAGGAGTGGCTTGACCCGCTTATATCTCAAAAGAGCGGTGACAAATAAGGGGTAGTAAATTTTTCTTAAAATCTAAATATGCTCTACAAGAGCAAGAAAAATGGCTATTAAAAGTACGAGAGACTTCATTTCTCCTCTCCACTAGATTTTTTCTTAGTGAAAGAAACTTTCTTGTCCTTGATTTTAACTCTTAAAAGACACCCAAACTCTAAAATTTTTAAGCTAATTCATCCATATTTTTTTTCTTCTAACTTTGACAGTATCGGTAAACTCTTGAAAACCTTTTTTTTTCGTTACAAACGAGTTGGCGGAGGCTCTTAACAGTATCAGTTGTAGTCTGAAAGACTACAGTGCAACTCATGCAGGGTTTTTACCCACAATCTGCTGCTGACACAAGAAACAACAGGAAAAAATGAAAATCAAAAGTAAACAATACAATGATTTTTTTTTTCTAGACGTTACGACTCCGGAACCAACAACGACACCTGTAGAATCCACAACAGACGGAACAACACCACCAACAGGTACGCCAGACTTCATTTCTCCTCTTCACTAGATGTTCTTTTTGTCAAAGAACCCTCAAATTCTTAAACTTGTACGCTAGTTCCCATAATTTTTTGTTCTTCTAACTTTGCTAGTATCGTTGCACTCTTAAAAACCTTTATTTTGCGTTACAATTGAGTTGGGAGAGGCTCCCTGCAGTCTCAGTGGTAGTCTGAAAGACTACAGTGCAACTCGGGTAGGGTTTTCTCTACAATCTGCGGCTGAAAAAAAAATAACAGGAACAAATGAAAATCAAAAGTAAAAAAATACAATCAATTTTTTATTTCTAGACGTTACGACTCCAGAACCAACAACGACTCCTGTAGAATCCACAACAGCCGGAACAACGCCACCTACAGGTACACCAAACTTCATCTCTCCTCTTCACTAGATGCTTTTTCAAAGAACCCTTAAATTCTCAAGCTTGTACGGCTAGTTGCCTAAATTTTCGTTCTCTAACTTTGCTTAGTATCAGTGGTAGTCTTAAAGACTACAATGCAGCTCAGGCAGGGCTTTACCTATAATCTGCAGCCTACACAAAAAAATAACAGGAAAAAAATGAAAATCAAAAGTAAACAAGACCAAAGGTTCCGATGGGATCCCAAAAATTCAGTATTTGATCCAGACAAATAGGTTTTGTCTTAGCCAGGTCCAGTCTTCGCCAGACTCCTTGAACATTTTTACTCTTAAAATTCAGAAACGGATTAAGTCCAAACAGCTAATCATTAAGAATACCAAGTTCAGATATGGATTCAGCATGTGTGTGCCTTACTTCTGCGAATTTTCCGGTTTCGGCGAAATTCCAAAACTAATTGTCCGGCGAAAAAATAAAGCTCAAAAATGAATTCAGCGTATCTCCTTATTCCTATATCCAACATCTAATCAACTTCCAATAAAAATTTAACTTATAAAAAATTTTCCGGTTTCAGCCGGATTCCGGACGAACTATATGTCCGGCTAAAAAATGATTGTCATATACGGATTCAGCATCCCTTCTTACCCCTAAATCGGACATCTTATCAACTTCGAATACAACCATTACTTTTAACAAACTTTCCGGTTTTGGCCGGATTCCGGGGGAACTACTTGTCCGGCGAGAAAATGGTTTTCATATTCATGTTCAGCAAATTTTCTTACCCCTACATCGAACATCTAATCAACTTCAAATAAAACTTTTACCTTTAATAAACTTTCCGGTTTTGGCCGGATTCCGGGCGAACTACTTGTCCGGCGAGAAAATGGTTTTCATATTCGTGTTCATCACGCCTTCTTATCCCTAAATCGAACTTCTAATCAACTTCAAATAAAAATTTTACTTTTAACAAACTTTCCGATTTTGGCCAGATTCCGAGCCAACTACTTGTCCGGCGAGAAAATTGTTTTCATATTCGTGCTCAGCATGTCTTCTTACCCCATAAGCGACTATCACATTAAAAATATTTTGCTTGCCCCTTAATCTGAACCCCCTCCCCCACCCGTAAATGTAGGGCTACAGAGCCCATCAACGAACTCGACCTTACTCTTGACCCAAAGAATCCTCACATCAAGTTTCACATCATAGTAACTAATAGTTATTATTGGTAGAGGGGTGGAACACGCTCCCAAAGTCAAACTACGATCCCTGCCTCCCCATGTCCGGCACTTCCGACCCGCGCCACTAGATGACCCAGCGGTCGGATCGAGTCGTGGCTTCATCTTGGGTCTTGGGTGGGGGGGGGGGTCTAGGCGTTGCAAGCGCTAGAATGCTTATGATGCAACTCCTTTAATTCTCAAAGTTGTACGCTAGTGCCCTACATTTTTGTTCTTCTAAGTTTGCTAGTATCATTGCACTCCTTAAAACCTTTACTCTTCGTTACACACGAGTTGGGAGAGGCTCTTGACAATGTCAGTGGTAGTCTGAAAGAATACAGTGCAACTTAGCCTGGGTTTTTACCTCCAATCTGCCACTGACACAAAAAAACAGGAAAAAACCAAAAAAAAAAAGTAAAAAAAAAAAATACAATGATTTTTTATTTCTAGACGTTACGACTCCAGAACTAACAACGACTCCTGTAGAATCCACAACAGCTGGAACAACGCCACCTACAGGTACACAAGACTTCATTTCTCCTTTTCACTAGATTATTTCTTTGTGAAAGCACCCTAAAATTCTCAAGCTTGTACGCTAGTTCACGTAAAGTTTTGTTCTTATAACTAACGTACCGTCCACTCTTAAAAACCTTTACTTTCGTTACAAACGAGTTTCGAGAGGCTCTTGACAGTGTCAGTGGTAATCTGAGAGACTACAGTGCAACTCAGGCAGAGTTTTTACCTACAATCGGAGGGTGACGCCAAAAATATCAGGAAAACAAAAAAAAATAAGAAAAACAAAAAAATACAATGATTTTTTTATTTATAGAAGTTACTAAAAGCAAAAAATGCAACGATTTTTCTATTTCTAGACGTTACGACTCCAGAACCAACAACGACTCCAGTAGAATCTACAACAGCCGGAACAACACTAACTACAGGTACGCCAGACTACTTTTCTCCTCTAGATTTTTTTTTTTGTCAAAGAACCCTCAAATTCTCCATCTGTAGTCTGTAGACTAAGAGACTACAGTACTTCAGGCAGGGTTTGTACCTACAATCTGCGGCTGGCACAAAAAATAACTGGAAAAAAATAAAATCAAAAGTAAAAAACACAAAAAACAACGATTTTTCTATTTCTGGACGTCACGACTCCAGAACCAACAACGACCGATCGACTCCCCACAAAGCCAGAACAACGCCACCTACAGGTACGCCAGACTTCATTGCTAGTCTTCACAAGATTTTTTGTTGTTGTAAAACAACCTTCAATTTCTCAAACTGTAGTCTGTAGTCTGAGAGACTACAGTGCAACTCAGGCAGGATTTTTACATACTATCTGCGGCTGAAACAAAAAATAATAGGAAAAAATGAAAATCAAAAGTAAAAAACACAAATAAACAATACAACGATTTGTATATTTCTAGACATAACGACTCCAGAACCAACAACGACCGACCGACTCCCCACAACATCCGGCACAACAGCCGGAACGACGCCACCTACAGGTACGCCAGACTTCGTTTCTCCTCTTCACTAGATTTTATTTGTCAAAGGACCCTCAAATTCTCCAACTTGTACGCCATTTCTCTCTAAACTAATCTCTAAATAAATCTTCAAACTTTGCTAGTATCGTTTCCCTTTGAAAACTTTTATTTTCGCTTTCAAATGTAAAAAACGCAAAAAAATACAATGATTTTCTATTTCTAGACGTTACGACTCCAGAATCAACAACGACTCCTGTAGAATCCACAACAGCCGTAACAACACCACCTACAGGTACGCCAGACTTCATTTCTCCTCTTCACTTCTTTTTTTTTTCTTCTCAGACTTGTACGCAAGCTGACCTAAATTTTTGTTCCTCTATCGAACGTACCGTTGTTCTCTTTAAAACCTTTCTTTTTCGTTACAAACGAATTGGGAGAGGCTCTTGACAGTGTCAGCAGTGCTTCCACTTTCTTTTTTTTTTAATCAGTAAGTGTGCCGACAAAATCTCGAGATTATCAGAAGATATTCAAAAAAAATCGGGGGGAAAATCGGGAGTTTAAAAAAGAGTTAGCTTTGTACAAAAAAAGGCATTGAGTAACTGTACCCAACTTGTTAGCACTTAAAAATACTAACTTTATTCGTCATTACTTGTGATTTTGATGCGCAAATGCTACACTTCAGTATATGACCGGTTTGATAGCAAGGCTGATATTTCCGTTTGAACCTCTAGGTTTAGAGGGCATATAAAAGGTTTCTCAGTGCTTTAATTTCTTTTAAATATCTCTTACCATTTCCATAAAAGCCGGTGTAACAAATACTACAAATTTGAGAAACAGCGCGAATTTCTCGTCTGAAGTTTAATCGAATTTCTTTGGAGGCTTACGAAATGGATACGTCCGCAAGTGAGGAAACTGAAAATGCTTTCGGATCCAAATACTATGTTAAAGGCATCGCCTCCGGCAGAACTTTGAAACTTGGCTTTTGTCTACCAGAATTCAACTAGGCTATTTCCCACATTGTTTTTAATTTATAATATTTCTCAGATCCTAATTATAAAATTGTCGAAAATCCCACTTGAGAGACCACAGTGCAACTCAGGCAGGATTTCTACAATCTGCGGCTGACAAAAAAAATTACAGGACAAAATGAAAATCAAAAGTAAAAAACACAAAAAACTACAATAATTTTTCTATTTCCAGACGTTACGACTCCAGGAGCAACAACGACTCCTGAAGGATCGACAACAACCGGAACAACTCCTCCTACAGGTACGCCAGACTTCATTTCTCCTCTTCAATGTTTTTTTTTGTCAAAGAACCCTCAAGTTCTGAAACTTTAGTATGTAGTCTGAGAGACTACAGTGCAACTCTGGCAGGATTTCTACAATCAGCGGCTGACACAAAAAATAACAGGAAAAAATGAAAATCAAAAGTAAAAAAAACAAAAAAATACAATAATTTTTCTATTTCCAGACGTTACGACTCCAGAAGCATCAACGACTCCTGAAGGATCCACAACAGCCGGAACAACTCCTCCTACAGGTACGCCAGACTTCATTTCTCCTCTTCAATGTTTTTTTTTTGTCAAAGAACCCTCAAATTCTCAGACTGTAGTGTCTAGTCTGAGAGACTACAGTGCAACTCAGGCAGGATTTCTACAATCTGCGGCTGACACAAAAAATAACAGGAAAAAATGAAAATCAAAAGTAAAAACACAAAAAAATACAATAAATTTTCTATTTCCAGACGTTACGACTCCTGTAGAATCCACAACAGCCGGGACAACGCCACCTACAGGTACGCACGACTTCATTTATTGTCTTCAATAGATGTTTTCTATGTGAAAGAACCCTCAAATTCACAAACTTGTATGTTAATTTTGGTTCTTCAAAAGTAAAAATCACAAACAAATACAATGATTTTCTATTTCTAGACGTTACGACTCCAGAACCAACAACGACTCCTGTAGAATCCACAACAGCCGGAACAACGCCTCCTACAGGTAAGCCAGACTTCATTTCTCCTCTTCAATGTTTTTTCTTTTGTCAAAGAACCCTCAAATTCTCAGACTGTTGTCTCTAGTCTGAGAGACTACAGTGCTACTCAAGCAGAATTTTTATGTACAATCTACGGCTGACACAAGAAATAAAAGGGGAAAATGAAAATCAGAAGTAAAAAACACAATAATTTTTCTATTTCCAGACGTTACGACTCCAGAAGCATCAACGACTCCTGAAGGATCCACAACAGCCGGAACAACTCCTACAGGTACGCCAGACTTCATTTCTCCTCTTCAGTGTTTTCTTTTTGTCAAAGAACCCTCAAATTCTCAGACTGTAGTCTTTAGTCTGAGAGACTACACTACTACTCAAGCAAAGTTTGTATCTACAATCTACGGCTGACACAAGAAATAACAAATAGAAATCAAAAGTAAAAAACACAAAAAAAACAATAATTTTTCTATTTCCAGACGTTACGACTCCTGAAGGATCCACAACAGCCGGAACAACTCTTCCTACAGGTACGCGCCAGACTTCATTTCTCCTCTTCAGTGTTTTTTGTTGTCCAAGAACCCACAAGTTCTCAAACTGTAGTCTGTAGTCAAATTCTCAGACTGTAGTCTCTAGTTTGAGAGACTACAGTGCTACTCAAGCAGATTTTTGTATCTAACTCAAGAAATAACATTAAAAATAGAAATCAAAAGTAAAAAAACACAAAAAAATACAATAATTTTTCTATTTTCAGACGTTACGACTCCAGAAGTAACAACGACACCTGAAGGATCCACAACACCCGGAACAACTCCTCCTACAGGTACGCCAGACTTTTTTTCTCCTCTTCAATTTTTTTTTCAAAGAACCCTCAAGGTCTCAAACTGTAGTCTGTAGTCTGAGAGACTACAGAGCAATTCAGGCAGGATTTCTACAATCTGCGGCTGACACAAAAATAACAGGGAAAAATGAAAATCAAAAGTAAAAAACACAAAAAAAAATACAACAATTTTTCTATTTCCAGACGTTACGACTCCTGAAGGATCCACAACAGCCGGAACAACGCCTTCTACAGGTACGCCAGACCTTATTTCTCCTCTTCAGTGTTTTCTTTTTGTCAAAGAACCCTCAAATTCTCAGACTGTAGTCTTAGTCTGAGAGACTACAGTTCTACTCAAGCAGGGTTTTTATCTACAATGTACGGCTGACACAAGAAATAACATTAAAAAATAGAAATCAAAAGTAAAAAACACAAAAAAATAATAATTTTTCTATTTCCAGACGTTACGACTCCAGAAGCAACAACGACTCCTGAAGGATCCACAACTGCCGGAACATCTCCTCCTACAGGTACGCCAGACTTTTTTTCTCCTCTTCAATTTTTTTTCAAAGAACCCTTAAGGTCTCAAACTGTAGTCTGTAGTCTGAGATACTACAGTGCAACTCAGGCAGGATTTCTTCAATCTGCGGCTGACAGAAAAATAACAGGAAAAAATGAAAACCAAAAGGATAAAACACAAAAAAATACAATATTTTTTCTATTTCCAGACGTTACGACTCCTGAAGGATCCACAACAGCCGGAACAACTCCTCCTACAGGTACGCCAGACTCCATTTCTCCTCTTCAATGTTTTTTTTTGTCAGAGAACCCTCGAATTCTCAGACTATAGTCTCTAGTCTGAGAGACTACAGTGCTACTCAAGCAAAGTTTTTATCTACAAATCTACGGCTGACACAAGAACTAACATTAAAAATAGAAATCAAAAGTAAAGCACAAAAAAAAACACTAATTTTTCTATTTCCAGACGTTACGACTCCTGAGGGATCCACAACAGCCGGAATAACTCCTCCTACAGGTACGCCAGACTTCATCTCTCCTCTTCTGTGTTTTTTTATTGTTGTCAAAGAACCCTCAAGTTCTCAAACTGTAGTCTGTAGTCAAATTCTCAGACTGTAGTCTCTAGTCTGAGAGACTACAGTGCTACTCAAGCAGAGTTTTTATCTACAATCTACGGCTGACACAAGAAATAACATTAAAAATAGAAATCAAAAGTAAAAAGAACACACAAAAATACAATAATTTTTCTATTTTCAGACGTTACGACTCCAGAAGTAACAACGACTCCTGAAGGATCCACAACAGCCGGAACAACTCCTCCTACAGGTACGCCAGACTTTTTTTCTCCTCTTCAATGTTTTTTTTTGTCAAAGAACCCTCAAGGTCTCAAACTGTAGTCTGTAGTCTGAGATACTACAGTGCAACTCAGGCAGGATTTCTACAATCTGCGGCTGACACAAAAATAACAGGAAAAAATGAAAACCAAAAGGATAAAACACAAAAAAATACAATATTTTTTCTATTTCCAGACGTTACGACTCCTGAAGGATCCACAACAGCCGGAACAACTCCTCCTACAGGTACGCCAGACTTCATTTCTCCTCTTCAATGTTTTCCCAAGATTTCCGGTTCCCCACCCGAATTCCCCCCATGTCACCGGATCCGGTCCGGATTTAAACTGGGATGTCTGAGACACGACTATTATTAAGTCAATCTGTTCGGGTCCCTGACATGCCTGCCAATTTTCATCGTCCTAGCACATCAGGAAGCACCGAACTCGCGGGATCACTAGAAATCCGGATCCCCCCCTAACTCCCCCAAAGTGAGCGGATCCGGTCCGGTTATGTCAATCCCGTATCTAGGACTTGTGCTTGTTCTTTCCACCAACTTTCATCCAGATCTCTCCACTCTAAGCGATCTTCAAGATTTCCGGTTTCCCCCTCCAACTACCCCCCATGTCACCGGATCCGGTCTGGATTTAAAATGGGAGGTCTGAGACACGAGGTACTTCTATATATCAAGTTTCATTAAGATCCGATCACCCGTTCGTAAGTTAAAAATACCTCATTTTTCCTGATTCCCCTCCCTCAAGCCCCCCCCCCGGATGGTCAGATTGGGGAAACGGCTATTATCAAGTCAATCTGTTCGTGTCCCTGACACGCCTGCTAGCACATCAGGAAGCACCGAACTCGCGGGATCACTAGAAATCCGGATTCCCCCCCCCCCAACTCCCCCAAAGTGAGCGGATCCGGTCCGGTTATGTCAATCCCGTATCTAGAACCTGTGCTTGTTCTTTCCACCAACTTTCATCCAGATCTCTCCACTCTAAGCGATTTTCAAGATTTCCGGTTTCCCCCTCCAACTACCCCCCATGTCACCGGATCCGGTCTGAATTTGAAATGGAAGGTCTGAGACGAGTGGTCCTTCCATATATCAAGTTTCAGTAAGATCCGATCACCCGTTCGTAAGTTAAAAATAAGTTATTTTTCCTATTTTTTCCGGATTTCCCTTCCCTCCACTCCCCCTCAGGTGGTCGGATCGGGGAAGCGACTATTTCTAATTTAATCTGGTTCGGTCCCTGATATGCCTGCCAAGTTTCATCGTCCTAGCTTATCTGGAAGTACCCGAACTAGCAAAACCCGGACCGACAGACCGACAGACAGACCGACAGATCAACGGACGGACAGAAATTGCGATCGCTATATGGCACTTGGCCGATAGGCAAGTGCCAAAACAACACAAAAAAATACAATAATTTTTCTATTTCCAGACGTTACGACTCCTGAAGGATCCACAACAGCCGGAACAACGCCTCCTACAGGTACGCCAGACTTCATTTCTCCTCTTCAATGTTTTTTTTTGTCAAAGAACCCCCGGATTCTCAGACTGTAGTCTCTAGTCTGAGAGACTACAGTGCTACTCAAGCAAAGTTTTTATCTACAATCTACGGCTGACACAAGAACTAACATTAAAAATAGAAATCAAAAGTAAAAATCACAAAAAAAACAATAATTTTTCTATTTCCAGACGTTACGACTCCTGAAGGATCCACAACAGCCGGAACATCTCCTCCTACAGGTACGCCAGACTTTTTTTTTCCTCTTTAATTTTTTTTTCAAAGAACCCTCAAGGTCTCAAACTGTAGTCTGTAGTCTGAGATACTACAGTGCAACTCAGGCAGGATTTCTTCAATCTGCGGCTGACACAAAAATAACAGGAAAAAATGAAAACCCAAAAGGATAAAACACAAAAAAATACAATACTTTTTCTATTTCCAGACGTTACGACTCCTGAAGGATCCACAACAGCCGGAACAACTCCTCCTACAGGTACGCCAGACTTCATTTCTCCTCTTCAATGTTTTTTTTTTGTCACAGAGCCCTCGAATTCTCAGACTGTAGTCTCTAGTCTGAGAGACTACAGTGCTACTCAAGCAAAGTTTTTATCTACAATCTACGGCTGACACAAGAACTAACATTAAAAATAGAAATCAAAAGTAAAACACAAAAAAAAACACTAATTTTTCTATTTCCAGACGTTACGACTCCTGAGGGATCCACAACAGCCGGAACAACTCCTCCTACAGGTACGCCAGACTTCATTTATCCTCTTCAGTGTTTTTTTTTGTCAAAGAATCCTCAAGTTCTCAAACTGTAGTCTGTAGTCAAATTCTCAGACTGTAGTCTCTATTATAGTCTGAGAGACTACAGTGCAACTCAAGCAGAGTTTTTATCTACAATCTACGGCTGACACAAGAAATAACATTAAAAATAGAAATCAAAAGTAAAAAAAAACACAAAAAAATACAATAATTTTTCTATTTTCAGATGTTACGACTCCAGAAGTAACAACGACTCCTGAAGGATCCACAACAGCCGGAACAACTCCTCCTACAGGTACGCCAGACTCCATTTCTCCTCTTCAATGTTTTTTTTTTTTCAAAAAACCCTCAAGGTCTCAAACTGTAGTCTGTAGTCTGAGATACTACAGTGCAACTCAGGCAGGATTTCTACAATTTTACGGCTGACACAAAAATAACAGGAAAAAATGAAAACCCAAAAGGATAAAACACAAAAAAATACAATAATTTTTCTATTTCCAGACGTTACGACTCCTGAAGGATCCACAACAGCCGGAACAACTCCTCCTACAGGTACGCCAGACTTCATTTCTCCTCTTCAATGTTTTTTTTTTGTCACAGAGCTCTCGAATTTTCAGACTGTAGTCTCTAGTCTGAGAGACTACAGTGCTACTCAAGCAAAGTTTTTATCTACAATCTACGGCTGACACAAGAACTAACATTAAAAATAGAAATCAAAAGTAAAACACAAAAAAAACACTAATTTTTCTATTTCCAGACGTTACGACTCCTGAAGGATCCACAACAGCCGGAACAGCTCCTCCTACAGGTACGCCAGACTTCATTTCTCCTCTTCAGTGTTTTTTTTTTTTGTCAAAGAACCCTCAAGTTCTCAAACTGTAGTCTGTAGTCAAATTCTCAGACTGTAGTCTCTAGTCTGAGAGACTACAGTGCTACTCAAGCAGAGTTTTTATCTACAATCTACGGCTGACACAAGAAATAACATTAAAAATAGAAATAAAGAGTAAAAAAAAACACAAAAAAATACAATAATTTTTCTATTTTCAGACGTTACGACTCCAGAAGTAACAACGACTCCTGAAGGATCCACAACAGCCGGAACATCTCCTTCTACAGGTACGCCAGACTTTTTTTCTCCTCTTCAATTTTCTTTTTCAAAGAACACCCAAGGTCTCAAACTGTAGTCTGTAGTCTGAGATACTACAGTGCAACTCAGGCAGGATTTCTTCAATCTGCGGCTGACAGAAAAGTAACAGGAAAAAATGAAAACCAAAAGGATAAAACACAAAAAAATACAATACTTTTTCTATTTCCAGACGTTACGACTCCTGAAGGATCCACAACAGCCGGAACAACTCCTCCTACAGGTACGCCAGACTTCATTTCTCCTCTTCAATGTTTTTTTTTGTCAAAGAACCCTCAAGGTCTCAAACTGTAGTCTGTAGTCTGAGATACTACAGTGCAACTCAGGCAGGATTTCTACAATCTGCGGCTGACAGAAAAATAACAGGAAAAAATGAAAACCCAAAAGGATAAAACACAAAAAAATACAATAATTTATCTATTTCCAGACGTTACGACTCCTGAAGGATCCACAACAGCCGGAACAGCTCCTCCTACAGGTACGCCAGACTTCATTTCTCCTCTTCAGTGTTTTTTTTTTTTGTCAAAGAACCCTCAAGTTCTCAAACTGTAGTCTGTAGTCAAATTCTCAGACTGTAGTCTCTAGTCTGAGAGACTACAGTGCTACTCAAGCAGAGTTTTTATCTACAATCTACGGCTGACACAAGAAATAACATTAAAAATAGAAATCAAAAGTAAAAAAAAACACACAAAAAAATACAATAATTTTTCTATTTTCAGACGTTACGACTCCAGAAGTAACAACGACTCCTGAAGGATCCACAACAGCCGGAACAACTCCTCCAACAGGTACGCCAGACTTTTTTTCTCCTCTTCAATTTTTTTTTTCAAAGAACCCTCAAGGTATCAAACTGTAGTCTGTAGTGAAACTACAGAGCAAATCAGGCAGGATATCTACAATCTGCGGCTGAAACAAAAATAACAGGGAAAACTGAAAATCAAAAGTAAAAAACACAAAAAAATACAATAATTTTTCTATTTCCAGACGTTACGACTCCTGAAGGATCCACAACAGCCGGAACAACGCCTTCTACAGGTACGCCAAACTTCATTTCTCCTCTTCAGTGTTTTCTTTTTGTCAAAGAACCCTCAAATTCTCAGACTGTAGTCTCTAGTCTGAGAGACTACAGTGCTACTCAAGCAAAGTTTGTATCTATTATCTACGGCTGACACAAGAACTAACATTAAAAATAGAAATCAAAAGTAAACAAGACCAAAGGTTTCGATGGGATCCCAAAAATTTAAGGTTTAACCCAGACAACTAGGTCTTGTCTACGCCAGATCCAGTCTTCGCCAGGCAAATCATCTGAGAAAATCAAGTTCAGATATACCTGTATTAGCCATATCTATTTTGACGATACTGATCGAAACTTCCTGCTTTACATCCAATCGACTTCAAATAAAACTTTAACTTATAAAAAAAATCCGGTTTCAACCGGATTCCGGACGAACTATATTTCCGGTTAAAAAATGATTTTCATATACAGATTCAGCGTCTCTTCTTACCCTTAAATCTGTCATCTTATCAACTTCAAATACAAATTTTACTTTTAACAAAATTTCCGGTTTCGGCCGGATTCCGGGCGAACTACTTGTCCGGCGAGAAAATGGTTTCCGCCATCGTGTTCAGCATGTCTTCTTACCCCTAAAGCGAACATCTTATCCACTTCAAATAAAACTTTTGCTTTTAACAAATTTTCCGGTTTCGGCCGGATTCCGGGCTAACTACTAGTCCGGCGAGAAAATGGTTTTCACCGTCGTGTGCAGCATGTCTTCTTACCCCTAAATCGAACATCTAATCAACTTCAAATAAAACTTTTGCTTTTAACACATTTTCCGGTTTCGGCCGGATTCCGGGCTAACTACTTGTCCGGCGAGAAAATGGTTTTCACCATCGTGTTCAGCATGATCGACTATCACATTAGCTGTTTCAAAATGTTTTGTTTGCCCCTTAATTTAAACCCCCTCCCCCACCCCTAAATGTAGGGCTACAGAGCCCATCTACGAACTCGACCTTAGGTGCATTTTTGTTCATGGTTCTCAGGTCTCAGTTCTCTGGTCTCTGTTCTCTGTTTTGCCACAAAATGACGTTTTCGTTCGCAGTTCTCTGTTCTCAGTTCTCTGGTGGATGGTCACCAGAGAACTGAGTAGCGAAGTCAGTTCTCTGGTGAGGCTTATCCACCAGAGAACTGAGAACAAAAACGGACTCAGGTCTCTGTTCTCTGGCGTGCGAAAAAACACAAAAATTACTAACTGGCAGGAGACCAGAGACCAACCAGAGAACAAAAATGCACCTCTTATTCTTGACAATAAATACAATAATAAATACAATAAAAAAAAATACAATAATCCTCTTCACCAATTCACAATTCCTCCTCTTCAGTGTTTTCTTTTTGTCAAAGAACCCTGAAATTCTCAGACTGTAGTCTCTAGTCTGAGAGACTACAGTGCTACTCAAGCAAAGTTTGTATCTTCAATCTACGGCTGACACAAGAACTAACATTAAAAATAGAAATCAAAAGTAAAAAACACAAAAAAACAATAATTTTTCTATTTCCAGACGTTACGACTCCTGAAGGATCCACAACAGCCGGAACAACTCCTCCTACAGGTACACCAGACTTTTTTTCTCCTCTTCAATGTTTTTTTTTGTCAAAGAACCCTCAAGGTCTCAAACTGTAGTGTGTAGTCTGAGAGACTACACAGCAACCCAGGCAGGATTTCTACAGTCTGCGGCTGACACAAAAATAACAGGAAAAAATGAAAATCAAAAGTAAAAAACACAAAAAAATACAAAAAAAATTCTATTTCCAGACGTTACGACTCCTGAAGGATCCACAACAGCCGGAACAACACCTCCTACAGGTACGCCAGACTTCATTTCTCCTCTTCAATGGTTTTTTTTTGTCAAAGAACCCTCAAGGTCTCAAACTGTAGTCTGTAGTCTGAGATACTACAGTGCAACTCAGGCAGGATTTCTACAATCTGCGGCTGACACAAAAATAACAGGAAAAAATAAAAACCCAAAAGGATAAAACACAAAAAAATACAATAATTTTTCTATTTCCAGACGTTACGACTCCTGAAGGATCCACAACAGCCGGAACAACTCCTCCTACAGGTACGCCAAACTTAATTTCTCCTCTTCAATGTTTTTTTTTTGTCACAGAACCCTCGAATTCTAAGACTGTAGTCTCTAGTCTGAGAGACTACAGTGCTACTCAAGCAAAGTTTTTATCTAAAATCTACGGCTGACACAAGAACTAACATTAAAAATAGAAATCAAAAGTAAAAAAAAAAAAACAATATTTTTTTTAATTTCAGACGTTACGACTCCAGAAGTAACAACGACTCCTGAAGGATCC
>JAKZAO010000010.1:23468365-23800491 GCA_023053555.1 Branchinecta lindahli | reverse complement strand
AAATCAAAAGTAAAAAATACAATACTTTTTCTATTTCCAGACGTTACGACTCCAGAAGCAACAACGACTCCTGAAGGATCCACAACAGCCGGAACAAGTCCTCCTACGGGTACGCCAGACTTTTTTTCTCCTCTTCAATGTTTTTTTTTTGTCAAAGAACCCTCAAGGTCTCAAACTGTAGTGTGTAGTATGAGAGACTACACAGCAACTCAGGCAGGATTTCTACAATCCGCGGCTAACACAAAAATAACAGGAAAAAATGAAAATCAAAAGTAAAAACACAAAAAATACAATAATTTTTCTATTTCCAGACGTTACGACTCCTGAAGGATCCACAACAGCCGGAACAGCGCCTCCTACAGGTACGCCAGACTTCATTTCTCCTCTTCAATGTTTTTTTTGTCAAAGAACCCTCAAGGTCTCAAACTGTAGTCTTTACTCTGAGATACTAAACTGCAAATCAGGCAGGATTTCTACAATCTGTGGCTGACACAACAGTAACAGGAAAAAATCAAAATCAAAAGGATAAAACACAAAAAAATACAATAATTTTTCTATTTCCAGACGTTACTACTCCTGAAGGATCCACAACAGCCGGAACAACGCCTCCTACAGGTACGCCAGACTTCATTTCTCCTCTTCAATGTTTTTTTTTTGTCAAAGAACCCTCGAATTCTCGGACTGTAGTCTCTAGTTTGAGAGACTACAGTGATACTCAAGCAAAGTTTTTATCTACAATCTACATCTGACACAAGAACTAACATTAAAAATAGAAATCAAAAGTAAAAATCACAAAAAAACAATAATTTTTCTATTTCCAGACGTTACGACTCCTGAAGGATCCACAACAGCCGGAACATCTCCTCCTACAGGTACGCCAGACTTTTTTTCTCCTCTTCAATTTTTTTTTTCATAGAACCCTCAAGGTCTAAAACTGTAGTCTTGTAGTCTGAGAGACTACAGAGCAACTCAGGCAGGATTTCTACAATCTGCGGTTGGCACAAAAATAACAGGAAAAATGAAAACCCAAAAGAATAAAACACAAAAAAATACAATAACTTTTCTATTTCCAGACGTTACGACTCCTGAAGGATCAACAACAGCCGGAACAACGCCTCCTACAGGTACGCCAGACTTCATTTCTTCTCTTCAATGTTTTTTTATAATAATAATAATAATTTATTCCTCACGCCTCTCAATACAAAATTTCTACATAACTGACAACTTGTTAACGTCAAAGAACCCTCGAATTTCTCAGACTGTAGTCTCGAGTCTGAGAGACTAAAGTGCTACTCAAGCAAAGTTTTATCTACAATCTACGGCTGACACAAGAACTAACATTAAAAATAGAAATCAAAAGTAAAAAACAAAAATAAAACAAAAAAAAATTCCATTTCCAGACGTTACGACTCCTGAAGGATCCACAACAGCCGGAACAACTCCTCCTACAGGTACGCCAGACTTCATTTCTCCTGTTCAGTGTTTTTTTTTGTCAAAGAACCCTCAAGTTCTCAAACTGTAGTCTGTAGTCAAATTCTCAGACGGGCTCTCTAGTCTGAGAGACTACAGTGCTACTCAAGCAGACTTTTTATCTACAATCTACGTCTGACACAAGAAATAACATTAAAAATAGAAATCAAAAGTAAAACAAGAGCTACGAGCTCATATGGCACTTGTTACGAGTAGAGGGTACAAGAAAGTGGATGAGAAGGTCACACAATACACCCGCCATCCAAAAATACGGTTCGGACCTACTAAAAGGATAGGTTAATTCACTCAAGTCTGAACGTTCCGGCATTCCCTCCGATCACGTGGGCTAAATGACTGTCCTAACCTCCAAAGTGTTGCGAGAGCAACACTTTGGTTTGTTTCTTCGCTATCTATTAAACGCTAAAGTTGTCAAACTATGTTCAAAAAAGAGTTTTTTTTTTCTGAACTGATGACACAATCTATAATAACATGGCTATAGGCTACCTCAGGTTTGAAAGGAATACAGAATATCGGAAATGGGTCTAAATAGTCTTTGCAGACTTTTCAATCGTAGACATCGACACTGATGAAAGCCTGGGACATTATCTTATATAGCCTATTTGGTATTATAAAGCTGCCCGTAACCTTTCAGGACCATATTGTCATAGATGCCACTTTACTAATTATTACAAAACTACGTCATCGTTGCCATACCTCAGGGATCAAAGAAAAAACAGAAAATCGCAAGTAGGGACTAAATTGACTCTGCAACCAGTTGAACGTTATCTTTTTCAATCGTTGACTTTGTGACTAAAGAAAACATCGAACATTATCTTATATAACCTAGACAGTCTCACAAAGCTGTCCGTAGCTTTTCCTGATCAAAATACCATAGATGACACTTTACAGATAATTGTAAAACTAAGACATTCTTTCAAAATACGATTTGTATTCGTTGCGTTACCACTCAATTCTCGGTTAAAGATAGAGATTATAAGGTAGCCTACAGTGATAGACCCAAGACACCAGCTTTCTTACCCTCAGATTTATAGAGATAAAATAAAATGTGCATTGATTTTCACAAGTTTCTAGCCCCTTGTGAAGCCCTTCTAGCAACCGATTCTTACTTACAAGTCCACCTCCCCGTGATAGACATGGTACAGTATCGTTCATGAAATACACTGGCAAAAAAAATAATAGGTACACCAACTAGCAAAAGCTGCCAACCCCTGATCACCAAAGATTCTAGCAACCGATTCTTACTTACAAGTCCATCTCCCCTTGATAGAAATGGTACCAAATAATATTGTTCGTACCATATTAAAGAGGAACAAATTGTAGGTACACCAAGTAGCCGAAATTGCTAACCCCTCATTGCCGAAGATGATTATGGTATAATAGTCTGTTGTTGTTTACGAGTCTAGCTCGAAGTCTCCTACATGTCTCACAATTTGGAACTACCTATTTTTTTTTTCAGTGTGCACCTTCCTATTAAAGTTGTCAACCCGTGTTGCTCACGCAAAACAAATAGTTGCGTTTTTTGTCCTCATCCGTGTTCGACGAACCAAGTTCGTTAATTTTGCTTAAAGAGCTTTTTTTTTGTCTAGTCCGCGTAACCGTGGTTAGCCCAACTAGCTATTTTGAATTTGGCGCTCTAAACGTCGAACCGAACTGACGGATGAGATTAGTTGCGTTTTCCGTCATCCGTGTTCGACGAACCAAGTTCGTTAATTTTGCTTACAGAGCGTTTTTTTGTCTAGTCCGCGTAACCGTGGTTAGCCCACTAGCCTCATGGAAAACGGCTTATAGCATTTTGAATTTGGCGCTCTAAACGTCGAACCGAACTGACGGATGAGATTTTCGGCTCGCAGTTCGTCATCCGACAAACCATGGGGAAACCTGGTCCGACGGATGAGGGAAAAACGCTCTATAAGAGAATTCGTCGGACGGACGTGAGAAGGAAAACGCTTATAGTGCCGACGAAGGAGACGGATGAGGACGAAAAACGCAACTATTTTCGGCTCAGTTCGTCATCCGACAAACCAGGGAGAAACCTGGTCCGACGGATGAGGGAAAAACCCTCTATAAGAGAATTCGTCGGACGGACGTGAGAAGGAAAACGCTTATAGTGCCGACGAAGGAGACGGATGAGGACGAAAAAAGCAACTAATAATCTCGATTAGAGTCGGTCTTACTTCAATATTTAAACTGTACGTGTTCTGTTATCATGTCCTACAGTCGGCTTTGATTCAAGCCTGGCTGACGCAGCGGTTAGGACACTGGTCTAACAACAAGAAGGTCCCCGGTTCGGGTCCGCTCCTGGACACTTTTTGCATTTGCTGCCTTTTGCCTTGTTACTACTTTTCGGACTCCCGCAACTCCCCCAGTGGTCACCGTATCCGGTCTGGATTTAAAATGGTACGTGTGAGACCCGAGGTCCTTGCATATATCAAGTTTCATCAGGATCCGATCACTCGGTCCTTGCATATATCAAGTTTCATCAGGATCCGATCACTCGTTCGGAATTTAAAAATACCTCACTTTTCCTGAATTTTTCGGATTCCACCTCCCTCCACTCCCCCCACGATGGTCGGATCGGGTAAGTGACTATTTACTGATGAAAATCAAAAGTAAAAAACACAAAAAAATACAATAATTTTTCTATTTCCAGACGTTACGACTCCTGAAGGATCCACAACAGCCGGAACAACGCCTCCTACAGGTACGCCAGACTTCATTTCTCCTCTTCAGTGTTTTCTTTTTGTCAAAGAACCCTCAAATTCTCAGACTGTAATCTCTAGTCTGAGAGACTGATAGACAGGTACAGTTTAAGGATTAAAATAAGACCGGCTCTAATAGAGATTATTTGAATTGCAGTTCCGTGAAATTTACTTGTTTTAAAGAATCTTTTGGTATAATTGGTCCTTGAATTACGCGTCTTTCGACAATTCGACTTAGATTTGACTTCTCCGAGGAATAAAAAAAGAGAGGGTCGTTACTTTTTGAGTTACTCCCGTTAGAAGATTTCCTCTAGTTGCCGTCTTTTATGACACTTGAGCTTTTCAAGTGCCATATAGCGATCGTAATGTCTGTCGGTCTGTCCGGGTTTTGCTACTGTGGGCACATCCACATTAGCTAGGACGATAGAACTTGGCAGGCGTATCAGGGACCCGACCAAATTAGCCGATAACTGGTGGGGGGGCTGGAGGGGGAACCGGAAATCTCGTGAAATGCTTCCACATAAGCTAGGACGAGGAAAATTGACAAGGCGTTTCAGGGACCCCACCAGATTAACTTGGATACGATCATTTCTCCGATTCAGCCACTGTGATGGGATTGGAGGGATGCGGAATCCGGAAACTAGTAACATGAATAACTTTGGAACCGGTAATCGGACATGCATGAAACTTGAAAAGTGTCAAGAACAAGTGTCTCAGATGTTCAGTTTAAAAATCCGGGGGGACCTAGAGGTTTGAACCTTCCCAGGAAGAAGAGGAGTTGTAAACCTGCCTTTTTCACTTCTTTTTACTTTATAACTCCGAAGCAAAAAACTCCTGCCTACTGTTCGCCTATTCTTACAAGTGCCATATGAGCTTTCAGCTCTTGTTTTTTGTCAAAGAACCCTCGAATTCTCAGACTGTAGTCTCTAGTCTGAGAGACTAAAGTGCTACTCAAGCAAAGTTTTTATCTACAGTCTACGGCTGACACAAGAACTAACATTAAAAATAGAAATAAAAAGTAAAAAAAAAAAAAAAAAAAAATTCTATTTCCAGACGTTACGACTCCAGAAGCAACAACGACTCCTGAAGGATCCACAACAGCCGGAACAACTCCTCCCACAGGTACGCCAGACTTCATTTCTCCTCTTCAATGTTTTTTTTTGTCAAAGAATCCTCAAGTTCTCAAACTGTAGTCTGTAGTCTAATACTCAGACTGTAGTCTCTAGTCTGAGAGACTACAGTGCTACTCAAGCAGAGTTTTTATCTACAATCTACGGCTGACACAAGAAATAACATTAAAAATAGAAATCAAAAGTAATACAATAATTTTTCTATTTTCAGACGTTACGACTCCAGAAGTAACAACGACTCCTGAAGGATCCACAACAGCCGGAACAACTCCTCCTACAGGTACGCCAGACTTTTTTTCTCCTCTTCAATTTTTTTTTTGTCAAAGAACCCTCAAGGTCTAAGACTGTAGTCTGTAGTCTGAGAGACTACAGAGCAACTCAGGCAGGATTTCTACAATCTGCGGCTGAAACAAAAATAACAGGAAAAAATGAAAATCAAAAGTAAAAAAAAAAAAAAATGCAATAATTTTTCTATTTCCAGACGTTACGACTCCTGAAGGATCCACAACAGCCGGAACAACGCCTTCTACAGGTACGCCAGACTTCATTTCTCCTCTTTAGTGTTTTTTTTTTTTGTCAAAGAACCCTCGAATTCTCAGACTGTAGTCTCTAGTCTGAGAGACTACATTGCTACTCAAGCACAGTTTTTATCTGCAATCTACGGCTGACACAAGAAATAACATTAACAAATAGAAATCAAAAGTAAAAATCACAAAAAAATACAATAATATTTCTTTTTCCAGACGTTACGACTCTAGAACCAACAGTGACTCCTATAGAAGACTCCACAACAGCCGGAACAACGCCATCTACAGGTGCGACAGACTTCATTTCTCCTCTTCACTATTTTTTTTCTTTGTGAGACACTTTCTTGTCAATTTTGCATGCTCGTTAACCTATATTTCTGTTTTTCTAACTTCGCTAGTATCGATTCACTCTTAAAACCTTTATTTTTCTTGAGAGGCTCTTGACAGTGTCGGTGGTAGTCTGAACGACTACAGTACTACTCAGGCAGGTATTAACAAAAATTCTGCAGCTGTCCTTGAAATTTTCTTGTCCTTGAATTTAACTCTGAAAAGATCCTCAAATTTTAAAATCTTTGCGCTAGTTCACTTCAGTTTTTTTCTAATTTTGCTAGTACCGATGCACTCTTAAAAAACCTTTATTTTTCGTACAAACAAGTTGGGAGAGGCTCTTGACAGTATCATTAGTAGTCTGAAAGATTACACTGCAAGTCAGGCAGGGTTTTTACCTAGAATCTGCGGCTGACCCAAAAAATGACAGGAAAAATCAAAATCAAAATAAAAAAAATACAAAAAAACACAATAAATGTTCTATTTGTAGAAGTTACGACTTCAGAACCAATTACGACTCCTGCAGACTCCACATCAGTCGGCACAACGCCAATTACAGGTACGACAGACTTTATTTCTCCTTTTCACTAGATTTTTTCTTTGTGAAAGAAACTTTCTTGTCCTTGAATTTAACTCTCAGAAGATCGTCAAATTCTCAATTTTTTACGCTAGTTCACCTAAATGTTTTGTTCTCCTAACTTTGTTAGTATCGATGCACTCTTAAAAACGTTTATTTCGTTACAAACGAGTTGGTTCATGGCAGTATCAGCGGTAGTTTGAAAGATTACAGTGCATCTCCGGCAGGGTTTTTACCTACAATCTGCAGCTGACACAAATAATAACAGGAAAATTAAGATCAAAAGTAAAAAAAATACATAAAAATCTTTCTATTTCTAGAAGTTACGACTCCAGCACCAACATCGACTCCCGTAGACTCAACAACAGCCGGAACAACACCACCTACAGGTACGACAAACTTCATTTCTCCTCGTCACTAAACTTTTTCTTTGTGAAAAATTCTTGTCATTGAATTTAACTCTTAAAAGACCCCAAAGTCACAAATTTGTATGCTCGGTCACCTGAATTTCTTTTCTTCTAACTTTGCTAGTATAGGTGCACTCATAAAAACCTTTGTTTTTCGTTACAAACGAGTTGGGAAAGGCTCTTGACTAGATTTTTTCTTTGTGAAAGAAACTTTCTTGTCCTTGAAATTTAACTCTCAGAAGATCCTCAAATTCTCAAATTTTTACGCTAGTTCACCGAAACTTTTTGTTCTCCTAACTTTGTTAGCATCGATGCACTCTTAAAAACGTTTATTTTCGTTACAAACGAGTTGGTAAGAAACTTTCTTGTCCTTGAATTTAACTCTCAGAAGATCCTCAAATTTCTCAAATTTTTACGCTAGTTCACCTAAATTTGTTGTTCTCCTTATTTAAAACGTTTATTTTCGTTACAAACGAGTTGGTAGAAGTTCATGGCAGTATCATTAGTAGTCTGAAAGACTACACTGGAAGTCAGGCAGAGTTTTTACCTAGAATCTGCGGCTGACCCAAAAAATAACAGGAAAATTAAAATCAAAAGAAAAAAAATACAAACAAAAACACGAATATTTTTCTATTTGTAGAAGTTACGACTTCAGAACCAATTACGACTCCTGCAGACTCCACATCAGTCGGCACAACGCCAATTACAGGTACGACAGACTTTATTTCTCCTCTTCACTAAATTTTTTCTTTGTGAAAGAAACTTTCTTGTCCTTGAATTTAACTCTCAGAAGATCCTCAAATTCTCAAATTTTTACGCTAGTTCACCTACATTTTTTGTTCTCCTAACTTTGTTAGTATTGATGCACTCTTAAAAACGTTTATTTTCGTTACAAACGAGTTGGTAGAAGTTCATGGCAGTATCAGTTGTAGTTTGAAAGACTATAGTGCATCTCTGGCAGGGTTTTTACCTGCAATCTGCAGCTGACAGAAAGAATAACAGGAAAATTAAGATCAAAAGTAAAAAAAAATACATAAAAATCTTTCTATTTCTAGAAGTTACGACTCCAGCACTAACGTCGACTCCCGTAGACTCAACGACAGCCGGAACAACACCACCTACAGGTACGACAAACTTCATTTCTCCTCGTCACTAAACTTTTTCTTTGTGAAACATTCTTGTCCTTGAATTTAACTCTTAAAAGACCCCGAATTCACAAATTTGTATGCTCGTTCACCTGAATTTCTTTTCTTCTAACTTTGCTAGTATAGGTGCAATCTTCAAAACCTTTGTTTTGCGTTACAAACGAGTTAGGAGAGGCTCTTGACTAGACTTTTTCTTTGTGAAAGAAACTTTCTTGTCCTTGAATTTAACTCTCAAAAGATCCTCAAATTCTCAAATTTTTACGCTAGTTCACCTAAATTTTTTGTTCTCCTAACTTTGTTAGCATCGATGCACTCTTAAAAAACGTTTATTTTCGTTACAAACGAGTTGGTGAAGTTCATGGCAGTATCATTAGTAGTCTGAAAGACTACACTGCAAGTTAGGCAGGGTTTTTACCTAGAATCTGCGGCTGACCCCAGAAATAACAGGAAAAATTAAAATCAAAAGTAAAAAAATACAAAAAAAACAAGATTTTTTCTATTTGTAGAAGTTACGACTTCAGAACCAATTACGACTCCTGCAGACTCGACATCAGTCGGCACAACGCCAATTACAGGTACGACAGACTTTATTTCTCCTCTTTACTTGATTTTTTCATTTTTACGCTATTTCACCTACATTTTTTGTTCTCCTAACTTTGTTAGCATCGATGCACTCTTAAAAACGTTTATTTTTGTTACAAAAGAGTTGGTAGAAGTTCATGGCAGTATCAGTGGTAGTTTGAAAGACTATAGTGCATCTCCGGCAGGGTTTTTACCTACAATCTGCAGCTGACACAAAGAATAACAGGAAAATTAAGATCAAAAGTAAAAAAAATACATAAAAATCTTTCTATTTTTAGAAGTTACGACTCCACCACCAACATCGACTCCCGTAGACTCAACGACAGCCGGAACAACACCACCTACAGGTACGACAAACTTCATTTCTCCTCGTCACTAAACTTTTTCTTTGTGAAAATTCTTGTCCTTGGATTTAACTCTTAAAAGACCCCAAAATCACAAATTTGTATGCTCGTTCACCTGAATTTCTTTTCTTCTAACTTTGCTAGTGTAGGTGCACTCTTTAAAACCTTTGCTTTTCGTTACAAACGAGTTGGGAGAGGCTCTTGACTAGACTTTTTCTTTGTGAAAGAAACTTTCTTGTCCTTGAATTTAACTCTCAAAAGATCCTCAAATTCTCAAATTTTTACGCTAGTTCACCTAAATTTTTTGTTCTCCTAACTTTGTTAGCATCGATGCACTCTTAAAAACGTTTATTTTCGTTACAAACGAGTTGGTAGAAGTTCATGGCAGTATCATTAGTAGTCTGAAAGACTACACTGGAAGTCAGGCAGGGTTTTTACCTAGAATCTGCGGCTGACCCAAAAAATAACAGGAAAAATTAAAATCAAAAGAAAAAAAATACAAACAAAAACACGAATATTTTTCTATTTGTAGAAGTTACGACTTCAGAACCAATTACGACTCCTGCAGACTCCACATCAGTCGGCACAACGCCAATTACAGGTACGACAGACTTTATTTCTCCTCTTAACTAAATTTTTTCTTTGTGAAAGAAACTTTCTTGTCCTTGAATTTAACTCTCAGAAGATCCTCAAATTCTCAAATTTTTACGCTAGTTCACCTACATTTTTTGTTCTCCTAACTTTGTTAGTATCGATGCACTCTTAAAAACGTTTATTTTCGTTACAAACGAGTTGGTAGAAGTTCATGGCAGTATCAGTTGTAGTTTGAAAGACTATAGTGCATCTCTGGCAGGGTTTTTACCTGCAATCTGGAGCTGACAGAAAGAATAACAGGAAAAATTAAGATCAAAAGTAAAAAAAAATACATAAAAATCTTTCTATTTCTAGAAGTTACGACTCCAGCACTAACGTCGACTCCCGTAGACTCAACGACAGCCGGAACAACACCACCTACAGGTACGACAAACTTCATTTCTCCTCGTCACTAAACTTTTTCTTTGTGAAACATTCTTGTCCTTGAATTTAACTCTTAAAAGACCCCGAATTCACAAATTTGTATGCTCGTTCACCTGAATTTCTTTTCTTCTAACTTTGCTAGTATAGGTGCAATCTTCAAAACCTTTGTTTTTCGTTACAAACGAGTTAGGAGAGGCTCTTGACTAGACTTTTTCTTTGTGAAAGAAACTTTCTTGTCCTTGAATTTAACTCTCATAAGATCCTCAAATTCTCAAATTTTTACGCTAGTTCACCTAAATTTTTTGTTCTCCTAACTTTGTTAGCATCGATGCACTCTTAAAAACGTTTATTTTCGTTACAAACGAGTTGGTGAAGTTCATGGCAGTATCATTAGTAGTCTGAAAGACTACACCGCAAGTTAGGCAGGGTTTTTACCTAGAATCTGCGGCTGACCCCAGAAATAACAGGAAAAATTAAAATCAAAAGTAAAAAAATACAAAAAACACAAGAATTTTTCTATTTGTAGAAGTTACGACTTCAGAACCAATTACGACTCCTGCAGACTCGACATCAGTCGGCACAACGCCAATTACAGGTACGACAGACTTTATTTCTCCTCTTTACTTGATTTTTTCATTTTTACGCTATTTCACCTACATTTTTTGTTCTCCTAACTTTGTTAGCATCGATGCACTCTTAAAAACGTTTATTTTTGTTACAAAAGAGTTGGTAGAAGTTCATGGCAGTATCAGTGGTAGTTTGAAAGACTATAGTGCATCTCCGGCAGGGTTTTTACCTACAATCTGCAGCTGACACAAAGAATAACAGGAAAATTAAGATCAAAAGTAAAAAAAATACATAAAAATCTTTCTATTTTTAGAAGTTACGACTCCACCACCAACATCGACTCCCGTAGACTCAACGACAGCCGGAACAACACCACCTACAGGTACGACAAACTTCATTTCTCCTCGTCACTAAACTTTTTCTTTGTGAAAATTCTTGTCCTTGGATTTAACTCTTAAAAGACCCCAAAATCACAAATTTGTATGCTCGTTCACCTGAATTTCTTTTCTTCTAACTTTGCTAGTGTAGGTGCACTCTTTAAAACCTTTGCTTTTCGTTACAAACGAGTTGGGAGAGGCTCTTGACTAGACTTTTTCTTTGTGAAAGAAACTTTCTTGTCCTTGAATTTAACTCTCAAAAGATCCTCAAATTCTCAAATTTTTACGCTAGTTCACCTAAATTTTTTGTTCTCCTAACTTTGTTAGCATCGATGCACTCTTAAAAACGTTTATTTTCGTTACAAACGAGTTGGTAGAAGTTCATGGCAGTATCATTAGTAGTCTGAAAGACTACACTGGAAGTCAGGCAGGGTTTTTACCTAGAATCTGCGGCTGACCCAAAAAATAACAGGAAAAATTAAAATCAAAAGAAAAAAAATACAAACAAAAACACGAATATTTTTCTATTTGTAGAAGTTACGACTTCAGAACCAATTACGACTCCTGCAGACTCCACATCAGTCGGCACAACGCCAATTACAGGTACGACAGACTTTATTTCTCCTCTTAACTAAATTTTTTCTTTGTGAAAGAAACTTTCTTGTCCTTGAATTTAACTCTCAGAAGATCCTCAAATTCTCAAATTTTTACGCTAGTTCACCTACATTTTTTGTTCTCCTAACTTTGTTAGTATCGATGCACTCTTAAAAACGTTTATTTTCGTTACAAACGAGTTGGTAGAAGTTCATGGCAGTATCAGTTGTAGTTTGAAAGACTATAGTGCATCTCTGGCAGGGTTTTTACCTGCAATCTGGAGCTGACAGAAAGAATAACAGGAAAAATTAAGATCAAAAGTAAAAAAAAATACATAAAAATCTTTCTATTTCTAGAAGTTACGACTCCAGCACTAACGTCGACTCCCGTAGACTCAACGACAGCCGGAACAACACCACCTACAGGTACGACAAACTTCATTTCTCCTCGTCACTAAACTTTTTCTTTGTGAAACATTCTTGTCCTTGAATTTAACTCTTAAAAGACCCCGAATTCACAAATTTGTATGCTCGTTCACCTGAATTTCTTTTCTTCTAACTTTGCTAGTATAGGTGCAATCTTCAAAACCTTTGTTTTTCGTTACAAACGAGTTAGGAGAGGCTCTTGACTAGACTTTTTCTTTGTGAAAGAAACTTTCTTGTCCTTGAATTTAACTCTCATAAGATCCTCAAATTCTCAAATTTTTACGCTAGTTCACCTAAATTTTTTGTTCTCCTAACTTTGTTAGCATCGATGCACTCTTAAAAACGTTTATTTTCGTTACAAACGAGTTGGTGAAGTTCATGGCAGTATCATTAGTAGTCTGAAAGACTACACCGCAAGTTAGGCAGGGTTTTTACCTAGAATCTGCGGCTGACCCCAGAAATAACAGGAAAAATTAAAATCAAAAGTAAAAAAATACAAAAAACACAAGAATTTTTCTATTTGTAGAAGTTACGACTTCAGAACCAATTACGACTCCTGCAGACTCGACATCAGTCGGCACAACGCCAATTACAGGTACGACAGACTTTATTTCTCCTCTTCACTTGATTTTTTTATTTTTACGCTATTTCACCTACATTTTTTGTTCTCCTAACTTTGTTAGCATCGATGCACTCTTAAAAACGTTTATTTTTGTTACAAAAGAGTTGGTAGAAGTTCATGGCAGTATCAGTGGTAGTTTGAAAGACTATAGTGCATCTCCGGCAGGGTTTTTACCTACAATCTGCAGCTGACACAAAGAATAACAGGAAAATTAAGATCAAAAGTAAAAAAAATACATAAAAATCTTTCTATTTTTAGAAGTTACGACTCCACCACCAACATCGACTCCCGTAGACTCAACGACAGCCGGAACAACACCACCTACAGGTACGACAAACTTCATTTCTCCTCGTCACTAAACTTTTTCTTTGTGAAAATTCTTGTCCTTGGATTTAACTCTTAAAAGACCCCAAAATCACAAATTTGTATGCTCGTTCACCTGAATTTCTTTTCTTCTAACTTTGCTAGTGTAGGTGCACTCTTTAAAACCTTTGCTTTTCGTTACAAACGAGTTGGGAGAGGCTCTTGACTAGACTTTGTCTTTGTGAAAGAAAATTTCTTGTCCTTGAATTTAACTCTCAAAAGATCCTCAAATTCTCAAATTTTTACGCTAGTTCACCTAAATTTTTTGTTCTCCTAACTTTGTTAGCATCGATGCACTCTTAAAAACGTTTATTTTCGTTACAAACGAGTTGGTAGAAGTTCATGGCAGTATCATTAGTAGTCTGAAAGACTACACTGGAAGTCAGGCAGGGTTTTTACCTAGAATCTGCGGCTGACTCAAAAAATAACAGGAAAAATTAAAATCAAAAGAAAAAAAATACAAACAAAAACACGAATATTTTTCTATTTGTAGAAGTTACGACTTCAGAACCAATTACGACTCCTGCAGACTCCGCCGGAACAATTCTTGTCCGAAATTCTTCAATCCGAAAAATTCTTGTCCTTGAATCTAACTCTTAAAAGACCCTCAACTTCACAAACTTGTACGCTAGTTCACCTAAATTTATATACTCCTAACTTTGCTAGTAGGCTACAGGTGCACTCTTGAAAACCTTTAATTTTCTATACAAACGAGAACAAAATAGCAGGAAAAATTAAAATATAAAATAAAAAACACAATTATCTTTCCTTTTTAGATGTTCCGACTCGAGCACCAACAACGACTCCTTTAGACTCCACAACAGCAGGAACAACGCCTACTACAGGTACGACAGACTTCTACTTTCCTCTTCACTTCATTTTTTCTTTGTGAAAGAAACTTTGTTGTCCTTGAATCTGATTTATAAAAGACCCTCAAATTCTCAAATTTTTATGTTAGTTCACCTAAAAAAAAATTCTTCGAACTTTGCTGGTATCGTTACCACACACTTGTTCATGGCAGTATCATTAGTAGTCTGAAAGACTACACCGCAAGTTAGGCAGGGTTTTTACCTAGAATCTGCGGCTGACCCCAGAAATAACAGGAAAAATTAAAATCAAAAGTAAAAAAATACAAAAAACACAAGAATTTTTCTATTTGTAGAAGTTACGACTTCAGAACCAATTACGACTCCTGCAGACTCGACATCAGTCGGCACAACGCCAATTACAGGTACGACAGACTTTATTTCTCCTCTTCACTTGATTTTTTCATTTTTACGCTATTTCACCTACATTTTTTGTTCTCCTAACTTTGTTAGCATCGATGCACTCTTAAAAACGTTTATTTTTGTTACAAAAGAGTTGGAAAAATTCTTGTCCTTGGATTTAACTCTTAAAAGACCCCAAAATCACAAATTTGTATGCTCGTTCACCTGAATTTCTTTTCTTCTAACTTTGCTAGTGTAGGTGCACTCTTTAAAACCTTTGCTTTTCGTTACAAACGAGTTGGGAGAGGCTCTTGACTAGACTTTGTCTTTGTGAAAGAAACTTTCTTGTCCTTGAATTTAACTCTCAAAAGATCCTCAAATTCTCAAATTTTTACGCTAGTTCACCTAAATTTTTTGTTCTCCTAACTTTGTTAGCATCGATGCACTCTTAAAAACGTTTATTTTCGTTACAAACGAGTTGGTAGAAGTTCATGGCAGTATCATTAGTAGTCTGAAAGACTACACTGGAAGTCAGGCAGGGTTTTTACCTAGAATCTGCGGCTGACCCAAAAAATAACAGGAAAAATTAAAATCAAAAGAAAAAAAATACAAACAAAAACACGAATATTTTTCTATTTGTAGAAGTTACGACTTCAGAACCAATTACGACTCCTGCAGACTCCACATCAGTCGGCACAACGCCAATTACAGGTACGACAGACTTTATTTCTCCTCTTCACTAAATTTTTTCTTTGTGAAAGAAACTTTCTTGTCCTTGAATTTAACTCTCAGAAGATCCTCAAATTCTCAAATTTTTACGCTAGTTCACCTACATTTTTTGTTCTCCTAACTTTGTTAGTATCGATGCACTCTTAAAAACGTTTATTTTCGTTACAAACGAGTTGGTAGAAGTTCATGGCAGTATCAGTTGTAGTTTGAAAGACTATAGTGCATCTCTGGCAGGGTTTTTACCTGCAATCTGCAGCTGACAGAAAGAATAACAGGAAAAATTAAGATCAAAAGTAAAAAAAAATACATAAAAATCTTTCTATTTCTAGAAGTTACGACTCCAGCACTAACGTCGACTCCCGTAGACTCAACGACAGCCGGAACAACACCACCTACAGGTACGACAAACTTCATTTCTCCTCGTCACTAAACTTTTTCTTTGTGAAACATTCTTGTCCTTGAATTTAACTCTTAAAAGACCCCGAATTCACAAATTTGTATGCTCGTTCACCTGAATTTCTTTTCTTCTAACTTTGCTAGTATAGGTGCAATCTTCAAAACCTTTGTTTTTCGTTACAAACGAGTTAGGAGAGGCTCTTGACTAGACTTTTTCTTTGTGAAAGAAACTTTCTTGTCCTTGAATTTAACTCTCAAAAGATCCTCAAATTCTCAAATTTTTACGCTAGTTCACCTAAATTTTTTGTTCTCCTAACTTTGTTAGCATCGATGCACTCTTAAAAACGTTTATTTTCGTTACAAACGAGTTGGTGAAGTTCATGGCAGTATCATTAGTAGTCTGAAAGACTACACTGCAAGTTAGGCAGGGTTTTTACCTAGAATCTGCGGCTGACCCCAGAAATAACAGGAAAAATTAAAATCAAAAGTAAAAAAATACAAAAAACACAAGAATTTTTCTATTTGTAGAAGTTACGACTTCAGAACCAATTACGACTCCTGCAGACTCGACATCAGTCGGCACAACGCCAATTACAGGTACGACAGACTTTATTTCTCCTCTTCACTTGATTTTTTTATTTTTACGCTATTTCACCTACATTTTTTGTTCTCCTAACTTTGTTAGCATCGATGCACTCTTAAAAACGTTTATTTTTGTTACAAAAGAGTTGGTAGAAGTTCATGGCAGTATCAGTGGTAGTTTGAAAGACTATAGTGCATCTCCGGCAGGGTTTTTACCTACAATCTGCAGCTGACACAAAGAATAACAGGAAAATTAAGATCAAAAGTAAAAAAAATACATAAAAATCTTTCTATTTTTAGAAGTTACGACTCCACCACCAACATCGACTCCCGTAGACTCAACGACAGCCGGAACAACACCACCTACAGGTACGACAAACTTCATTTCTCCTCGTCACTAAACTTTTTCTTTGTGAAAATTCTTGTCCTTGGATTTAACTCTTAAAAGACCCCAAAATCACAAATTTGTATGCTCGTTCACCTGAATTTCTTTTCTTCTAACTTTGCTAGTGTAGGTGCACTCTTTAAAACCTTTGCTTTTCGTTACAAACGAGTTGGGAGAGGCTCTTGACTAGACTTTGTCTTTGTGAAAGAAAATTTCTTGTCCTTGAATTTAACTCTCAAAAGATCCTCAAATTCTCAAATTTTTACGCTAGTTCACCTAAATTTTTTGTTCTCCTAACTTTGTTAGCATCGATGCACTCTTAAAAACGTTTATTTTCGTTACAAACGAGTTGGTAGAAGTTCATGGCAGTATCATTAGTAGTCTGAAAGACTACACTGGAAGTCAGGCAGGGTTTTTACCTAGAATCTGCGGCTGACTCAAAAAATAACAGGAAAAATTAAAATCAAAAGAAAAAAAATACAAACAAAAACACGAATATTTTTCTATTTGTAGAAGTTACGACTTCAGAACCAATTACGACTCCTGCAGACTCCGCCGGAACAATTCTTGTCCGAAATTCTTCAATCCGAAAAATTCTTGTCCTTGAATCTAACTCTTAAAAGACCCTCAACTTCACAAACTTGTACGCTAGTTCACCTAAATTTATATACTCCTAACTTTGCTAGTAGGCTACAGGTGCACTCTTGAAAACCTTTAATTTTCTATACAAACGAGAACAAAATAGCAGGAAAAATTAAAATATAAAATAAAAAACACAATTATCTTTCCTTTTTAGATGTTCCGACTCGAGCACCAACAACGACTCCTTTAGACTCCACAACAGCAGGAACAACGCCTACTACAGGTACGACAGACTTCTACTTTCCTCTTCACTTCATTTTTTCTTTGTGAAAGAAACTTTGTTGTCCTTGAATCTGATTTATAAAAGACCCTCAAATTCTCAAATTTTTATGTTAGTTCACCTAAAAAAAAATTCTTCGAACTTTGCTGGTATCGTTACCACACACTCTTAAGAATCTTTATTTTTCGTTACAAACGGATTGGGAGAGGCTCTTGACAAAATCAATTGTAGTCTCAATGACTGAAGTGCAATTCAGGCAGGGTTTTTACCTCCAATATACGGCTGACATGAAAAAATAACAGGAAAAATTAGAATCCAAAGTAAAAGTAAAACAAAACATTCAGGTACTTTCACAGATACGACAGACCTCGTGTCTCCTCTTTACTAGATTTCAGTTAAAAATTTAAAAAAAGAGTAAGTTGTAAGTTAAAAGAGTCCTTGTCCTTGAGTTTAACTCTTAAAAGACTCGCCGAACCTTTGATGTGTGTGCAATCTATTTTCTTAATTGCTCCGTCAATTCTCAAATTCTTACAGTTCACCTCATTTTCTTATAACAATACTGCTTTTGTTACACTTTTAAAAAGCAGTGTTTTTGTTGCTAAAGAGTTGCGAGAGGCTCCTAACGATATTAGCTGTAGTCTGAAACACTAAAGTACAACTCAGGGTCTGTACCAACAATCTGCGGCTTCCACGGCCGCACCACCAGACCATGGTTTGGAAAGAATGATAACAGTCAAATAGGAGTGGGCTACACTTGCAATCGCTGTAGATATGCAATCGCTTTACAATCCAGAAAACAAAACTTTTCTTCGGCACTATAAACGACAGAAGTTTCAACAGATAACACTAGAGCAATCTGCCAGCTACAAAGACAGTTTCTTTTATTAGCCACGGCACTCTCATCACTGAGCTCTACAGTATGAAAGATTTTCGTTCATGGCCGAGAGTTTTGAATTTCTGCGCCTTGCAATACCATGCCCTGAAATCGTCTCAGCCAATACGCCAAAGAGGTAATGAGAAGCAAAAACAAGAAAACGGCTTATTTTTGAAGCGCTCTCTGATGGAAGTGTAAAATGTGTATTTGTGCTGCATTTATTAAAATTAAAGCATCGTTAGTGTCCATTGTGCTTTAAGAAACAGTACCCTTCGACAATAATCCCAAGGCATGATGAAGGAAAAATTCAGTCCAAAGCCGAACAAAAACGCAAAAAAATAACAAAATTGACTTTCTCTTTACCTGAATTTTTCTTGTCGCCATTTGTGTGCTATGTCCTTTCGGTTTTGGAAAATTAAAGTTAGCTCGAGCTGTGGTGTACGACGGGATACTCTTATCCTCGTTGCTTTATACATCGACGCATAGACTCGTTGCTTCAAAGCAACGTGAGTTGAGAAGTTCGGACGATGGTTTTAGGCCGCACATCCAGCAAACAGTGTTACAGAAAACACAGTAAAATTTGTACAGTATTTCCATCCTTAGTTCCGATCACCGAATCTACTCCCAAGCACTTAACTAGTCCCAAATAAGATGGAAAAATAAAAACTTCTTGCTCCTATACCTTTCCTTTTCCTTTCCTTAATTGTGGCTTTAACTGCGTAAAGGATTAGCCATCTTACACCTACGTCAAACCAGTGCTTTGCATTGTCCTTCATCCTTCAGCTTAATGACGTATTCGAAGGTGCCACCTTCGAAGGAGTCTTTACTTGCGGATCATTCCGTGAAAGTGTTACGATCGTCCGTTTTACAACTTACTTACTCCAAGTTATTATTCGTTACATCCTATGTTAAAGAAACTTCCTTGTCCCCGAATCTAACTCTTAAAAAGTCAGCCGTACCTGCATTGTGTCTGCAGTCTTTCTGCAATCACTCAGTCTATTCTTAAATTGTTAAGTAAGCTCACAGCAGTCCTATTTCAACGACACCTGTAGAGTCCACACCAGCTGGAACATCTACTACCACAGGTACGAAAGATTTCATTCTTCCACTTTACTTCTTCGTGAAAGATATTTACTTGTTCTAACTAACTCTGAAAAGACCCACCGTACTTGTAATATCAACGCAATTTCTTTCCGTTATTGCTACATCACTTCTTAAAATCTTAGTATGTTCACCTCAGCTGATTTTCTTTCTAACTAATAATACCACAGTTAGCGTGACATTTTTAAAACTTTTTATTTTCGTTACAAACGGTGGAGAGAGACTCTTGACACAATCATTAGTAAACTGAAAGACAAAAGTGCTCGTCAGCCAGGGTTTGAACCCACATCCTTCGGCTTACACGGCTCCACCATTGAGCTACGGAGGCTTGTGAATATTGTTCACAATCAACCAAAACAGTCAAAGCAAAAACAGTCGGATAGAAGAGAGCTATGGGATCGGTGATGCCGCCGGAATTGAATCCGACAAAGAAAAGAAAACTCCGACAAACGAGTATCTTTGGACAAATAATCCCAGTAAAAAATAATCCCAGGAAAAAATAAAATCAAAAGCCAAACAAAACTATATTAAACTTTCAATTTCTAGCCGATGCAACAACCGCAGCAACAACGACTCCTGTAGACTCGACAACAGCTGGAACAACGGCTACTACAGGTAAGATGGACTTCATTCTACCGAGAATGAAATTTTATTCTGTCGGGTCTAAACAACATGACGAAATTCGTATTTCTTAACTCAATCAGTCAGACTTTACTGCTTACTGACCTGTCTGTCCTCGGTTTCTCACCTGACATTTGACATCCCACTTGTCCTCACCTGAAATTTGACCTTCTAAGCATGATAGCTGTTGTCCTGCTATTTTTGAAGAGAACTTGTAGTGGTGGATTTCCCAGACCTATCTCTGATTGAACATAGATTTACTGTTTTATTGAAACGTTCAACTCTGATCCATATACGATAGTATGGGTTTTAGATAGATAGATAGTGCAACAATGTTGCTGGAAATACTGATAATGTTCGTTCATTCAGCCAAAAGGCCATGCAATATTGGACAGATGTATAATCACTCAAATAAACTGTTATAACCTGATACTAAAACTGTTACAGAAACTAAGATAAACTTTCTGTCCTAAGTTTCAACGCTTTAACTTCATATTTGCAAACTTCTCCAATGAGGTTGGGGCTCGTAGATTTCAGGATACCGGGAAGAGAAACCATCCAACCCCTCACAAATTTTACCCCATACCACTTGCCCACATTTTATTCACTAATCCTATGTTTTCAAAATAACAATAAGTGACCTATTCTTGATTGCGAATTTTATTTACTCTTTCAAAAAAGAACAACTTCTTATTGCTCCTGTGACAAAGAAATTGAGCTGCAGCCGCCTGTACCAGCTGGTGCAGCGGCCTGTGTGTATAAGATCCTGTAGCTCCTTACTCCTGACTCGAAGCTCAAAGGCTCGAAAAGGCTTACTCCTGGGTCGAAGCGACTCAAAATAGACTATTTGCTGGTTTGGTGACCTGAAACCTACCTGAACAGACTTATTAGAAATGTTCTCATGAATAATCATCCGAGTGGCACCAACCCTAGTTTCTCAAAAGAGCGGTGACAAAATAATAATGGTAATAAATTGTTAGATTTAAAAAGACCGGCCACATAATGAGGAGTGGGAAAAGAGGTGACACAAACATAAGATAATTGAATCACGGCCTGCATATCGCACACTTCTTGACTGGATTTACTTCTGAAGACGTTACTTGATCTGGTGTAAGAAACGGAACTGTTTTAAACCTTTTGACGTATTTTCTGAGTTTGCCTGCTCCTATTTTTTGACATTGAGTATGGGTATTCTTTGTTTTGTAAGGTTGCTACTAGATTATGACGAATGTTAAAGGACATCAAGAAGGACAGGGGCTCATTACAAAGACGAGACTTCTTACGGTACGCTGTTTATCCTCTTTCAAAAAAATTTCATTCACCCCTATTTTCCATAGAAATGACATAACGATCTCACTGACTTACTGACTGACCCTGTTTTAGAACCTACCGTCTGTACGACGTGTCCGTGCGAGGATGAAGGGTACACAGGCAGCAGGCAGAGGGATGTGCCAGGTCGTAACTGCGTGTGCCCGGATGGATCTACCAACATAAATGGGAAATGTGTAGGTACGTTGACAGGTTTCTGACATAAACGACTTACTTTGATATCCTCCCTTTAGTTGTCTCTGATTCACCTCAGATGTCTCAACCTGACCTTAGTCGCGTTTTTGCTGATACCGTGGTATCTGATATACGGTCTAAAGTCGTTTTTGCAGTTACCGTGGTATCTGATACCACGGTCAAAAGGCGTGTTTGCAGTTGTCGTGGTATCTGGCCAGTTACCGTGGTAACAGATATTCAGATATCACGGTCCGACCGTGGTACCTGGTCGTGGTATCTGGAAAGTCATCTCACTTTCATCAAATTTTGTCAAATCAGTGAGAAAGAAGTTTAGCACTTAGTGATGTAACTGGATATGAGTTTTTCTTTTGGAATGACTTCGAAAAGTGCAATTTCGGTAATAGTCGTTTCTGCAGTGGACCGTATATCAGATACCACGGTGACTGCAAAAACGACTAATTGCAGATCCAATTACCGTGGTAACAGATACCATGGTATCCGCCAAAACGCAACTCTTGTTTATCTTCATGACAGAATTTGTTGACAATCATGGAATCGTTCAACTGCCACTGATCGACGTTCGATTAGCAACAGATATCCATCATTGCCGACAGTCGCCCATGATAGCCTTTTCTTGAACTATGATGTAGCGCTGTTGCCAGTTTTCTTAAAGGACTCGTCGTACATATAGTGCCAATGCAACCTACTTCCAAACTGAAATCATCAATTCTTAAACCTGGAGACGTAAATTTAAGATGTTACATTTTAAACCCGCTAATGGCACCACACCAATCTTTGCATTTACCGCGATTCACGAATTTCGATGCGCATTATGCTCCCGATGGGTGTTTCGCGGATCATGTTATTGATGCGTACAACAGGTTGTCTGAATATTGTTAAGTTTTTTCACACAATAATCTTTCTATTTCTAGAAGTTACGACTCCAGTACCAACAACGACTCCTGTAGTCTCCACAACAGCCGGAACAACGCCACCTACAGGTACGGCATTTCTCCTCTTCACTAGATATTTTCTTTGCGAGAGAAATTTTCTTGTCCTTGAATTTAATTATTAAAAGACCCTCAAATTCTAAAATTTGTACGCTAGTTCACCTAAATTTTTGTTCTTGTAACTTTGCTAGAATCGTGCACTCTTAACAATATGTATTTTTTCGTTACAAACGAGTTGGGAGAGGTTCTGGGCAGTATCAGTGGTAGTCTGAAAGACTACAGTGCAACTCGGGCAAGGTTTTTACCTACACCTGCGTCTAACACAAAAAATAACACGAAAAATTTAAATCTATATTAAAAAAATACACCAAAAAAGGTTTGCGGGCTTAGAATGTAATATGAAATTTACGTCTCCAGGTTTAAGAACTACTGATTTCAATTCGGAAGTAGGTTGCATTGACACCATATTTAAGAGTACCCTTTAAGAAAACTGGCAACAGCGCTACATCGTAGTTTAAGAAAACACTTTTCTTGTGCGACGGTCGGCAATGATGTATATCTCTTCGTAAATCGAACGCGGCTTAGGTCAGTGGCATTTGAACATTTCCATCATTGTCAAGAAATACTGTCAGAAAAGAAATAAAGTCAGATTGCGACATCTGAGGTGAAACCGGTTATCTGAATATTGCGAAGTTTTTTGGTAGAAGTCTTCCGGTCTGTTTATCTTAAGTTTAACTTAAGTTCACCTCAGCTGTTTTTCTTTTCCAACTAAACGATTTCACTGTTTCAATGAGAGCATCATGGTTAACAAAGCTAATCCCCAGATTCCCTGGATTTGTTTCTTACCGTCCGTAATATTTCCAGCCAAAGCTTGCAGTGAGTCATCCTGCCGAAGCGACGGAGACACGTCAGCCTACTGCACCACCACTGGTGCTTCTGAGATTTGCGTCTGCTCCTCAGGCTTCACTTCAGATGCATCCGAATTCGTCTGCAAAAGTAAGTCACCTAAGTATGCCATTTCTAGACCTATCTAAGACAATAGGTACTCGTGGGGAAAATGTGATCAGTATACTTTGAATTGTTCAAGAGATGAATGATCTTGACACCAATTCGTGTTTTAAGTTTGGTAGACATTTTATTTTTAGATATCCTAGATCATTTTATTTTGTATCCTCCCCATTAAGTAAGAAAGTAGATCAGTGTTTCTTTATCAATAGGATCACTGAACTTGGAGTAGTTGACTTATCTAAATAATAAATAAACCCTGAAGAATCTTGCCAACTGTTTTACATTACTTTACTCGGATTCCAAACCTTCAATTGTCCGCTCAAATTTCTAGTCTACATCCTCCAGTTTCCGTTTCCCAATTTTGAACAGGCAATTCAACTTTCTGATCTCCACGAACCTTTCTCAGTAATCTATCATGTTATCTAATTACCCTAGACATCAGTGCTTTTTGTCACCTCTGATTTTTAAACTATGACCTATGAAAATGAATTGTAAAGATCGTGACAACTTTTCTCGAACAGGTATGTGATGCTTATCATCCTATGACCCACTATCACTTTCTTGTAGTCCGATAATCTTCACACAGAAAGTTAGCGGTGGGTATGAGCTCCATCATCTCCATCTTACAGTGTTAAGATTACTACTTGTCGTACTTAAGATGATTTGCATGGTAAAAAATTTATGACAGTTGGAAGACCTCCTCCTCACAGACCTCAGTTGATATCGAAATAACAAGGCCGACGGCCTTTTCCAAAATATCAACCTCGCTGCTTTCATAGCCTATCTCGCCTTCAGCTCGGATGGGTTATTTCAGATGACTCCCGATATTATTTTCCGATATGATTCTCTTTGTCGTTGACCTTTTATTGTTAGTATCAATGAAACGTTCGAAGGGTGTTGCGAGGTTGATATTTGTCACAGCCTACCTCGCCTTCGGCTCAAATAGGTTAAATGACTTCTCGATTTTTCTTTTCCGATATCAATCTCGATGTCGGAAGTTAACCTTTGAAGCACAACTCTTACTAGAAATGATCTTTCCACGACGAAATTTCTGGAATATGGTTTTATTGAAAATGCCGTTACCTCCACATGAAATTAGCGATTCTCTTGTTAGCACTTGTCGACTCTATCCAGCCTTTGCTCTCGCGGCGGCTGGACGCAAAATATTTGAAAAGGGAATGCGCCATAGATAAGAAATGGGAAAACCAAGCAAAACAAAAGACGGCGAAAAGAGAAGATTTGCCTGATGAACTACCATGCCTTCCAAAATGAGAGATAATACTTTGAAGCGTATAATATCCTTATGTGTGAAACAACAGTTGGCTGACCTTGAAGCTTTCGGCGAATTTTGCGGGCGTGAGCTCGACCCGACCGAAAAAGCACTAAAAGTCGTAGGTTCAAAAAAAAAATTGGGTAAGACGGGGATTTCAGAAGCTGATAATTCCGGAAAGTCAGAATAAGCAAGAGGTGTCCTTTAAGAACAGTATGAACAAAACGTTCAAAAGGTGTAGAACAATTTAACTTTGGGCCACTGTTTCTTTTAGATATCGACGAGTGTAGCATCGACAACCCATGCTTCCGTGGCGGTGACTGGTCTGCTATATGCCAGGATACGAAAGGTTCATATACTTGCACATGCCAGGATGCGGACTATGTATTTGGAGATGGGACTTGCGTCAGTAAGTAGTCATTGACCTTTCGTTAGTTTAGATTTGTTTGATGGTGCAATCAGCGAATCTTCTGGTTGAAGCAACTCCGATTGTCCGCATGTCGTCGCTGTCACGCATTAAGGGGTCATGCGACAGTTTTTGTGAAAAGGAGTTATTGACACTACGGCTATTGATCTTAGCTCCTTCATCTACTGTACATTTTTCAGAGCCCTACGACAAGCCGTTCCCGAGATACATGAGTTGCTCAAAAGATCTAACCACCATGAGAATGGTCATTAAGAGCTAAGCGACAGAAAAATCATTAGTACGTCGGCAATCTTAAATGTTCCTTTCTTTTATCCGCTTTAGAGAAAGGTGTTATTCGACATAAAAATAGATTCTTAAAGGACACCTGAATGAAGAGTACCAAGTATCATCCCTATGTGCATGACTTCCGTTAATATTGCCTGCAGAAAACCCAACCCAAATACGAAATAGTGTTTCCAACCTATGATTTTTGCTCCATTTAGTATCTGTCCTTATTTCAGTGCCGAACAGTTTTAGAAATGAACAACGTCTCCAATCAACCCTTCTTCTGGAATATTTTTTAACCAGTTAAGCCCAAACGTATATCTAGAAGAAATTCCAATACAGTGCTGTACAAGATTTGAATGAATTGCGCTTTTTGTCTTGGAGTCTGCATGTGCAAACCTCCAGAAACGAACATCCCTATTTTGAAAACGTCACGCTCAGGAGAAGAATGATCTCCGTGGCCATGTCTGTAAATGCATTCTCCATGGTGTGTTCAAGTATGGTTTCATTGTTCAGGTGTCCTTTAAAGGTTTTTTTTTCTCCTGAACATTTTTTTTAATGCGTAACAGCGATGATGTGTTTTACTTCTTTTCTATGTAGTTTTACTTCTTCTCACTCTGAGCGTGTCTATTCGTCTAAAAATGTTCGAGGTAGGAACATTCACACACTCCAAAATTGACCTTATACGGTTGAGTAAGCAGCTGCCAACCGCTCCGAAAAACGAGAAAGTCGGAATCGCTGTTCTTTTGGTTTTCTTCTTCTTCTTCCTTAAAGCACAACTCTTACTAGAAATAATCTTTTCGCTATGAAATGGATCAGGAAAAAACATTTTCGAAAATACCATTACTTTCCATCGGAAATTAGGGATTTTCTTGTTAGCGCCTGTCGACTATGTCCAGCCTTCCTGCTCTCCGACGCGGCGGCTGGGCGCAAAACATTTGAAAACTGATCGCACCGTGGTTAAAAAGTGTGAAAACTAAGCAAATAAAAGAAGTAATAAACAAGTAATAAACGGATCCTTATGTGTGAAAGAGTTGTCAGCAGACGCTGATGATCCAGGCAAACGTTTCGTTGTGTGACGGGCAAAACTCGGCAAGGCCAAAAAAGTGCTAAAATTTTGTAGGCACAAAACGAAACAATGCAGAAAGGTGGTGATTTTAGAAGCTTATAATTCTGTATGGGAGCTAGATATAATATGAAAAGCAGAATAAGCAAGAGGGGTCCTTTAAGACAGGATCCCTGCTCAGAGGCAGAATCCCTGTTTTGATTTCAGTCAACGAACGCGGCATCTACTCAGGACTTTCAACGTTCCAAGCGGATTAGTTTCTTTATTATTATCTGCAATAACTCCTTCGGAATCCCACCGAATCATTTGCTCTTGTTAATTGTTGTTATTTTCAAGCATATGGACGTAATCCAATAATTCGTTCGTATTTTTTTCTTGTTTATCTTTAAATGAGTTTAATGCGTTTTATTTAAGAAAAGGACTTTCCTCTTATTTTTATTTATTCCCTCCTCTCTGTGGCACAAGTGTGACCCCTACTCTTTCATTTTTACTTTAAAAGCTTTACTTCTTTACTACCTTTAAAAAATCACTTTACTTTCTACCTGAACTAAATTTACTCAGAAAAATCAATAAAAGTATTCAAAACATCTTGTAAGAAGAAAAACCAGGGCTCAAGGGCTCTCGCCCTTGAACCCTCTCACCGTGACCGTGTTTTATTACTGAAGGTGGCTAATTTAAGTACCAATTTCCTAATATTACAGAACGATTATTACAGGAGAACTGGGCTATTATTCATATTCTGATACTTTGAATTAATATTTGCTAGAAGGCCTATATTTATGTCCTTCTACCCGTCTGACCAACTGGATTGCAGCCAAAATAGAATATATAAAACTGACGAATCGCCAGAGTAAGGTTTTAGCTTAGGCAAAGGAATTTTGTTGCTGTACTTTTTAAATAGCATCGGCCCGTTTCGAATTACCCTTTGTTTTTCACGTACCCTTTGGCCTAAATTTGACTGCAGATGGCAGGATGGCTAGAACCCCCGGTTTCTTGAATCCCTTAAGCCCCATTCACAAAGAGAGCAAATTTATCCATGACGCCAGGCGTTGAAAAAACGCATCATCAGGATATAAAAACATTTCGTCAGACTTAGAATCCGTGCCCAAAAAATCACAACGCCTTGCAAATAATTTGAAATACAGAAAAGATGGGTAGCCTATAAGCAAATGATCGGTTTAGTCTAGAGTCACCCAGTTACTTACGATATTGACATAAGGAGTATAAAAACAACAGAATAAGAAATTCCTGGATATTCGGGTGGATTCGCTCCCCGTCTTTCATACTCTGCGAAAGGCGTCGCGAAGTGTGTTTTTGAATGCCAATGTTTAGACGCCCTCTGTATGAGTTACATTTTATATCTTTATTTTTTCAGAGAAATCTGACATCACTGCAGACAAATGTACAGCCACTGAAAGGGCAGAGTGTGCCAGAATCAACTCGAGATGTGTTCCAGCTGCAAATGAGAAAGGATACAGATGTAGCTGTCAATTCCCACTTGTACCTGTCGAGACTGCCCCCGGAGCCGACCGCGTTTGCTTTATTGGTAAGACCCCCCCCCCCCCCCCTTACAAGAAATGGAAGTTTAATTTTGTCAAGAACAAGTAAGAAGTAGATCCAGAATTATGTACTACAGCAATGCGGAGCTGAACAGATTCGCGATGCAAACGAGCGGAGGTAGTAGCTACTCGGAACATCAACATTCGTTACCTCAACTAACAGCTCATTGCTGAGAAGCCCTGGACACTGACTGTTGGGTTCGGATCTATACCATTTTGACGTCAAGTGTGACGTCCTGAGATTGGGGAGCGTCCTCGGTGTGATTCAGAGGCGGGTGGGTCCCGGGGCGGCTCGAGCTGCTTCAAGAGTAAACAGGCTGTAGGGTATATCCTAATGTGATGTTTTGACATTGTGGAGTTTCCTTCGAAAAGAGCCCAAAGAACGCATTCCTGGTGCAGCGTTCTCCTTCTTAGAACTCGTTCCACTAACACCATGTGTTCCATTCCTTTACCCCTTTTAGTCGAACCAAGAACAAATAAGCACAAGAACCTCCCTCTCCCTATCTCTGTAATACGACCATGCGGAGTTGAATAGATTCTCGATACCCTGCCCGATGCAAACGAGCTCAGGGTAGGAGCAACTCGGTTCAGAGGCGGGTCATACACGGTTGCTACGCTCTTTTCCTCTCAGAGCTCAGCGGCTAAGAGGGAAGCAGACAGGTTTCAATTCAAAGCCAGCAAGTAGCAGCAGCTCTGCTCAATTTTGCATCAGACCTATAAGACTGATCTTGGTGCAGCACTAGTGTCATCAGAAAGAAGAGGTGGATAGAAAAGAGCCCGTGCTTGTTCTAGAGAAAATTAAAAGCGATTTTTTTTTTCAGATCCAACCCTCAATCCATTTGGTATGAAACTTAAGGTTCTCAACGTGAATCCCGCAGTTTTTGTCAGTGGCTCAGCAGATAATCTCCTTTTCCAGTCAAAACTGGACAGAATTGTAAGTACCAACCACCTCTATCATTCAGTCACACATTGCACTATACCTTATTGGTTACGCCATCTCTTATTGAATATTTGACTGATTGTCAGGCAAAAATAGAAGAAAAATATCGCAACAAACTAATGAAAGAAAGAAATAGTTCAGATTTGACTTCATAAAACCATAGGTGAAGTATAATGGTTACTATCCTTCGGAGCCCGAACGGTAAATGTTAATGGTAAAATGTTAACAGTAAAATAATGTAACTGAACTATGACAAACATGTCAAGAAAAGGAAACTGGTTACCCCGTTTACAAGAAGGGACGAAAGTGTGAACATGAGATCATTTATGTGTCTGAGCGTGTTCCACCCTACTTACCGAGTTACTACGCATGATCTAACGGATCGTGGCGTCAAGGCTGGAACGAACTTTCTTATTTTTGGCAAAATATCATGCCGCGGGCTGATCGGGCCAATCACAGCACACGGATCGTGGTTACCACGCTAACTACGCTCCCTAGCGTGGTAGTCAAATGGTTACAATTAGTTACAATTTCGAGAAGGTTGGAACAGCGTAGTAACTGCATGAGGTTGGAACGAAAGGAGTAAAAAATCGTCCAAATTGTTAGAAGGGTGGAATCCGCTTTATACGCGTATATTCGTTAAACGAAACAAATTAGCTGTAATCTACGCAAGTTCTCGATTAAACCAATCTCAGCTGATAGCTGTCGCTGCGGGCAGCTCTGTGGAGGCTTATGCCCAGACTTCTCATCTAACCTTCAGTGGATGTTACCATATCTGTCAGTCTAAAATCCCAGGGCATTTTCTAAAAAGCTAACGGCCAAAATAAGTTCCCTCCGCAAGGAACATTCACTTTGAATGCGGTCTAAAGTCCCTGAAAGAGATGAACAGAAAAAAAGATTAAACAGACTCAGTCGCATAAGTCAGATAGGATTTTGTTCAGCAATATATCGGCACTTCTTGGCAAGGGTCCTTGTCGGGCTCTTGCTGGTCAGGATTGTTCTTAGCAGCACACAGCACAAGGGGAAACTAAAGATAATTATGTCAATAATATCTCAGTGAACAGACGAGTCAACTGGAAAAAAAAATGTCGTCACAGGTGCACTGTAAAAAAAAAAACTCTCCGTATTCAAATAACTTAATCTGCAGTATTTTGTATTCTAGTGTTTTAATTCGCCATCGGATTTTAACTCTCCGAGCTCGGAATAAAAATCTCCGAATTCGGTTTCATCAGACGTGGGAGAGACTTTTTACAGTGTGGAGGATCACTGGATCAGTTCGGATTACGCTTATTTGACGCTATTCACTATTTTGGATCCTTTAAAGCACATCTTGCGCTAGCCTTTCTGGAAAGATGTTGAGAGACAATTGGTTACTATAAAACTCACCTATCCTTACAGAAGTCTTCGAATATTTGCATACACAAGGCTTCTAATTTTTTAACATTAGAATTATTCATTTTAATTATTCATTTAGAATTATTGAAATTAGAATTAATCCTTTCTCCTTGGCTTGGCTGACAAACTTGAGGAAAATTTCCATATCGGGTCTTCGGACCAATAAGCTTGGAAACAACGATTGGAGCCTGATAGGTCGGGTAAAGAAATCAAACGTGACAAACGGGATAATCAGTGTAATGCTAAGAAGGGAAATAGAGTACGTTTATGCAGTGTGGAATCTCGGGAACGAGAATAGATGGAAATACTGCTGAAGTCTAATGAAGTACACGTACGAATGTACGACCTCTCCTTTAACAGAATTTTATTCTTACTATTTTTGTATTTTTACTACACGTCTCTGGATGTCTGCAATTAAAAATATTTTCAATTTTTTCAGCTGTTCCGCCTGTTTGGCACCATTTATCCTTCCTTGGGAAGCTTCACAATCTCTGGATCATCCGCAGAGGTTCTCTTTTACATAAATCCTCCGACCAAAATTACTATCAGTACCTTCATTAACTCGATGAAATCAAAGTTTGCCAGCCCAGCCGCAATAGACATAGAAGAAGTTACAGTGGATTTGAGTAGCACTGAGCCTCAGAAAGGATTGATGACCTGCCTCGCTGCAAATACATGCGTTGCGGGACTCGACAAGTACTCTCTTTGCCAAGATGACACTGTCAACGGGCCAAAATGTACATGCAGTGAAGGGTTAGTATTTAATTTTCTTTTCTTTTTTAAATACACTGCATCGGTCTGATCGAGTTTGACCGCCTAACCATTGCGAGTTACACTGTCAGAAGTCACACAACATCTAGCACAAGAATCCGAAATTTCAACAAATAACAGACAATACGACGTTACACAAGGTCTGACCTTACACAGACATTAGTTGCGTTTTTGCAGATACCGTGGTATCTGATACCACGGTCTAAAGACGTTTTTGCAGTTATTGTGGTATCGATACCACGGTCAAAAAATGATTTTGCAGTTTTCGTGGTATCTGGCCAGTTACCGTGGCACATGATATGCAGATACCACGGTCTGACCGTGGTAACTGATCGTGGTATCTGAAAAAGTCATCTCACTTTCATCAGTCTTTGTCGAATTGGTGGGAAAGAAGATTGACACGTACTGATGTGACTGGATTGGGTATCAGTTTTTCTTTTAGGATGACTCCGAAAAGCGCAATGTTTTTACAGAGCAACCGTATGTCAGATACCACGGTAACTGCAAAAGCGACTTCTCAACACTGATGTCTGCAAAAACTATTGTGCTGTGAGCTTGGAAGCAGGGCCGTATCCAGGAGGGGGCTGGGGGGCTCAACCCCCCCCCCCCCCGAAACATGCAACTAATCGATTTTTATGGGCTTTAACGTCTGATCTATGTATTTTTTCTACTTTTTCGTCCGACCCGCGGGCTACCCCCCCCCCCCCCCGAAATAAATTCCTGGATATGGATCTGCTTGGAAGTTAGGCCAGTAAGTTTTTGCCAAAAAGGACACAGACGATTTGAAGTGTTACTGTAGAAAATAACACTAAACATTATTTGATGTGTTTTATTCAGTGAAAATATTATGTGACACGCGTCGATAACATCCGATGCTACTTCACAAACTGTCCGACTTTGATCAGTTTTTTCGCCAAAGGTTACATTGTTGTTTAAAACATAAAGTTTTACATTGTTGGATAAATGCTTTCAAAGAAGGTGTTCAATGTTCAAATAGAAGTGATCCAAGCAGAATGTACTTGAGACGGTACTTGAAAATTGTTTTGTACTTCAGGCTTCAATTCCTTAGTTGTTTACATGAACTACTCCAGGAAAGTTTTTTAAAGTAAAACGCAGACAGAGCAAAATAACAATAGGGAGTAGCGCCAAGACATGAAAAAAGTGACACACACTCAAATAGAAGCGACACTAGCACGACTAGCGATGGTGAACGTCCTACTGAAACTAAATCCGTCGTGCACCAGCGCTGGCTCCAATAACTTCATATTCTGAACAAAGCAAAAAAAAGATACAACCTCATCTGTTTCATCGATCGTCTTAGCTTTACTAGAAATTTCTAAACTTGCAAGTTTGTCTCGCTTTAAATCCCGCAAGCGTAGTGGTGGGTGCCATGAGTGTGGCCCGTTTGCGAAGCAAGGAAAGCATAAGTCTTGACGCTACTCCCTAGTGTTATTTTTCTCTGAACGCAGGTACCCGATGGAGTAGACTATTTCCCAACACTGATGGGGACCAACAAGACATTGTGCTCTGCAACAAGAGATGGTAGGAGTGTGTAAACAGAAGCTTAAAATGGGATTAGGACTAGAATGTCCAGGTTTTAATGCGAAATCTAAAAGACCTTACTCTTCCTTAGGTATAAAGAGCTGAACAACATCTGCCAAGACACTGATCAGTGTACTGGAAATCCTTGTGACGACAATGGAGATTCCAGTGCCGTTTGTACCGACTACTACGGCTACTTTGTGTGTCTATGTAGCGCAGGATACATCCACGGAGGAGATGGAAGCTGCTATCGTAAGTACAGGATCACACACTTTTTGCGTCTGTTTTTGATTCCTTACATGTGCCGTACGTACTATGAAAACACCTGGTGCTGATGATGATGCTGAAAATGTTGCTGTTGAGGTGTAAAAAAAAAGCACACCACAGATAAAAACCAGCCAATCAGGTTCAAGAATCTTTGAGTGGCCAATGGGATAAGAGTATTTTGAATAAGAAATCAGAGTTTTTAGTAAGAAGATCTGCTATGACGGAAATATGTCTCAGCTGAAGAGTTGGAGTTGTTAGTGTATTTTTACTAATCTGCGAATACTATCAAGATAGGTCAGAAGAAAAGCAGATCTTTTTTAGCATCAGAAATCTCTTATTGACAAGCCCCCTGAATGGCGAGGCATTACAGGAAATTTATGGGTCCCTGATTCAACCTTCTAACATTTCTCTTTTATTTATACAGCTTTCTCACCGAGTGTTAATCCGTGTGACGCCACTGCTGCTCTTTCGGAATGCTCATCCCAGAACGGCCAGTGCGTCCGGTCACTCAACTCGAAGGGCTATGAATGCCTGTGCACCTTCCCCTTCGTAAAGGGTGCAAATGGCGCTTGCAGAAGAGCCGACGCAGCCAAAGACAAGGTCTACAATGTCACCCTACCACTCACAAGCGATACAAAATGGTCTGAGGAATTAAATAACCCGAACTCCGAGACGTACTTGAAACTGAAAGCTGAAGCAGAGAAGTTTGTAAGTAACAATAAGAAATAGCAAGTCCGAGGGCATCCATGAGATAGCATCTAAGCTTGCTGTAGTAGCATCCAGTTTGTTGGTAGTGGCATGCAGTCTGCAACAGAACTACACTGTTAGAATTTTCATAACTAATCGCGCATAACACTTTCAAGAATACCACTTAGAAATAAAGTGTTCTGACCAATTAAGTTTACACTATTTAGTGCTTGGATCTCCAACGACACCTTCAGTTGGTAAAAATAGTACACTGTCAAAAGTTACAAAACGACAACAGAAGGATGCCCGGTTTCAACAGATAACACTTTGGGATGTTATCTGTTATGTTTCTTTCGTTCCCGTTAGTATTTCTACCAATTGAAGGTGTTGTTGGAGATCTAGGCACGAAATAGTGTAATCTTAATTGGTCATAACACTTTATTTCAAAGTGAAAAGGTGTTATTCTTAAAAGTGTTATATGCTATCTGTTATGAAACTTCTGACAGTGTACTGCACGCTACTTTTTCGTACAACTCCATCCGAATAATTTTCGAAAAGTCTTCATCGGGAGTATCGTGTCCGTCGTAATCGTTCTAGTCCAGACTCGGCGTGTTCTCATTGGCTGAAAACCGCCAAAATTGCTGCTTACGACACGTTATGATCGCTTCCGATAGCTTATGATTGCCAGTTGATTACCTGCTAGGTAGCGGACAGCTCAATTTTCCACGACGCGATTTCAGCGGAGTTTCGAGCGTGTTCCACCTTACCTACCGTAGCTACTAAGCATGACGTCACGAATTCTGGCTTCTTGGCGTCAAGGCTGGAACGGATTTTTCTATTTTCGTCAATATATCGTGCCGCGGGCTGATCTGGCCAATCACAGAGATCGTAGTTACCACGCTGACTACGCTCCCGAGCGTGGTAAGCAAATAGTTACTATTAGTTATTATTTTGAGAAGGTTAGAACGACCAGCGTAGTAACTTTTCACGAAGTTGAGACCACCATTCCGAGGTTGGAATGGTGGAACACGTTGTCTATCTTTCCTATGTAATGTTACAGTCTTTGGTCTTCCGAATATGAAGCGGACAGACCTGTTGACACACGCGTAGGACTTAAAGTGTCCTGTCGAAGTGGCGTGTAAGCCATTCCAGAATGATAACCAAGATTTAACCCCCATGATTTATTTTTAGATAAAAGCCGCATTCAAAGACGCTGTGGGCCAAGTTGTTGCTTTCAAGAAAGCGGGGTCGTCCGCGAGAAGCGTGGTTCCCTTATTCAGAAGAAAACGTCAATCAGATGCGCCAAATGTTGAAATAGGTGCGATATTGACAAGTACGACGACAGCTTACACGACTGAAGTGACTCAAGAACGACTGACAGTGTTTCGAGTCCGTAATAACGAAGTGACTGTACCTGGAATAAGCTTTAACGTACTCATTTCACTCGTCAGGAGTGTTGGTAAGTTGGGGACGACAGACGTTTTTCATGGCTCGATTTTGCTCCTAAATTTTTCTACTGAATGAAGAATGCATTTGACTAAATTAGTTGCGTCTTTTATCTGATTCTAAGTTGCCGGTTCTTTCTTCTCAGTTCTCGATTCTCGTACAAATGACCGTTTTTGCTCTTTTCGCTTCTCAGTTTGATTAGTAGCTGTACATACGGATTGAGCATCCGCTCTGTGTCGACAAATCAGGAAGGAGTCTGGAGAAGTAGAATCGAGAAGACAGTGACTGTCGAAGCAACTTGTCGACAGAAATGTGAAATTTTCTCGTTCTCGTCAAAAACTCAAGAAAAGGAGAATTGGATTCTTCTCAATAGTAAAAAAAACGCGCGATAGATTAGAATTCTGAAGAAAATCGGAAGGAAAATTGTGATAAAAAACGCTTTCATTTCTTCGGACATTTTCTTCACATCCACAACTTCCGTCCAGAATGGTAGAACTTATTCCCGGAAAAACTTCGAGCAATGAAAAATGACTGACAAGACAGACTCATTCGAGAAGCCAAGATTGACAGGAGATGACGGAAACTGAGACCTGTAAAAATATGCCGTCGTGTTCCACAGATACTGTACGCGTGGTTGACCTTGTAGTTATTGCATGGGAACGTATGGTCACTGTAATTGATGTTGAGCTAAGGTCTCTTCCAGCTAACACGTAAACATAATTTATGTTCGTAATCCTTTATAGGTAATCCTTATTTACGTAGACTCTTTCAAACTTGCAGTGGACCCTTTCAAACTGGAATAAACAAAAAAATACAGAATTTCTCCTTTCTACTCAGTTTATCGCCACTTCTGCCAAAGCAACTTATTTTACACCCCTTACTAAGGGATGATGTGAAAAAATTGCAAGATTTTCCTCTAATAAATACGTTTCTCGGGAGTATGTTGCTCAAGTTCAGCAAATTTAAACTTTGGATTTGCCCAAAATGTTTACGTTTGCGTAACCTTTGTGTCATCGTAACGACTGAAAAAGAGTCACTGTAAAAAGAGGACGTACGGGCTTTTGAGAGTCAAAAAGACCTTGTAGTTTGAAATATGACAATCTAGTTACCCATCACTTATTCCCATCGAAATACTTGCTTTTGTCAAAATTCAAAATTTTCGCGTGGGGATCGATTAAAATGAGGCAGGGCATGGCAGGGCATGCGCAGTACTAAAACGAGATAAGCAAGTAGTGGGAGTAGACAAGTAAGTGAGAGGTTCAGAATTCCGGATCCTAAAAGAAGGCACGTTAGAACATTGCTCTTTCCCCTCAAGATGAAGCCTGAAAGGGACCTTTTAGTTTTCGTGTCCCTTTTTAGTCCTCATGCCTCCTATACTATGCCGTCCCGTGCCTCTTTTTATTTGCTCCTATGAAGTTCTGAACGTCACTACTACAGCGCATGACCGCGAAAAAGAAAAAAAATCAAAGTTTAAAAAACTCAGTATAAAAATCAAACCTAAGATATAAATAAGCTGGGTTTTCACTTCAACATTAACATTGGCGTAAACGGCGTGAAACAAACAATTCGTACAACACTTTTCGTTCTGGAAGAGCGATGGAAAATAGAGAAACGAGAATCTCGACTGTTTGGCAAAAGCGCCTTAAACGAGGACTGAACGAACTTTATATCAACTTGGACTTGCAAAATGGACCTGTGACTACTGGGAAGGCGTTGCAAGTTGGGCGGTTCAAAATCGTACATAAACGACATGAAGACATACTAACTATATACATATATACTTGCATACGTACGACCTTCGTACTCATTAACATACGACTATTTTTTTCTTGTTATTGTTTACGTACAGATCCTGGCCGCAAAGTGTCATCACTGCTGTCTGAACATTCAGATGTGCCCCCCGCCCCCGCGGCTAGGTTTATTGAAGGGCCTATTATTCCTTTTTTTCAACCAGGCTTACAGTTATATTTGTTTCACCTACTCCACTTTTGTTTCAAATGGTGGGCTACAAATGATTAAATTTCTTAATCAACTTTAGTCATTAATTAGTTAATTAATTACTTGCTGCACTCGAGCTCAAATTTTGCGGAAGGAAAAAACAGATTGCCTCCTATGTATTAGTTATCTCAATATGGAAGCAAAATTCCTATTACGCGCAGTCTTAACTTACCTTTCCAACATGTGTTCTTTCTCCTTAGTTTACACAACCAGTGTCTACTATTGAAGCTATCACAAACGATACGAGGATGGGATTTAATTATGAGATTGAAAAGAAAATAGGAGGACTGGTCATGGCGCATTTTTCAGATTAGTAAAATAACGAAAATCCATTCCTTCTTTAAAAATTGATCCCTTACTGAAATTTGAATTTGGCATTTAATTTGTGAAGTTATCATCTTCATGAAATACCATAACCTACCAAAGTAGAACTGTCTTATCAAAGAAGATTGGAGGTTAGACTGCTGCTGGGTCTTTAGTATCGCAAAAAAGGTTTTAACTAATGGACACTTCCTGACATAAAATTTGTTTTTCTAGCATTGGTAGTCCCTGCACCTGTTAGCTGTTCAGACTGCGATTCCTCAACTCAAGAATGCGTTTTTAGCGGAATTTCAGTGAGCTGCGTCTGCAAAGCTGGGTTCAGTCAAGTCGGAACTAAGGGAAATGTCCCTGTCTGCTCAGGTAAGTTGACTGATTTTTTTTCTCAAAATGGAAGCCTAAGCTTACTGAGAATGCAAGCTTGACTGCTTTAAATAATTATGCCAGCTGATGCCATTCGAGTGATATTTATGTCCATCTTGGCAACGGTCCTCCTCAGTCGACTCAAAGCTAGAAAATTGAAACTGTATATCGCTTGAATAAAATCAGCTGACGTATCAGTTTAGTGCTGTCAACTATGGCCTTCAGGGGGCGAGGGGTAGGGTGCAATTCTTATCAGGTCTGCACTCGACAAATACAGAAGTAGCCAACAGCCTATTTTGTGTTTTTGAAGCGATATTCGATATCACAATTTTTTTCAGATATCGATGAATGTGAAAAGTTCAAGCCCTGCGGTACCAACGGAGATAGCAACGCTCAATGTCACAACTCGTTCGGTTCCTACGCTTGCTCTTGTTCTAAAGGTTACGGGTTCAACAACGGAACTTGTGTTGGTGAGTAGTGTATTTGATTTATTTATTTATAACCGAGCAACTGGCCGAGGCTAGTTGATTAAAAAAAAATAAAAAAATGAATGGTAAACAGAATAAACGGAAGTACAAAATTCTTCGACCATTCTTCTTATCAGCTAAAAATAAAGGATTGGCGGCTTTTTTAACGTCACATTCTTGCCTTTCGTTACTTTCGGGTTATGTCGGTACAGTGATATGCAAAAAGAACAAGCCACTGAATTATTTGCCAACACGATCCTTTGCGGCAATCTTTCTTTGTCGAGTGTTTCAGTTTATGGTGTTGTTTCTTCACTACACATGTCTGTGTTCACCTTTTGTTGGTTGTAATACTAAAAAATCTAACTATACATTTCAAAACTACTATATATCATTAACGTACCAAAATTTTCAGGTGAATCCCCAGTCAGGATGGAACTCGAAAGAAAAGGAGCTGAAGAAAATGACTTACTTAACTCAATCTATTCTTTCTAGTGACTAATGGACTGAAGCACAAATTCAAGACTCACCTGGACCGATTATTACAACTCATACTGATTTCACCTTTTCTCTTGGTATCCCTGCTAGTACAGCTGTTCTTAGCAATTATATCCTTCTTCAAGGGATTGCGACAGAGAACGGACTTTGACTATAGTTTACTTAAGACCGAACGCGAAAGACAATTTGCTGACCTCGTCATAAAACTTAGTGACGTTAACGTGCTTAAGAAAGCATTTGACCGACTAGCACAAAGCAAGAACAACTTTAGGGTACCTGAGTCAAGATGAGGATTTGTAAGTGTTTCTTTATCTGTTATTTATTATTATTTATTATTTGTAAATAGATCTCTTGAATGAACGCGAATGTATGTTCTTAGCCGCCTCTCGTCCGTGGGACACTACAACACTTTCCCTTTATTCGTTCCCCTAGATTCTGACCTTTTCATAGATCGAAGCCTGCCCTTTACAGTTTGGTAATAGCAGCAGTTTGGTAACCGACAGAGTAATTTTATAATCCATCAGAGCAAAATAACTAGCACCACTATGCGATAGTGAACGTTTTTACTGAAACTCAGTCGGTCGTGCACCAGTGATGGCTCCAATAACTTCATAATCTGAACACACCAACAAAATTATCCAACCTCCCCGTTTCTAAGATGTATGCAAACCGCGTCTTAGCTTTACTAGAAATTTCTAAATCCGCAAGTTTGTCTCACTTTTAATTCCGCAAGCGTAATGGGTGGTTCTACGACTATGGCCCGTTTGCGAAGCAGGGAAAGGATAGGTCTTGGCGCTACTCCCTAGTGTTATTTTGCTCTGTAATCCATTTGCGGACTAACCAGTGACTGGTTTTCATCTCACCAGTGAGAATGAACAAGAACCTGATAGGGAGTCAGGTTGTAAATACGCCTTGAGCCCAAGTTGACTGGGAAACATATTCTCAAACAATGCATAAAACCAAGAACAAATTTAATAATCAGATAGAACTTCTGTCTTTAGTCGCATGCAGCTACTATGAAAACCCCGACAAAATTGAGCGGACCTAGAGGTATTTACTCTAGCTTTGAGCTGATGTTGGTACCCGTTTACTACTCTTCCGTCTTCACCGTTGCTTATCGCACAAGAAATATTGAAGGAGGCTAGCAGGAGGCGTACTCCGCGCGCTGACCCGCTCTGGAGCGCGTCCATAGAACCAATCATCTTTTACTGCTAGATTTCCTCTTCAGTGACTTAACAGCGATATAGCTATTTGTAGAGGTAACGAAACGTGATGTGGCGCAAAGCTAGTGACTTCCGCTCGTTTAGCGTCATGAGTCGGCCGTATTTTATCCGACTTAGCATGTTTGTATGACCGAGATAGGGAGACAGCAGTTCTATCTTGTTATTTGATCTTGATAAAAAGGATACGTCAGCTACGCTGCCAAATCATCGTAGTTTACGTATCCATTTTTTGCATTGTATTAAAATAAGTCAGGTTCCAGTAAGAAGTCACAGGGAGTTTGTGGGACCAAAAAGCTCCTTATTGAGGAAACACCAGACACTAGTGAGATATGATGAATTTTTGCCGTCCTCAGGTACATATCCAGGAATTTACTTTGGTGGGGGTTTTGCCCTCGGGTCGGAACAAAAAGTACAAAAAAGACATAGATCAGAGGTTAAAACCTGTAAAAACGATTTTTTTGTGTATGTTTCGGGAGGGGGTTGAACCCCCTAGCCCTCCCCTCCCCTGGATACGAACCTGGCTGTCCTGTACGGTGAAAGTGCAACGACTTCAATCATAGCAAAACCCAATAAATGTTCCAGTGTCCTGCGGAAACTAAAAATGCCAGATCGAAATGTGAAAGTAAGAACGTCAGTATTTTATTTATGACCCACCATTTCCAAAAGCGGAGTATCTAAGAGGAAAGAAGTAAAGAAACAAAGCACAAACAAAAACACATACAATTACGATTTTTCAGTCAGTCAGAAAACAGTGAAGAACGTCATGTTCTGGCTGGGCCCATTTGTCCATGACGCACATTGATCGTATACGCTCGCTAAAACATTGTAAACACGTAACGTTTCTCTTTAAATTATTAAATTCCTGCTTGTGAGTTAAAGTTTCCGCTGCAAATAAATTTACTTCAGAAAATACCCGCCTCCTGTTGTATCCTATAAAATCTTGGTCGTACTGGTTTCTGGTGTCCCACATCCAAACACAGGTCAAGCTTTAAAGTTTAACTGAAAAGCCAACTCATTGGTGTGTCATTTAGCTGGATACACTGAATTCTTTCGATTCTGCAAAGGGATTTTTTTATTTTCCACTATCTGCTCTAGTTATGAGGCTCAGAATATCTCCAGCCGTCCCCACAGCGTAAATTCTACTATGACGCGGGAAATTTTAACCTCAACACAAATGCGGCTTTTCAGTGGGCAATGGTTGGATTGGTGAAGATTGCTTAGTGCCTGAACAAAAAAAAATTGACAAATCTTTCTCGTAAGGCATACAGCAAAAATACAAGCGCATAGAGGCAAGACAAATCACAAGGAAATTCCACTATTTCAAAATCGATAATTCCTGAATAGCGGAACAACGACGTAACTCATTTTCAGCGGGTCTTCAAGCCAATTTAAGTGAATAAGTGATAGGTAACTAGATTGTCCTATCCTAGCCACTAGATTTCCAGGACTCTCCTTCCAGCCCAGCCCCCCCCCCCAGGAGTGTTCGGAACTGGTATGAAGCTGTATACATGACATTTAAGACGTGTACTCTTGTCATCTGCGATATTCTATCCCGAATCGGATCTCTGAAATTTCGAGAGTTATGCATGTCACACGATTTCTGCCCCCCCCCCCCCCCAATCCCCTCTCAATTCCCGTCATAGTTGCTGGATCTAATCTGAACCTTGAATGGATTATCTCGAGCATGTGCTCTTGCCAACTGTTTAAGTTTCAACCACACAGAATAGCTCGTTCTAAAGTTATGCGTGCCACAAGATTCCAGATTCCCCTCCTTCCACTCCCCTTGGATGTTCTCTCAGGAACTTGTCAGTTTACAAAGCAATCTAAGCAGGTATCTAACACGCTTGACAATGCCCAACGGCCTATCCCCTTAGCCTATCTTGAAGTCCCCTAACTAGCTCATGCCAAAGGTTTTCCGATGGCGATACCACCTCCGACTCCCCTTATGGTGGCCAGATCTGGGACGAACCCGTAAACTGCACTTCTAGGACTTGTGCTACCGTCAGCTGCCTGAGTCGAGTCTCTTGTTCGAGAGTGATGCATGACACAACCACACAGATTCGCATAAATAAATGACACGTCTGGAGCATATTTTGCTCTTACCACCCACCAAGATCCATACAAATTTGAAGACTTCCGAAAACGTTCCTGGACCCCACACAGAGATTCTATCCACCCCAGACCCCAAACGACATGTATTGGGTCCGTGACCTTTGTACCATCCAAGTTTCACCACTGCCCGTCTATCAGCTTGGTCCCTATGCGTGTCACAAATTTTCCGGGACCCAACATGCGATTCGGACACATAAATGTGAGATCTAGGGTATTTGCTCCTACCACACATCAAGTTTCAGTGGAACTGGAACACTTTCGGAAAGTGTCCGGTATGGCACCTCCAGCAGCCCCCATTGAAGCCGGATTCCGGTCCAGACCTAAGCTTAACATACAATTATCTAGGGCCCATATGCTACTATTTTTTACCGTCCTGGTTTCACCTATATTTCTTCTTTCGTTTGCTCCCCACCCATGTGAGAATGTTTCTGGAATTCCGCTTAAACTCCCCCCAACCATTTACGATGTGGTTCAGACACATAAATGGGACATCTCGGGCATATGCTCTTACCACCCAGCAAGTTTAACTCGAATCGGATGATCATCTCGCAACAGGTCACAAGATTTGAGTTTCGTCCTCCCTCCACTCACACAAGGATCGGATACGGAAAAAAGGTTTCGTTGAGCATTGGGCCGGTTCTTTTGCTTTCTTGCCAAGTTTCAACATCCTAACTTACGTGAAAGTGGACGAAACAGCAAAAAAAAGAAACAGAGGGCCAGGCCGACGGACAGACATTGCGATCGTTCTTTGACACTTGAGCTGAAGGCGACAAGGAGGAGCTCCAACATCGACGCTTTTGGCGTGCTTTGTTATGGTGTGGCTGAAATTGGACGCCTCGGCTCAAAACTTCGCGTTGCTTCTCAGAATGCAAAAGTGATCATGAAATCACACCGACCAAAAATTGGACCCTAAAAGTAGACCCTAAAAGTAGAACTGAAACCTGGCACTAACCGACGAAACCCGCTATCACCGTATCGTGTTGATATTGTTTTTCTTTTTTCGAAACCTCCAGCGAAACTTCCTTCCTGCAAAACCTCCAGGAACCTGAAAGGTATATAATCCAGAGCTGATCCGAGGGCTCACGCCAAAGTTAAGTCGCGTTCGGCCAGAGAACACGCGTCATCACGCAGAGCAAAAATGCATGACCTTGTTCTGTAAATGCTGAATTTTTTCACCACTTATGAGATTATAGACGATCTCACTTCTTGGCAGTGAGCCTATGCTAAGCACTGTCGGCCAGATCCCCGTTCTAAAAAATTAGCAAGGTTAACCAGGTTTCGTGCCCTGCTCCAACCACTCCTGTTTCCTGTAGATTGATTCTTGGAAGCGGTTACCGTGGGTGCGAGCAGGCACTACTGGAACTAGAACTGGAAAGTCTCGACGGTAGAAGACTTTCCGCCTCCATCAAGTTTGGTCAAAGTGTAGCAAGGTCATTTTTGCTCCCGCCACGCTCCGAAAAAATTCGGAGCCCACGCTAAAAAAAAAAAACCGCCAGCGGGCAGGCTTCGAACTAGTGAAATGTAACACCGAGCGTTTCCGCAACACCGCACTGCCTATCATGGCTAGTTTCTTACTTTCAATTGTTTTGATTATGTCTCTTAAGCATTGTTGAAATAAGGTGTAATACCGGTACACATTTTCGTCTTTTCGTCGGGCCGCGCTGTAGGGGAGACTATGAAACCGGACTGGGTACTGGGTACTGGGTACCGGTTTGGATTTAAAGCAGGACGTCAGAGACATGACTTCATTCCAAATATCAAGTTTCATGAAGATCCGATTATCCGTTCGAAAGTTGCTTGAACTCAAAAGCGGAAAAAAGACCAAGAGCCGGATGTTAGAATTTTTGCGGTAGCAGCTAACTTTGAGGTATTATTTCTTGGCTGTTATTAAACAATCAAGAAAACATTCGAACAACTTACAGTCTCAGAATAGTTACCGATTTACGATAATTCAGTCTAAAATCCGATGTTCACAATATTAAATCACTGTTTGTTTTTTTTCTTTTTTGATGATTGTGTCGAAATCTCCATTTTCATCGGGTTTTCTTTTTCCTTCTTCGGGATTTCCGTTTTTAGTAGGCTCCTTTTCGTTTTTGTCTGGTTTTCACCGCTTCGGGTTAGGAACGCAGGGTAATAAAGTCTTTATTGGACTAAAAAATACATAAGCACACAAGCCTGTTAAGTTTCCGGGGGGTTTGAACAATTTGCGAAAGGCAATGCCAAAAGAAACATCAGATATTATAAGTATTGCACGTGATGTTTGATTTCTGTAGATGCCAGTGGCTTATTTTTGCATTATTGTTATGAGACTTTGACTTTTCCGACGTCACGGGTTATGACGTGTCAGAAGGTATTGAAAGGTCAGACTGGTCGGAACACGGTTAGGAAAAACGAGAGGTCCAGTGACCGTGACCAGGACTAATGACCTGGATAGTCAATGGTATATGACACACACCGTCCATTGGCCGTGAAAAAGAAAGTGAATGTGGTTTAAAAGGGAATCGCAGAATAGAACAGATTTGAGACCGGTCTTAATCACTTGTTTCTCGTTTCTCTACTTTCAACCAAAGACCGTTTTTGGAACAAACTCGAGCCGCCGGTAACATGTCTAGCTCTGGTGGATAGGCTTCAGTCTGCTCACAAGTTACGAATCTGAAAAGAAAAAGCGATCAATACTTGCGTTTTTTGCCTTTTCTCCCTACGTTGGTTAAAGGCACAGTAAACTTGACTAGGCAACTTTCGGCCATCAAACCGGCCTGGGGGGGGGGGGCTTAGATAAATTTACAGGGACTTATTGTCGACAGGACCCCCCATCTTTGTTATCTCGAAACCCCTCCTTATTGTTCCCAGAGCTAGCTGGCAGGGCCTTGCCCCTTATGCATTGTAGTTACGCACTCATGCACTGTAAAAGTTCGCGATTGTCTGTGTTATCAACATACAGGGTTGTCACTTTACAAAAATAAATTCACTATGCAAAAGGAAAAAAGTAATACCAAACAAGAAAAGTACTCAGAACGTGTTTCTGGGCCATAGTCACCTTGGAAATAAAACCTGACAACTACTTTTTTCTTCAAATCTGCTGCCAAAGTAAAAAGAAAGTTCTATTGTGAGCACAATTGTACTACCGGTGGCAACCCTGTTGACATACATTGTATTACTTAGTTTCAAAAGGCAGTTGGGGCAAAGATTTGGTTTCGAGTCCTACTCCCGGCACACAAACCTTTTGCTTTTTTTTCTACTAACTCAAAAGTCGAACTCTCGGAAACTGTCCGGAAACTGCAATGCTCGTAACAAGAATTTTTCTAACTCTCAATATCGACTCAGGGTACATTCTTGATATGTCAGCTAGCTCCCTGAGCCAAGTTTGAGTAAAGTTTTCTGTTCCTTTAACCGACCTATTTGTCACTATTGACCGTTTTTCGTCTCGCCGGTCAGTTCGACTGAGCTCTAAAAACGGCTTCAAAGAAAAAATGGCGCCTTCCCGTCGCCGGCGCCTATCTCTCCAATGAGAATTTTGAATTTCGCGCCATGCCAAGAGCGTAGGTCGGTTGGATGGAGCTCCCGCCCCATTCCACAGGTCGGTTAACCGACCGGCGAACAGAGCCAAAAAAACAGCTTATAAAAACTTAGGTCGGTTAACCGAAGGAAGAAAACTACTTATAGTGGGAAATCTTGTAGGTCGGTTAACTGGATGACGTAAAAAAAAAAGCAGCTAATATTTATCAAACGTTAGGGCTACGATATAAACAGCTCATATGATTGCATGACTGCCAAAACTAGAGCTAGCAGGAGCTAGCAAAAATATAAAGTCAGAATAAGCAAGGTTGGTCCTTTAAGTTTTAAAAATATCCTTTAATTCTTTGAATTCTTGAGATCGGCGTGAATGAGGATCTTCTAGGTCAAATCTGTCAAAAAGAGGCAGCCATCTTCAAGCAGTATTGGGACGAGTATTTTAAATTTCTACTTAAGTATTATGTATCAAGTAATACAAAATTGTTTACTTAAGCATCAAGTAATAATTGTTATACTGCTAATACGATGCCAATATTAGAAATATTAAATTTTACCTGTATTTAAGCATGAGCTTCGATAGACAGATCTTCATTTCATTCAGGGCGAAGCGCGTACCGATGCAGTTTCTCGGACCAGCGCCAAATGGAAGCCAGGCCATTGGATGCTGTTTCAATTTGTTTTCGAGCTCAAATCTGAAAAGGAACAAGAATTATAATAGATTTATTGCCCGTCATAGTACACAAATGTACGAAAAAGATAGAGCAATTAAATGTAAAGAAGAACAAAGAAAGAAAGGGAAAGAAAAATAACACAGATCAGTTTTTTGACACTTTTTGCCTCTTTTTACCTTTTCTCTGAAAGTGACACCTTTTCTTACGAATGATACTTTTTAGGTCAGTAAAGCACTTTTTCATTTACTTTACTGAAGTGACTGATTAACGCCCCCAAAACACTGAAGTGACGGATTAACGCCCCCAAAACACTGCCAAAACTAGTACTTTAGTTTAGTACACAAAAACAGTTTGAAGCCTTAAGTAAATCTCATTTCCGATAAGATTTCGTTACAAAACTGTGATGTAACAGTTAAGAAATGTTTTGAAAAATGTTGTTACAAATTCACTTATGACCAATTATTCGCATTTTGTGCATTGTGCAGCGGAATGCATAACAACAAAATTCGAGGTGTCAACAAGCACCTTTTTGTGAACAATTGTGGCACATTTTTTAGTCGAGCTCTTGGCAACCCTGTATCTGATATCCCGGTTGCTTTCCAAAAACGACATTTGCCAAATTTGCGCTTTTAAAGGTCACTCCAAGAGCAACACTTGCATCCACCCACATCGCAAGTACCAAATTTATGTCATACCAATTTGACAAAATCCCAGGCTGTTACTTTGGTAATGGTGAAAGTGAAATGAATTCTTCAGATAGCCTACCACAGTTACTACGGTCGGGACCGTAGTATCTGAATATCAGATACCATGGTAACTGGCTAGATGCTCAGGAACTGCAAAAATGATTTTGATCGTGACATCGGCTATACCTGAGCATCACATTGTCAAAAGCCAGATACTCAGTAAATGCAAAACGATTTTTGACCGTGGTATCAGATAAAACGGTAACTGCAAAAACGACTCTAGACCATGGTATCAGATACCATGGTATCTGCACAAACGCAACTAATGAACAAACTAAAGAGCATTCACGTCCGCAACACGGCAAGGGATCCTTCTAATCTGAGGAAGTGGAGACTCTTTTATTCAGAACTCATATTGGCGATGATGCTTCCGAGTTTTATGTCAGTCTTAATGTTCTTACCTAGATGGATCAAACTTCCATGGATCAGGCCACACGTTTGGATCATGGTGGATGTCCCAGGCGTTGATCTCAACTGCAGTTCCCCGGGGTAGGGTGTAGGGGCCAAGCTTGGCTGAATCAACACTGACCTCTCTGTGAAAAATTATAATGTCTGTTACCTTTGTCAGGATAATTAATACAGGTCCCACTACCCCTTTCCACAACCTAGTACACTTCTTTTAGAACCTCCCGAATTCTTCGCTGCTAATTGGACGGACACCGCCCAGTGGACCCAGTGGTCACCCAGTGGTCAAAGCCTTTGTCTCCCATCAAATTCATGAACCATTCCTCCCTAAAACACTTCTCCCAAGCATTCCTCCATTAATCCCCAGTTCACAAAATTTAACAGATAAAATGTAGAAGATTCTCATATATTGCAGCACACATAGGCACTGTCTTCCACTGTTTGATAACTACCTGGAATCGACATTGAGTAAGCTGAAAGTTTGTTTTAAGTTGTTGTTTTCGTATAAGTTGTTGTAACAGTTGTTTTCGTATAATCGACGTTACTCTGCTAGTCAGATGTTTTTAGATAATGAGATAGAGTCGTTTAATATTATGAGGCGGAAAGCGATGGTTAATTTTGTAACGCGCACTCGAAACCCACTCCTGCCAGCTGTTCATCAGAACGAGGATTGTCGTTCCGGGCAGTTTTATTGTCTGTACCGCAGACTATGCTACTGCCCTGAACTGCCAGATGGTTAATGTGTATATAGGCTATATTGTCCAGTTCTTTTATTTATGTGACGTATAATGTTATGAATTAAAATATATTGATTGATTGATTGAATGTAAAGGCCATCGTGTACCCTATTTTTCCCTAGATTTTTCCTTTTTTCCCCGAGTGGATGTGCGTTCCACCTTAAACAAACTAGAGCCTCTAAGCTTTTCCCGTCGAAACCCGCCCTGAAATATGGTTCCTTCCCGGGACCAACCCTCTTTAGCTTTTGCATAAGATTTCCAGGGACTCGAACTGATCCTTCATGCAATGACACACTTGAACTCCTTATTCGGACGGCACTCTCTCCACTTCATCGCATTCTGAGCGTGTCCGAAAGCTCGGAAACGAACGAAAATGCTGAATTGATTCAGCATTTTATGCAGCATTTCGCTTTCGGACTTAAATTTTCGCTCAGTTAATGCAGCATTAATTCAGAATAAAATTCATCGAAAAATTCAGCGAAGATGCTAAATTCTACACTGAATTCTCAAGAAGAAACTGGGGAACTGGCGATTAAGGTTAAATTTCGGAATTAGAAGTGTCAAACTTATAGGATACATGCACCTCATGTGGGATTTGAACCTGCTTAAACGACTAAGACTTGGAAAACCAGTGCTGAAACCAGTACGATCTTTCTGATACAGCTGGTGTTATGACCACTGAAATATCTCCCCTTTTCAATTCAAGGGTTCAGGTGAATAACAGAACAACAATGTTCTGCCACGTTTTATGGACAATCCTTTTTTAATAACTTTTTACTTACCTTCTGAAACTCGGTGAAGGTGGGAAAACCCGGAGAGACTCGTTGATAACTTGGTCGAGATACTTGATGTGGTGGATCCGGTTGAGATCAACTTTTTCGTCCTGAAAGATGTGAAAGTTGACCCACAAGACCTCACCGAACAAAGACAACTATTTCTGGAGGCATAAAACCTCAGTTATGCCAAGTATTTATAAGTTCTTGTTCACAGTGACAAACAGGTTCGAAGACACGCTTTAAGTAAGTCTGGAGAACTGACAACTTGACCTGGAGACTGAAAGAAAGGTTCTTTGCTTGTCTTGTACAAGAACGTTGGCTCTTAAGTCCGTAACCACCGCAATGTTAAACTACACCTTGCACTATTTAGTGCCTGTTTGTCTTGTCTCGCCTTGGTCTTGTCTTGTCTTGTTTTGTCTCGTGCTGACGAACTTGAAACAAACGAGGAAATACGGATGTAAGCAGGCGTACGACTGAAGATGCGCTTTGTCTTTATCTGCTGTACTCTTTTCATTGACCTTCTGCAGGAGCACCATTGGGATGGGCTTAGAGTCGTTGAGCCTGAGTCGTTACGGAGACGTTTATTCTCTAAATTCTAGAATTTGTATGGTAAGTTGTAAAATCTTGTCAGAAAAAGGAAGATTAAAAAAATTTCGCCTTGGGCCGTCCGGGAGAGAGCTTAAAAAATACGACTGGCGAACGCCCAAGCTAGGGTCAAGAATTAAACTGACGAGAAGCAATGAACGAGAAACAAAAATTGATTGCAAGCTCGTTTCATCCGTTTCCCAAAGTTGTCTCTGAAGTTCGACAGCCTGACGAAGACGCTTACCAAGAAGGGCCGAAAAATTGCTCCCCGAGCATCGTAGCTGACGTATCCGTTTTATTCATTGTTTGAATAAATATTCCTGAAGGATTTTGTACTTACAGGGAAAAAGTCACGAATTTCTTCGTATAGCTTCTCTTGGATCTCTGGATGTGTTGCCAGACAGTACGTTACGAAAGACATTGCATTCGAAGTTGATTCGTAACCCCCAAGCAGAACAAACATCGAGCTAGCGATGACGTGGTTATCCGAAAGGTAGAAAGACAACTGAAAAGAAAAACAGAAATTGCACGGTCAGGAACCAATGGCATGGACTAGGGTAGGTAACACAAGGATGCACGATTTGAATAGACAAGACTTTGATACCGTCAATACATTTTTTGTATCTTAAAGTCTGATATTCAGCTGATAGAAGTAGGCTAAGTAATTAATTCAATTCTGACCCGCCATTGTAAAAGCGGAGTATGTAAAATAAAAGAAAGTAAATTAAATAAAACACAAAAAAAAAACAAATACAAGATAAAATTTTGCATTCTTTGGCCAGAAAAGAGTGTAGAACGTTGTGCACTGGCTGGCCTAGTTGTCCGTGATTTTTGGTAGAGCCAAATATCATATGGGACCCAGTTTTTGGGATCCCAAAACGTTAGTGACGGATACCTATGACATCGCAAAAGTTGTCTGTCTATCCGTCCGTCCGTCTGTCTGTGAGCACGATACAAAAAAAAAAGTCTTATATTCTCGTTAAACATGTTAGACAACATAATCTTTCAAAACTTTCACAGGAAAAAAAAAGGGCTTCCAACACCGCAGCTGACAAAACAAAAAAAAATCCCTGTTAAGACTTTTCGGCCCTTGTCTTCTAACTGTACAGACTTTCGTGGTTTTGACAACCGCATTTTTGTGGACTTTGTTGGTTGCAGTAGCATCGAGACCTTGGTCCAATTTGATCGTCTTAGACAACAAACTCTTTCAAACACTGAAACAAGGCAAAAACCACGACTAGAAACCAGAGACAAAACGTAAAATATCCCTGCAAAGACTTCGCGGTCCTTGTCCGCTATAGCAATAAATATCGCTCGCGGTTTTCAGTTTTAGTTTTAGGATTTTATTTTTTTTAGGTTTTTCAGTTTTTAGGTTTAGTTTCGGCGGTATTGACACTCTGCGCCTCGAAATGTTAGACAATGTCGTTATGTACGTTACGTTACGTTATGTCAATGTACGTTATTCCCGCTGAAATTTTTTCGAGAGTTAGTCGTATGGAGTTGTATGAAAAAGTAGCATGCAGTAGTAACTGTTACCATTGCATGCTACTACTAGCAAACTTGATGCTACTGCAGCAAGATTGGATGCTATCGGATCTACTACTTCAGAATAACCCAAAGTATACAGAATAATCAAAGTATTCCGTACTACAGTAGAGGTATGCTTCTGTGAACAGTTACTTTAATGTGAACACTGCAGTTTTGTGCTAAATGATAGACTGAAGATCCAAAATACCTGTACAGGTGTTTTCAGCTGCCCTTCTTACCTACTTTGGCTAACTGGTAGTTAGCTTTGGACGCAGCAAGTGCATGAAAATGGCAAAGTCCGAAGTCAACAAACGTTCACATAAGCATACCTCTACTGTACTAGATCAATACATACAACTTTTTCGTACAACTACCATACAAACTACACAGTCAAAGAACTTTTCATCGGGCAGCGCAAAAACCCCGAACAAAAAGTAAAAGCTTTGCTAAGAATTCGTGGTCCTTGTCCTCTAGCATATCGACGACTTTTGTCGTCTTGTTAATCACACTTTTTTAGTCAAGTTTTTTTTACGGTATTGACACCCTACTTCTAGATAATCATGTTTGATAGCGTAGTCTTCCAGAAAAAGCTGCAACAGGGCAAAAACCCCGACTAATCAAGACAGCAGCTGACATAACGTAAAAGGTCTCTGTTAAGACTTCGCGGTCCTCGTCTTCTTTCAGTATCGGCTTTCGTCGCCTTGACAATCCCGCTTTTTGGTAGTATTTTTTTTTTTCTCTACGGCGTTTACTCACTCATCCTCGAAAAATAGGTTAGAGTCTTTCAGAGGAAACTGCAACAGGGCAAAAACCACAACTAGAAAAATCTGCTGCTGATGAAACGTAAAAGGTCTCTGTAAAGTCGTGAACTGAAACTTCGTTATCTTTCTACTGTGGCTCTATGGGAATCCTGCTACTCTATGAACATTTTAAAAAACGTACTCTTTCTTTCTCCGACTCTCTTGCTTCAAGCATGAGTTGAACAAGATCAGGGACGTCAGGCTTCCAGTTCTTTCTGCTTTCGATTTCTGCAACAAGCCTCTTCCTCATCATGCCCTTTATTCTTCCTGAAAAAAAAAGAAGATCCATATGACTCTGATTTGTTCAGCTAGCGTACTCTCGATGGCCCGAGTCGCCTGAAACTAGAAAATTTAAGCTACCTTCGTTAACCGTATCCAGAACCCCCCTAACCCTTCCCTTGGAGACGGGCTTGCTACCTAACTTACTTCAATGTATTCAGTTTAGCACAATTAGAAAAACAGTTGGAGTGAAATCACGGTTTACAACGATTCGAAAGAAACGTGGTTTACGTTAATCCCCACCCTCATTGTTCATCAGGAACCTTATACAACCGCTCACTCTTTTGCAATTGGACAAAGAGGGCTTAGAATCCCAGTTCTACGCACTTAAAGAATTGGAAATTCACTCGACCTAAACTTATTTTTGGTCGCTTTCTAAATAACCTAAATGAAACAAGTTCCAAAGATGCAAAATAGTTTGGCTTTGAATCGACGGCTTGGAAACGGATCTGACACACTTTGTGTCAGGTAGGACCGGTTAAATGTTTGTATTTGTTTTGGCGATGAAGTCATCACACTTTCGTCTGAAGATCTTAATAGTATCTTCTCCAACTGTTTATATCGGTCAAGGGTAAGGTCGACGAGAGTTAAAACTGATCATGGCTGGTCACTATGTATTATATTCTACTAGAAATAAAAACCTGTCACTTTCACAAGGAGAGCTCAATTTGGCATCTCCAACAAATCTAAACTACACTGTTCAAGACCTGTTTCAGTACTTAGAAATAGCATGACCTAGCTGCATCTAAAATTAAGCCTTTCATGTGCAAGAAATTCAATTCAATTCAATTCAACAATTTTAATCCGGTAAGAAACCATAATATACTAACACTAAACAAAAATAAATATAATAACTAGGGAATACCCGAAAATCAACCACAGCCTTCTGGCTCGTACATTTTCACCCAAACAGGCAGCGAGAGCCGAAGCCACGGATTACATAACGCACTAATGATGCAGTTATCAGAAGCCAGCAACCGACTTTTCAAAGAAGTACGATGAACATGAAACAGTTGCGAAAAATTATTAACATGATAATCATTAAACATTTCTGTAGCACTGCAGAAACGCGGGAGACGGTGAAGGAACCGAAAGCTATCATTGTAGGCAACCCGAATGTCGCTTAGACCTTGTTTTGTGTAGTTGTTGATAAGCGACAGACCATAAATACTTGAACAAAAAGACTGAAATAAAAACGTCTTCACATCTGATGTGCAGTGACAAAACTTTCTTAACAACATATTACCACGCACGTAGACAGAACGAAGGGAATGGCGAATATGTATATCATCTTGTAGATTATCACTGAACATGAATCCAAGGTAACGGAAAGATTTAACAAAAAGAAGCTCAGACCCGGATATAACAACACGGGGTATCAAAGGGCCTTTTGTTTTACTCGGGCGAAAACATATGCACTTAGTTTTAGATGTGTTGAAGATTACATCAAATTCACTAGCGAAAGTTTCGCATATTCTCAGCAGTTTGTTCAGAGCACCAACATTAGTCGCAAGCACAGCAAGGTCGTCCGCATAGCTTAAGTTATTCATGCACTGGGACCCGATGTGACAACCCAGTCCAGATTTAGTGAGGCGTCGATTTAACTCATCACAATAAACAATATACAGTATCGCTGAAAGAACTCCACCCTGGCGTACTCCATTCCTAACAGAAAAAGAGGGGCTTAGGGCAGAACCCCACCGAACATAAAACTTCTGATTATCAAACCAAAAAGCAAGCAGTCTAACATATACCGCTGGAACCTTTCTATCTCTCAGTACTGACAGCAACTTCTCCTGATTCACACGGTCAAAAGCTTTTTTGACATCAAGGAAACATACATATACCCATGTAGAAAAAAGCCAGTAATACTCAATTATTCCGCGAAGTGCAAAAATAGCAAACTCAACAGATAGTCTCTTCTTATATGCAAATTGATTGTCAGAAGTAGTAAAGAAACCCTGGAGTCTAACTAGAAGAATACGCTCCATGATCTTTGACATAGTCGACGCAAGGGCAATCGGCCTGTAGTTATCGGCCTTCGATTTATCATTCAAGCGATTCTTTGGTATAGGAAGTAACACAACTTCCATAAACGATTCCGGCAAAAAACCATGCCTCAGCATCAGAGACATTAAAATAGCAAGATAAGGGGCAATCAGATCGGCACACTGTTTTATATGGCTGGATGAAATGCCATCCTTACTTCCAGCAGAATCATTCTTAAGCCCTTGAATGGCTGTCAGTACTTCATCGGCGGAAAAATCGGCGAAATGAAAATTTAAATCACAACCAAAAGAAGCATTCAGAGATGCCCTAGGGACGGAATTAAAAAGCTTAGAAAAGTTATTCTTCCAAAACTCACATATTTTAGGTTCATCATCAAAACCCTCAACAACAAGAGGAAGGTTTGAACTGCTTCTTGTAGAAGAAGAAACAGATTCCCAAAAAGTCTGGAGATTTTTTGACCGTAAAGAAGAGGCCATTTGGTTGGCTCTAATCTCTTTTTCCTGGGAACGGACCCACTGGAGTGTCTGTTTAAAACGACTTTTCCATAGACGCCTTGTATGGTCAAGAAAACCATTTGGTTCACGACCTTCTTTCAACCATTCCAAAAACCAAAATCGTGCGGAATCGTAAATCGGTTTAACGTACTCATTCCAACCAGGTACGACGTGAAACTTGCGTCGTTGGGTGTTAGATGGTACAGGAATACATACGCTAGAAGCAAGCAACAAAAGCGCACAAATAGATTCATAAACAATCACAATACTATTTTTATGATTTTGCCTAAGGCAAGACGTATCATTACACTCAAACACGGGATTCCGGAGATCCAATTTATCTAGACCAGCCTTAACTTCACGACGATAAGCATCGATTTGAGATCTAGATGCTTCTTTCCACAGAAATTTCCGTGGCGGGTTATTACTAGATAGGTGATTTGGTGCAACAGGGACCAAACCAAGATCAAAATTACATACAATAGGAAAGTGGTCGGAACCTACAACATCGTTTCTAATACAAATCTGAGAAATTAAGGTAATCTAGCCTTAAAAGCACTATCCCACCCACATACCATCCCTGCGGCTTTTGTTTGCTGCATTTTAATACGCTGAAAATGTTCAGTCTGTTAGAGATTTTTTTTTTTCGCAATAGGCACTCGCAGTAACGTTGATAATGTGGACGGCGTCTTGACAAGACTGAATTCAGAGTTATACCGTGCGTCAGGACGTGATTTTAATTATCTAAATACACCAACGACAAAATGGAAAAGACACTGATACTTGCCTGAATTCAAAATAGTACAGAAGAGTTCCGAACATGGCAGCCAGCGAGCGTGTTCCACCAGTTACTACGCTAGTCATCGTAGTTACTACGCTAGGCTGGAACGCTTTTTTCTTTTTTTTGGTCAAATATCAGGCCGCGGCCTGATCGGACCAATCACGTTACAGAGATGCGTAGTTACTACGCTCCTGAGCGTGGTAAGCAAAAAGTTACTATTAGTTACTATTTCGGGAAGGCTGGAACGGTCAGCGTAGTAACTTTTCGTGAGGCTGGAACGGGAATTAATAGTAACTAAGAGTTACTATTGGTAGAGAGGCGGAACACGCTCAACATCTAGGATGGCATTCGAGTTGTGATAAAAGTCTTTAAAAGGTTTAATAAAATTCTTTACTGTTTCTGTTTTCATAAGGATATCTAACAAACAGGTGTTTGTAACACTGTCCGGGCATGTTGATCTTGCTTATTTTAAATTTTTAAATTAATTCCATGAAATTCTTATCTTTATCAAACTGATCAGCTCCGTGGAACCTTGTCCTTTCTATTTTTGTCTTCTTTTATCTTTATTCCGACGGCCTTTCCGGAAAATTATTTTTGCAGTTGAAGGTGATAAGAAACTAGAATAAGATGTTACGACTTTGTTCCGAATTTTGACAAAATAGGGAGTTCGTCAGGGTGCAATGTATATTTGAGGTACTAGCTCAGTACCGGCAGCATTTCCTTACTCGAATAGGTCATGAACTCTGTAGAATCGCAGGTGCATTTGCTTCCTTCATGTCGCTTCTCACAAGTGGACTCCTTTGCTCACCTGCATCTTTATTTGTTCTTAAACGCTGGGATTGTTAACTTACTTCCGTCAGCATGATGATAAATCTTTATCAACGTTAGATGGTGTGTTTTTATGGCACTTTAACTTACTCAGGTGCCATATAGGGATCGTAATGTCTATCTGTCTGTCGTCGGTCTTTCCGCATTTTGCTACATATCAGGGACCCGACCAGATTAACTTGGAAATAATCACTTCCCCGATCCGGCCATCGTAGGGGGTGTGGAGGGATGGAGAACCCCGATATTTAACATGTTTTACTTTGGAACGGGTAATCGGACGTGCATGAAACTGACAAATCTCAAGAACAAGTGCCTCAGATGTTCAGTCTCAAATCCGGACCGGATTCGATAGGGGCCTGGAAGGGGGCACCTGAAATATTTTGAGAGGCTTAGAGTCGAGGGATCGGGATGGAACTTGGTGGGAAGAACAAACATGAGCCGTTGTATATTACTGATAGAACAGGACCGGATCATGTCACAGTGGGGGGAGTTGGAGGGGTTTTCCCGGAATGCCGGTGATCTCGAGTTAGGGTACTTCCAGATGTGCTAGGACCATGAAACTTGGCAGGCATATTTGGGACTACCATATTGACTTAAAAAGTCCCTTCACCGATCAGATCATTGTGGGGTAGTAGAGGGGTGGGGAATCCGGAATCTAGTTACATTTATAACTTTATAACGGGTGATCGAGCGTGCATGAAACATGACAAGTGTCAAGAACAAGTGTCTCAGATGTTCAGTTTCATGTCCGGACCGGGTTTGATCACTGAGCAGAGATGGGCGAATCCGGATTCGAATTCGAAAACCGGATTCGTCCTTTTGGTCGGATTCGAATCCCGATTCGAATCTTCTGCTTGTCAGGCTGGATTCGGACTCGGATTCCAAACATTCGATCTTACGAATCCGCTCAAATCTTTAGTCTATATCCTTCCAGTTTCCGTTTCCCAGTTTTTACACAGTGGGCCTAGGCAATCCAACTTTTTTATATCCACTACCAAAAATCCTCAGTAATATTTCGTGATCTGATTGTCTTAGACAACAGTACTTTTTGTCACTTCTGATTTTTAAACTACAACCTATGTACATGATTTGAATTTGTTAAGGTCGGATTCGAATCTGGATTCGATTCCGGATCGAAATCCTCAGCATAAAGTGGTGGATTCGGAGTCGGATTCGTACGTAGCCCTGGATCCGAGTTCGGATTCGAATCCTTTCATGATCGGATTTGCCCATCTCTGTCACTGAGGGGGGGGGGAGCTGGAGGGGAAATCTTGAAATCTCGTGAAACGCTTAGAGTCGAGGGATCAGAGATGGACTACAAGCGTAAACCCTGGATGCATTATTGACAAAGCAAAACCGGGTCTTGTCAATGTGGGGGGAGTTTGAGGGGGTTTTCAAGAATTCCGGTGATAGCGAATTAATATACTTCCAGATTTGCATAGACGACGAAACTTGGCATGCATGTTAGATACATGACATGATTGACTTCGAAATATCCCCTTCCCTGACTCGATCATCGTGGAGGAGGGGGAATCCGGAATCTAGTGACATTCAGAACGTTCATAAATGAGACTTCAGAACAGAAACTCAAGAACAATAGTCTCCGATGTCCAATTTCAAGTCTGGACCGGATCCGATAACTGGGGGGGGGGGGCTGGGGGGGGGGGCACCAGAATTATCGTGAAACGCTTAGAGCCGGGGCATTGTGGGTGGAGCAGGAGGGGGTTTCCTGGATGGCCGGTGATCACGGCTTGGGTACCCCCGCTTATCTATGACGATGATACCTGGCAGTCGTATCATAGGGACTGGAACAGATTGACTTGGAAATAGTCGCTTCCTCGATTCGATCATCGTCGGGTATGAATGGATGGGGAATCCGGGATCTATAGTGGCATGCACAAATTTCGAATGGGATTTCGGATGTGAATAGAACTTGACAAGTGGCAAGAGCAGATGTATCAGATTTTCCACTTCAATTCTGGACCAATTCCGATGACAATATGCGGAGCTTGAAGAGTTCCACCGGAAATCTCGTGAAATCCTTTCCAACTACATTGACAACTGAGAAAACCTTGTCTGACAAACATTCTAATTATTCTTACAAGTGCCATGTGAGCTTTCTGCTCTTGGTTTAAATATCAGCGACTAATAGAATTTCATCCCTGAAATATTTTCATAACTGATTACGTTTTTATTTCTCTTTTTGCTTGAAATTGATTGCTAAGTAGGGCAAGAATGTTTTTCAGCGGAATTTTGGCTGGTATTTATCGTGACCCGGAAGAAAGCGCAGGACTATATCTAGCAGAAGCTGAAGACTTGGCGTATCAGAATTTGAATGTCAAGCTCTCAAGTGGTACGCTACTACCAAGTAGGCTAGTCTCCATCGGCAAATGTGAATCCCAAGAGCTAATGGGGTGCTAGATTAACTTCCAGAGCTAGCAACCAAATTCGAATGAGAAATATGTATAGAACGTGTACCACCCTACTTACCGTAGTTTCTACGCATGACGTCACGAATCCTGGGCTTCTTGGCGACAAGTCTGGAACGCATTTTTCTTTTTTCGGCAAAATATCGTACCACGGGCTAATCTGGCGAATCGCGTCACACAGATCGTATTTACCAAGCTTACTCAATCCTCCAGTAACTATCAGAGGCGTCATTACTGGGGGGAGGGGGGTAATCCCTCCTCAATGTTGTCGGCCAGACCGCGCGAAGCGCCGCGATTTTTAGTAAAACTAGTCGATTTGTTTTCTTAGAAATAGTAGTTTTTTCTTAAAAACAATAGATTTTTCTTACAAACAGTCGGTTTTTCTTAAAAACAGTCGTTTTTTCTCAATCATAGTCGTTTTTATCCTTAAAAACAGTCGGCAAAAGTGACCAGCCAGTCGGTAAATACCTTGCCCCCCCCCCCAAACATTTTGGCTAGTAACGCCTATGGTAACTATTAGTTGCTATTTCGAGAAGGTTGGAACGGTCAGTGTAGACTATTGTCACTTTTGTATTGTGACTATTGTCAGAAGGGTGGAACACGCTCAATGTAATACTATGTACTTGCTTACAGTGTATTTCTGTTGACATTTAATACACTATATTTCGAAAAAAAAGGAAATTTCATGTTGAACCAGCGTTTATTACCTCGTCAGTAGGCCAGCAAATCTCGTTATATTTAGTATTTAGTGCTCTCAGTAAATATCTTCAGTTGGACATGCCTAAAATCCCCGCTGCGTCAAAACATGAAATTCACATGTTTGTCGGTAACTTTCTAAGTTTCAACAGGAATGAAACAAGTTCCAAAAAACGAGGTAGTTTAACTATTTAATCGCGACTTGAAAACGATCTGACATACTTTGTCAGGTAGAACCGGTTAAAAAGGGCTTGCTCGAAATTTTCCAATGACGTCATTTTACGTCCGTGTTAACATCATTTAAGTAGTTCAAGTTGTTTGCGCATATTCATTGTTTGTAGGGCAAGGATGAGGTCGATGAAATGACAGGGAACCGGTTGGCATTTTTTTGAAATTAGCTGCTAGTAAAATAAATTTCCACTTTTTTAGATTTACATATTCTTAAACTGAAAAATTCAAGGTAAGCTGAAGGGCTTAAAGATGTGAAGAAAAATAACCGACATTTTCAGTTAAGGACAAATAAGGAGTGAGACAAAATGTTACATGTTGCTTCAGAACAAAAAGGAGATCTAGAGATTAGTGTAGGTGACGCGAATTAGGTACGTCAGTCGTTATCAATTATGGGTTCAGGCTCCCCCCCCCAGGGTGACCCCCAGCCCCCGACATAGCCCTGTCAAAACTTCCCCGGCGACCCCCCCCCCCAGCAGTATCCCCTACCCCACAAACAGTGCTTCGCTTGCATTATGTTCTAAGATTAGTGTCAAATTTGTTATGTACCGTTACTGCTTGCTTGCTTGTTTTATATGTTGGTTTTTCTCTTGTATGAGCTTGGGTTTCAAATAAACTATCAAACTTTTACACAGTCAGCGGTCAGAAATATTTTTTTATGAAAAGTATATAGAGTCAGTCATTATCAATTATGGGTTCAGGCTACCCCCCCCCCCCCCCGCTCCGGGTGACCCCCAGTCCCCGACATTGCCCCGTCAAAACTTCCCAGGCGCCCCCCCCCCCAAGCAGTATCCCCCCTCCCCACAAACAGTGCAGAATAAGAATTATTCTGACCTTGCTTCGCTTGCATTATGTTCTAAGATTAGTGTCAAATTTGTTATGTGCCGTTACTGCTTGCTTGCTTGTTTTATATATTGGTTTTTCTCTTGTATGAGCTTGGGTTTCAAATAAACCATCAACTTTTCCACAGTCAACTGTCAGAAAATATATATTTTTATGAAAAGTATAGAGAGGCGAGTGACCAGTGAGCCACCGTCACGCGTTTCCTCTGCAGTCATTTCACGTCCGGTTTATCATCTTTTAAGTAGTTCAAGTTTTTGCGCATATTCGTTGTTTGTAGGGCAAGGATGAGGTCGCTGAAAGTACAGGGAACCGGTTGTCACTCCTTTGAAATTAGCTGCTAGAAAAACAAATTTCTAAAAAAAACAATTATTTAAACATTCTTAAACTGAAAAATTCAACGAAAGCTGAAGGGTTTAAAGATGTGAAGAAAAATTACTGACATTTTCAATTAATGACAAATAAGGAGTGAGAGAAAGTGTTACATATTGCGTACGAACGAAAAGTAAATCTAGAGAATAGTGTAGGTGACGCGAATTAGGTCCATCGGTCATTATCAATTATGGGTTCAGTCTAACCCTCCCCCCGGCGACCCCCCCCCCCCTCACAACAGTGCAGAATTCTGACCTTGCTTCGCTTGCATGCTGTTCTACGATTAGTGTCGCGTTTGTAATGTTCCGATACTGCTTGCTTTGCTTCTTGTATTTATCGCTTTTCCCCTTGTGGGAGGTTTTGTATGATTAGCCATTGTCCTTCTTTTGTTTCTAAATCTTAATAGTAAAAACTGTTCAAGGAGTCTGGCGAAGACCGGATATCTACAAGACAATATTGTCTGGATCAAATATTAAATTTCTGGGATCCCATTGAAACCTTTGGTCTTGTTCTCTGCAGAAGTGTATTGAAGAGTCTTCGAACCCGTCGTGTCTGGGCCGCACATCAGGTTGACTCTTCCAGTTTGGATGACGTGAGGAAAGTACTATTTTGTTGTGGTTTGATTATGTTTTTAAGTTTATATGATCCTCGTTACCTTGTTACATGTCTTACGCGCCCATGCGGAACAGAAGACAAAAAGGAGACAAAAAAAAACTAGAAGACGGAAAGGCCGACGACAGAAGCTGCAGCATGACTTAGAGAAAAAAGAAGTACGGACGAAAGAAGCTACAGCATGACTTACGAAAAATTCATTTGTAACTTACCGAATGGGGAGAGCGGTGCAAGTAGTACAACCAGTGGCTCCAAGATGGGGAAGTAGATAGCCAACATCGTTGGGAAATTCATCGTGTTTCTAAACATATACGTGACCGTGACGTAGAACCAATCCATTTTGTTTTTAATCGGGTCAGTCGTTGTGGCAAGGGCAGTGTAGGAGATGATCTCTGACGTGAAGCGCATGAATAGCTCAGCAACGTCGACGGCCTCGTCGTTCAGACGGCTTTCCTTGAAAGTCATAAAGAACCTTTACTTACGTTTTAAGCAGTCTCACAAGAGTCACAAAGTTATTTGCTGCAACTACGTTATTAAATTTAACATGGATAGATAAATCATTCTTGATCAGAACGCTATCGTGGCTCACGCCAAATTTGTTTGGGATTATGCACTACTAAAGTATGTAGGAAGAAAAGTCAAACCTAAGTAAAGATCAGCTGACGCCGACTCACAAAAGGAGGACAAAATACTTCGCAAAACTCTGATGGTTGCACCGGATTGGTTTTTATTTCTCAATTATTTATTTCATTTATTCAATGGTCGACAAGGGTAATACCCAGCCAAACAAAAACGAAAGAAGCACAACAAACAAAGTCAAAAAGGAGGTCACGCTGGGGAACAAGGACAATCGTTAAACATCACTCGTTCACTTAAAGAGGCTTGAAAACCCGATGAAAATGCGTTACTTCGTATGTGGTACCTTATGCACTTGTACCTGTGTTGTATTATTGACGCAACAGATTTACGAGAAATGCGTGTTCGTGCAGTGATCAATGATCACCTATTAGTTCACCGCTGGCCACTGAAAAGCCGAATTTGTGCTGAGATTCAAATTTTCCGCGTCATAGTATAATTTTGCGTTGTGAGGACGGCCGTAGATATTCTGAACGTCATACTAACGAACATAGTGAAAATAAAAAAAAATCTTTTAACACAATCCAAATAATGAAGCGTATAAAGTTAAATGATACAAAAATGAGTTGGCTTTTCAGTTAAACTTTAAGAGCTCATTGATCGAAGGGTCCTTGTCTAGAGAGAAAATAAACTTCCGATTCTTTTTTACTATTACGAAAATTTTTGTTTATATTTACGATGGGCTACTTTCTATTTTATTTTTGGATTCTCTTCCTTTCTACGCAGCATGACACCTTGAAATTCAGCGCAGACAGACAGTGCCATCTAGGTTCAAAGCATGAAACTGAAGAGTGATAAACACCTTTAACGCCTATTTATGTTCTGCCAGCGAACAGAGGAAAGAAAAGAACATCGGCACGTTGCATGCATGAGGAAGGACGCAACGTGAGAAACCATTCGCGATAGACCTCTTTTCGTGCGGCTAATTAGCATAAGGTCGTCAGCATTAAGCAATGTAAGATACATCGGTCATCCCGATGAAACAGGTGTGCGTAATTTGTGAAAGAACATTGAATAAACAAGCGTTATATAAATACGGGGATAAAACCCCACCTTGACGAACACCGCATTTCACAGGGATGTGACCAAATATACTATCACCTGATTTCAACCGTAAAAAAGAATTCGAAAACCAATAGCGCAGAACATGAATGACAGAGGCATTCACACCAAGCGAATGAAGGGAAAACCAAACTTGGGCATGGACAACGCTATCAAACGCTTTAGATAGGTCTAAGGTACACAGATGTAGACTCTGACCTTTTCTACGGGCATCATTAAAAAGAGACGACAAAGCTTTATGCGCATGTTGACATCCAATCCCGGACTTGAAACCAAACTGGTTCGCATCGTAATCAACATTATCCTTAACATAGGGAAGCAGTATGTACTCAAACAGTTTGCTAAGGTTACATGCGACGGTAATTGGTCGATAAGACCCACAACTAGTAGGATCTTTACCACGCTTTAAAATCGATGTCACAGTACCGCATAGAAAACTATCTGGTACAAAAGAATTACAAATGCACATCTGGTAAAAAAGCTGCAGGTGACAAAGTAACTCTGATGAAGCAGTGTTAAGGTGCTTTACGCTAATCCCATCCAAATCTACCGATTTTGACTTGAGGCGTTTAATCGATTTTGAAATAGATTCTATGCTTTTGCGACACAGAAAATGGAAGAACTTTCCGGACTTGAGCAGAGAAATGAGCGTGCACTTTCTGATTAATATTTGAGAATATTTGCCCATAATATTGTAGCCACGACGATTTATGAATAATATCAATTTCGTGATCATCACTAAATTTGGAGGAATTAGTCACCTTTTTCCATTCATTGATATTTTTGGGGAAATCGGTGCCTGACACACGCACAGACCGTATATATTTCTTTAACGACAACTTCGTCTTTTGCTTAATCTCAAAAACAATACCATTTTTAGGCCTCCCACAAGCTATCCATATCCGTAACCACATTTTTATGGCACTTGCTGCTTCGCTCAAGTGCCATATACCGATCACTTTTCCGTCGGTCGGTCTGTCTGTCGGTCGGTCGGTCGGTCGGTCGGTCCGGTGATCGCGAGTTAGGGTACTTGCAGATGTGCTAGGACGATGAAACTTGGCAGGCATATCAGGGACCCGACCAAACTAACTTGCAAATAGTCACTTCCCCGATCCGACCACCGTGGAGGGAGTAGAGGGCGGGGGAATCCTGAAAATTTAGTAGTTTTTGAAAAACCCCTACCCCTTTCTACACACTAGTAGGTCTGCGCGCGGCGTGACGTCACTCTTTGCATCGGATCACTCTGTTAACATTGGAAAGAGCTAGTGCATTCGAGGGTCAAAGGGGTTTGTATATGTGGTGCAGTGCGGGGGAATATGGAAAATTGAGTGTTGTGTAAATTTCGAACGGGTGATCGGATTGGGACGAAACTTAATACCTGAATGAATGACATATCTCTGATGTTCCATTTGAAGTCCGAACCGGATTCGACAGCTATGGGGGAGTTGGGGTGGGGGGAGACCGGAAATCTCGAGAAACGGTTATAATGGAGGGATCGGAGTAAAACTTGCTGGGAAGAACAAGAATCTGCTCCAGATAAATCGTTTACACGTTTGGACTGGACCCGGACACTTGGGGGGGAGGTGGAGGGGAGTTTCCCGGAATTCTGGTGATGACAGTTTTTGGGATTTTCACGACGAAACTTGGGAGGTGTATCAGGGACCCGATCAAACTGACTTGTAAATAAAAATTCACTCGATCCGATAGTCGTGGGGGGATCGGAGGGAGGGGGAATCCGGAATATTTAGCCATGCATAACTTTGGAAGGGGTGATCGGATTCGAGTGAAATTTAATAACTGAACAGAGGGCGTGCATGTGGTGATCTTTTTCATGTCCGGACCGGATTCGACAACAATTGGGGGGGGGGAATACGTGACCGGATTGGACTGGAGAGATCAGGATGGAACTTTGTTGGAATAACAAACAAGTCCAAAACTGAACCGGATTGGCTCCGGCGACTGTGGGGGGAGTTTGAGGGGCGGGTCCGGAATTCCGGTGATCGCGAGTTAAGGTACTTCCAGATGTGCTAGGACGATGAAATTTGGCTGGAATATTAGAAATTCGACAAGATTGGCCGACCATTCCTTAAAGTACCAATCATGACCGCAAATTAAGAAAAATACTTTAAAGCAAAATATGCATTTCCATCATCCCCATGAGCTCATGATCATTTTTGCCTGAAGAGTTTTGCTTACAACTGAAGTTCTAGCTCCCTTAAAGTGTGCATCTTAACCGCAAGGTCGAAAAGTACTTTTTATCAAACGATACATCTCAACCCATGATCAGTTGTCCCACAAGGGTTTTGCAAAAAAAAAAAAATTCTTGCACCCTTAAAGTGCGCATTTTACCCGCATTAGTGGAAAAAAAATACTTTTGATCATACGTATATATCAATGATCCCTAAGAGCCTGCTATCGTTTTTGCCTCAAGGGTCTTCCTTACAGATGAATTTCTAGTGCCTTTAAAGTGCGCATCATTACAGCCAAGTTCAACGATAAAATACTTTTTCTCTAGCTCCCTTAAAGTGCGCATCTGAACCGCACAGTCAAAAATTACTTTTGATCAAATAATACATCTCAACCCTTGCAAGTGCCATATGAGCTTACAGCTCTTGTTGCTTTATTTTTTACTTTTTTCAACTCGGGGTCAACTTTCCAAATTGGTTTACGGGTATTACATCTTATCCGAGCAATAGGAACTGCAGCCTCTTCTGCCTTCTTAAGGCAAACAATTATCCTTTGAGTTCAGTTCCACTAGGGCGTTTTTGGAAACAACACTCATGCAAAGTAGATTGAACGGAACTTTCACAGACGAGAGTAGAAACGCTAGTGTTGTTAGGTATAGTGGCCAATTGGCGCAATCCCAGTTCCGTTTGACTGACCACTTACGCGTTTTCACTTGCCTGGGTTTATCAATCAACGTTACAGACACATCCACAGAAAGTAATAGGGGGAGGTGATCGTAGTCTCTCAGATCTCCATCAACATGAATATCGGAAGTAACTAGACTAGGGCAGCACACACCGTAATCAATGTTAGTGGTAGATCCGCTATTATGAATGTAAGTAAAAGGTAGGTCCTTGGGTATGATCTTGTATGAGAGGGGTAGGGTATCAAGGAAATTATCTGTACGAACCGTAGCTTTGGAAATATCACAGTTCATGTCACCGAGTAGGAGCCACTCGTACCCAAGGGCGCTAACAGAAGTAATGAAGCTTTTCAGCTTACCACAGCATTTAGCGTAACTTGTAAAAGACTGGACTGTCTTTTTATCATGGGGGAGGTACCTATTCACAAGCACCACATTACCAAGTCTGACTGCAATGAAATTTTCATCAGATTTGTAGCAACGCGGGGAAAAGTGACAAAGTGATTTTTTCACAAAACATGCCAGCCCGCCGGAGGGTCGACCACGTGCACGCTGAGCATTTGTAGTGAACACGATGTGATCGGGGCTTCTGCGAAGAAAGTCAACGCTGATTCCAGGAAGAAGGTGTTCCTGTAGTAGGACAATGTCAAAATTAGTAAGCATCTCATCCAGGCACAAATCTTTATCTTTTGTATCGTTAATATTGAAAGAGCAAACAGAAATGGATGTTTGGTTCATTTCGCAACTTTGGTTTTCACAGCAGCTTGAAGCTTGGGACAACGAAAGCTGTATGAGACATGATCTCCGTCGCAGTTGGCACATTTGGGTATCAGGGTGCACGGAGAGTCCTTTGTTGATTCGTGAGGACCGGCACACCTTGGACACTTAGCTACGGAGCTATTACGCTGGGCCTTAAGATGATCCGGGGACCGACATTTGTGACAGCACCGGGGCAATCTACGGAACTCATTGATACGAAGAATCTCAAAGCCGACTTTAAGGCCGTTCGTGAGAGCATTGGCAAGAGCATGTCCGTTACAGAAGGACACTTTAACGGAAAGAGATGATCCCAAACGATGGACATCAGACACGCCTACGCAATCTTTGAGGACCGAAAGATCAAAGCCAGGGTCAAGACCTTTGGCAAGGCCCAAAAAAGACTTTTCAACAACTTTTGCACTGGAAGTGCTCAATACCGTTGGAACTGATTTGCAAAAATTGGCTGCAGCCGTATCATCAATTTTCACAATGATCTTGTCTCCGGATGAACGAATGGCGTGGACAGAATCATGGCCTTCAATTTTTTCCAACAGTTCCTTCCTTTTCGTGGGATTATCGATTGTCCGAGGGACATTTGAGATGATAACAGTGGCTCTGCTACTGTCATCTTGGGATGAAGAAGGCGGTAACGGGGGGAAAGAAGTGTCATATGTAGAGAGTTTCGCATTAAGAACACTTATTTCGTGTTTCACTTGACTAACTTGAGTAGCTAATCGTGAGTATGCGACGGCTGGGATGCAAGGCACATCAGTTGGCATACGTATAACGTAGGAGGGAATCACAGTGTCTTCAGCATCGCATTTTCGAAACAAGTCCAAAATGTCCTTGCAATTGCTTATCATTGCTTTAGCTCCTTGTCGTTTTGGGCAATTTTCACCAGCAGCAACAATAGCCCAAAGGCTATTTTTTGCTGCTGAAATAGCCAATCCTTCAAAGAAGTCAGTAGCGTGCTTAATCACAACTTCATCTTCAACACCGGCTTCAAAGTTCGTTTGTAAAAAGTTCAAAACAGGCGAGATAATCAACTCCTGATCAGCTTGCCTTCCACTAGACGAGTCACTCATAGCGAGAACCGGTTTCCTGGCAGTATGACAACAAAGCTATTTATTTCACGTCCGCACGGCAGGAGAGCTGAATGAATACTGTGTTTTAAGTGTTTTTGAGAGAGCAAGTTACTGTAACATGTACTGTCACCGCATGTTATTTTATTTTGCACCAGTGAGTTGTCGGAAGCTTCTGTTAAAAGGATTAAATTTGCGTAATCAAATTCCAATTCAATGTTAGGCTAGTTGAAAATAATTGTAAATATGTTAATGTAATTTTAATTTAAGAAAATAGTAATAATTTCGTATTAAATCAGCTTTGTTTGTTTTGTTTCTTTTTTTGATGAAAATCGTTCAAAGTTGTTTTTTGTGGGAGTTGAGAAAAATTAATGAATAGTTAAAACTTTTTTTGCGGCATGTTTTGAAGGCGTTCTATTACCTACGTATTGTTTTTTTTTGTAATAATAGAGCACATTGAAATCATTTTTCTGTTTGTTTCTGGGGAACTTTAAAGAAACTTTGGTTTTTAGTTTAAAGTAAAGTTGGGAGGTTGGTGTGTTTGTTTTTGGGATCCCAAAACGTTAGTGACGGATACCTATGACACCGCAAAAGTTGTCCGTCTGTCCGTCTGTCTGTAAGCACGATAACTCTCGAAGGGATTGTGATATTTTGATGAAACTTGGCGGGAGGATTAGTTGGGTCAAAGTACAGGTCAAATTCGAAGATGGGCTCTGTAGCCCTATATTTGAGGGTGGGGGAGGGGTTTCAAATTAAGGGGCAAAACAAATATATTTTGAAAGCTTTTTAGATAGTTGATATAGGGGTAAGGAGACACGCTGAATCCGAATATGAAAGTTATTTTCTCGCCGGACAAGTAGTTCGCCCAGAATCCGGTGAAAACCGGAAAATCTGTTAAAAGCAAAATTTGTATTTGAAGTTGATTAGATGTTCGATTTAGGGGTAAGAAGACATGCTGAACACGATGGTGAAAACCATTTTCTCGCCGGACAAGTAGTTCGCCCGGAATTAGGCCGAAACCGGAAAATTTGTTAAAAGTAAAATTTGTATTTGAAGTTGATTAGATGACAGATTTAAGGGTAAAAAGAGACGCTGAATCTGTATATGACAATCATTTTTTACCCGGACATATAGTTCGTCCGGAATCCGGTTGAAACCGGATTTTTTTTATAAGTTAAAGTTTTATTTGAAGTTGATTAGATGTTCTTTATAGGGATAAGGAGATGCGCTGAATTCGTTTCTGAACTATCTTTTCTTGGCTGGACAAGTAGTTCACTCGGAATTCGGCCGAAACCGGAAGTTTGGCGGAAGTAAAGCAGGAAGTTTCGATCAGTATCGTCAAAATAGATATGGCTTATACAGGTATATCTGAACTTGATTTTTTCAGATGATTAGCCTGGCGAAGACTGGATCTGGCGTAGACAAGACCTAGTTGTCTTCGTCAGATATTAAATTTTTGGGATCCTATCGAAAACTTTAGTCTCGTTATTGTAGAGGAACTCTAGTTGTTGTTTTTTATGTAATTGGATTTGCCACCATGGTAGAGGTATACATTTATTGAAGTTGCATTTATGAAGCAACCAGTCCTATGTCCGATCATTCCTGCTTATAAAGAATGTTCCCACATCTTTAATAATAATAATAATATAATGCAAAAATAAGGCACACGGCCTCTACAAAATAAGGCACACGGCCTCTACAAAATAAGGCACACGTACGGCCTCTACAAATAAGGCACACGGCCTCTACAAGCTTACAAGCGTGTGGGACACAACCTCAGAGTGTAATGCACACTCTGAAGTTGTTTTACCTCGACAATGCACCTGAATATCGAGGCGAACTTAAAAATCTATGCTTGGGGACGTTTTGCCGTGGGGACGTTTTGTCATGAGGACGTTTTGTCATGGGGACATTTTGTCACGGGGACGTTTTGTCACGGGGACATTTTGTCACGGGGACGTTTTGTCACGGGGAAGTTTTGTCACGGGGATGTTTTGACACGGGGACGTTTTGTCATGGGGACGTTTCGTCGGTAAGACGGACGGGCACCTCTCGGCGTGTGTTGTGCTCTTATGTTTTGTTTTTTTGTTTGTTTTTTTAGCTCTAGGTATGGAGGATTGTACTTTTGCGTCTTCCTCTGCGACGGGTGCCTTCGGGTAAAACAAAAATGTTTAACTAGGAGATTTTGGAATCTTCCATGCGCAACACATGTCCGAGTTAGCTCCATCTACCCCTCCGTATGGTCTCAATGAGGGACTGTGATGTTTCTTATGTGCTCGTTCGTTATCTTCTGAGCTCAGTAGTTCTGGGACGTTTATCTTAGAACTTAGTTCCTCTTGTGCCGCCAGAAGTCATCTCTCATCTGTCCCACAGCAAAATAACGCTAAGGGGTAGCGCCAAGACTTAGGAAAAGTGACACACACTCGAACAGCAGCGATACTAGCACCACTAGCGCTAGTGAACGTCCCTACTGAAACTCAATAAGTCGTGCACCAGCGCTGGCTCCAATAACTTCATACTATAAACATAGCAAAAAAAGATAAAACCTCCACTGCTTTCTTGATGTTTGAAGATCGCATCTCAGATTTACTAGAAATTTCTAAACCCGCAAGTTTGTCTTGCTTTAAAAGTCGCAAGCGTAGTTGACAGCGCAATAAATATGGCCCGTTTGCGAAGCATGGAAAGCATAGGTCTTGGCGCTACACCCTAGTGTTATTTTGCTCTGATCTCTCCTGATGCCCAGACGCTTCCAACCGGGTTTGGGCTATCGTATTGATAACTTTCATTCTCGGATTTTTTTCTCGTCACAGTGGCGAGCATCGCTGTTTTTTATCATTGTACTTTCGTGTTAATAAGTTGAAAGCACAATGAGCACTAATTATGCTTCGATTTTTATAAAAGGCTTCACACATACAAATTACTGACTTCCAGTAGAGAGCGCTTCAAAAATAAGCCGTTTTTTGTTATCGCTTGTCGTTACCTCCTCGGTATCTCGGTGAAGACTATTTCAGAGCATGGTGTTCCAAGGCGCGGAAATTCAAAAACTCTCGTCCACGTACGAAAATAAATCATTTTTGAGAGATGAGAGTGCCATGCAGAGCAAAATAACACTAGAGAGAAGCGCCAAGACTTGATAAAATTGACACACTCTAATAGCAGCTATACTAGTACCACTAGCGATAGAGAACGTCCCTACTGAAACTCATTCAGCCGTTCAAGCATGGAAAGCATAGGTCTTGGCACTACTCCTTGTGTTATTTTGCTCTAGTGCCATGGCTGCTAAAATACACCGTCTCTGTAGCTGACAGATTGCTCTAGTGTTCTAAGTCATCTAATGAAACATCTGTTGTTTGTAGTACCGAAAGAAAAGTTTTATTATCTAGATGTAAAGTTGCAAAACTGCCAAAAATGTACAAAAATAACAGACTTACTTGCAGCTGATTCCAGAGCTTACAAGGCTTTCTCAGTTAACACGTTAATCTGAGTATCTGCCAATAATACAAATAATCCGCAGTATGTAACAATAACGAATTGATAAGGAAAAAGAAACTCCGCTTATATTTGTTAAAGCTAGTAAATTGGAATGTGGCAGTCAGCAAAAAGCGCGGTAACGAAATATTAGCGAAAATAATTTGTCTAGGAATCTGCTGATTTCTGATGTAACATTGTAGCCTATTCTAGATTGTTGTAAGGTGACAAAATGATTGTTTGATTCGTCCATTGAACCTTGACGAAAATACTAAAAAGGTTACCTCAAAAACTTCGCGGACTCTCTCAACACACTCGGCCATATATTTGGACAAGTGCTTCATTTTCGCCAAGGTGAACACAGGGGTGAGGACAGATCGCACTTGCTTCCACTCTTCGTCTTTCAGGCCTGGAAAAATATTTTCATAGATGTCACTTTATACAAGGGACTTTTATCGTGACTAATGAACCAAATTTCCGTGACTTGGGGATGTGAACTGATTAGATGAATTTGCCTTCGGCCGGGATCACTGTTCACTGTTGTGCCGGAGTATTGTAGTGGTTTGCGAACTCTGTTCACAAGCCCCTCGGTAGCTCAGACGGTTAGAGTGTCTACCCTGTAAGTAGAAGGTCCTGGGTTCATATCCCGGCCGAGGAGCATTTTTTCTTTCAGTTCACTACTTCTACAGAAATATTTTCTCCTTTACTGAGAGATTTTATTTCAGAAAATGCCACAGAAAGTGTTTCCACCTCTTTAAAAAACTGGAAAATACTAAACTCCTATAGAAAAAATTCGGAAATCCTAAGAAAAAATACGAAAAAAAAATAGAACTATCAGAAAAAAAATTATAGCATCACCCCGCCATTAAGAATGTCTTTTTAGTTAAGCGAAAGGGAGGAACGCGAAAGCAGATTTTTGGCCGATTTTTGCCGGAAATTATCTTTATTTTTCCAATTGAAAAAAAAAAATTATAATACATACATCTTCTGATATTTGAAATTTCCAATGCATAGCCTACCGAAAGCAGTTTTGACGGCCCTACTAATCACGAGTTTCGCCGATCAAAAGAAATTACTCAATGTTTCTTTTTCAATTTTACTCCCCCCCCCCCAATGCTTTCGGCCAGTCGGTTAAAGAAAACATTAGTGCACGCTGCGAGTTTTCTTGAAAACAATCGATATTTTTTCATAAACATTATTTTTCTTCAAAACGGTGTATTTCTTATAAAAGAATAAAGATTTCGATTTTTCTGAAAATATAGTCGCTAAATACGTTGGTACCTCCCCCCCCCCTCCTCCAAACATTTTAGCTGATAACAACTTTGACTGAGCTTTACATTTTTAATACAGAGTGTATGCATACCTTGCAATGCCATCCTTAGCTCCTCGAATTGCAACGCTAGTACGTTATTCCTGTTCCGATACGAGTTGAAATCGGTAATCAGAACTTCTTTGACCATGTCCAAGTCGTGAACAACAACGTGAGGAACGGTTCCCCAGAAATATCCAAAAACATCTCCAAACTGTTTCCTCCATTTGCTCATGCAAATACCGACGGTTTTCTCGGACCATCTCGCGGCATAGATATTGCCTGTGAGAAAGCTAGGCTTAGGACCGGGTATCCCCAGCCTTTCGAAGTAGGCCAAACGACGTTTTCTCTGTATGATCCATTGCACTATATATATAGTCGCCAGAGCAACAAAGAAAATCAGTAAGACGTTCATGGCTAACGCCGGGAAACTGAGGGAGACGGGTCTGGCCAAATAAATTTTCTGATGCTTATCTCAGCTTTATTTGCTAAACTAAGGGCAATAAAAGGATTACACAATCTCTAGTGAAAGAAACTGTGTTTTCCGCAAACGTTCGGATCCGACTCTGAAGCAATGAGATTTCCTCAGACGATGCTATGCAGAGTCATGCTGGAGATATATCACAGCAGAAGTCAATCAATCATTCAATTTTATTTCAACCCTAATAGCACTAGGCTAACACGGGCAGGAATTGGAAAAAACAAACACTCACTAACAGTACAAATAAAGCACAAACTAACAAACAGTAAATACGAAACGAACATAAATCAAGTAGCCTACAGTTAAAATGTTTAGTGAAATATGGAACGAATGAATTTAGGTATCTTTCTGGAGATTTTGTAGGCGGGGGAACAAGCTTGGGTTTCGGGTTGTTCTTAGGTCCATGAGAGGGTGTATCGAAGTCCGTAAGGATGGTCCTGCGTGGTGTTGAGAGTTCAAAATTTGGTAGCCAAAACGCATGTCTTCTTCCAGATAGTTTTTCGATACCGAGTGGGAAGAAATGAGAAGTGGAGGTCATTAAAAAAGGGCTCAGGTTCGAATTAATTTGTCTTCGCATATTAAAGCAACCCTCGCACTGTTTATGTTCCAGCATTTAATAATAGTTGAATACTTTATAGCCAGGCTCTGCTTTTTAAAGGACCCCTCTTGCTTATTCTGCCTTTAATAATATACCTAGCTCCCTTGTGGAAGTATAAGCTTCTAAAATCCCCACCTTTCTCTATTGTTTCGTTTTGTCCCTACGGATTTTTATCGCTTATTCAGCTGTGCCGAGTTTTGCCCTCCGCACAACGCAAAGTTTGCCGGAATTTTCAATGTCCGCTGAAAACTCTTTCACATATAAGAATGTGATGATCTTCTGTTTTGACTTCTTTTATTTGCTTAGTTTTCCAACTTTTTAACCACGGCGCGTTCAGTTTTCAAACGTTTTGCGCCCAGCCGCCGTGTTGGAGAGCAGGAAGGCTGGATAGAGTTGACAAGCTCTAACAAGAAAATCGCTAATTTAAGGTGGAAATTAATGGTGTTCACGAAAATCGTTTCTTCTGGTCCGTTTCATAGGGAAAAGATCATTTCTAGTAAGAGTTGTGCTTAACAAATTACCGACGGCTCTGGCTGACGGATCGACGGCTTTGTCCTTTGTTCAGCCCCGTCAAGATCTTGCAAAAACAAGGTTGAAATCAGTGAGTTGTCGTTAGGATGGGTAGAATGGACCGTATTAAGTTCGGGTCTCCGGATCTAAGAACTGATGGAGCGATTACGGAAGTAGCTTGTATTAGGATTATAGGCACGGGGGGTCCTTTCAGGGAGCTAAATCGGAAGCACTTTATTAGGGAAGCAGGTGGAGGTCTGGGACAAAAGTCAGTCTCGGACCATAGCGTCAAAACTGAGTGAGCTAAAACATTGTGCCACCGACCAAACTTTAGCTAAGGGATTCGGCTAAGATTCATAATTTTTTAATTATTTTTCTCCCCTTGTATTTTTTCTGTATTAGAAAAAAAATTACACCCACTCTTTTGTCCCAATGCTTGAGGACCGGTGGAGGTCTGGGACAAAATGATGGGGTGGATTGGGACACATTGTACTTGGAATTCGCTTATAAAAAGAAAAAAAGAATTTAATTATTTACGAAGCAGTATTGTTCTGCACAACTCTGAATCCCTCCACCAGCAGTTGGAGTGGACAGCAACAACTGTACTGTAGCTTTCAGCTCAAATGATTCCACTTCTCTCATGACAGACGTGGTTTGAGGCTGAAAGCTTCTTCATGCTCTTACGATGCAGGTCTAGTGAACATGCTGTCATTGATTGGATCACACGAGTGCTATGTCAATGCGAAAACACCATCTATGCATTATACTGAACTGAGTTAAACCAGGGACCCATAAATTTCCTGTAATGCCTCGCCATTCAGGGGGCTTGTCATTTCCTATGCTTCTATGTTGCTATGTTGCCCGACCAACTCCTACTTTCCAAAAATTCTGCTTGGGTCGAATCGGCGTTCTTGTTTGCCTCATCCGACGTGAGCGCCAAAGAGACTCCTCCCTCAAGGCGCCAGCAGCCTATCCCAAATGTTGTCTATCTGGATAGTCCCGTATTCCATCCCGTGGGTATTTCTCGAACTACCGGACGGTCGGTCAAGAGCGCATCAGAAATTTCTTATTGACAATTAGCCCCCTGAATGGCGAGGCATTACAGGAAATTGATGGGTCCCTGGTTAAACAGAGAATACAAGAGAACGACTGTGAAATTGTAATGGACACTAGACCTGCTAGAGTCCAGCCTAGTCGACACGACGAATAAGCAGCATTCGACAGCGATGGTGGTAATTCAGTACAATCTATTCAGTGTAATAAAAACTTCAGTTTTAAGAGAAACTAGAATATGATGGTAAAATACTGCTCGGCTGTACGAAGCGTGTGAGGCGAAGATGGAGCTAAGGTAGCGTGGTTGAGAGTAGCGGGCGAGCGTGATGATAGTGGCGACTGGTTTCCTATGACGAGCACCTAGTCTTCCAGAAGGCGATACCAGTTCGTAGGTCAATAACTAAATACGTTTATTAAGGGTCTTACTTACATTGGAGATACGCTGATAACACTTGGCACTTAATTCGCTCAGAACACTAATGAATTCAGCAGAACCGAGGATGGAACTCAGCTCAACTCAGAACTGACTTCCCAACTGCAGGTTCGGTCTTTTTATACCGATTTCTAAATTCCCTCAAGGTCTACTAACGAATAGGATTGCATTTCTAACGTTCTAGCGAATCTCTGTCAGACTGAAAGATTTGGGACCAACAGGGTAAGTTCGTCCAAGTTCTTTTTCTCCTCAATTGGGGAAAAGGTAATAATCTCTTTCAGTCCGGAGAAAAGCGTGGGAAAAAGTAATAATTCTCTTTCCGTCTGGAGAAAAGCGTGGGCGTTAGAGTTAGTCCGAAGATAGAGAGTTGAGGATAGGGCTTGATTAGTAGGTTTTTAACAAGATATTTCTGTACCCTAAGTGTATCCTCACAAGAAGTATAATCTAGTTAATTACGAGATGGCTTCGGCTGAACTAAGGATATTTACAGCGGCAAGTGCTGCTGAAGAGTTGTAACACCTTCAAAGCATTTTTCGTAAATCATAGCATATTTTATGGTCAATGAAAATACAAACTATTGGCCAAGACGGACAAAAATATCGAGTCTCCATGAAATTGTCGCTTTGAGAATGTATGGGACACAGTGCCCCAATCGTATTGATTTTAGAGCCGCGTGTCCCAGTGCTCCTCACCGTACCATGTCCCAGTCCTCCTTGGACGGTCAAATTTCAGTTTTTCACTATACATCAGAAGAAGGCAGCAGTACATTAGAAACGTGCTATTTGATTTGATTTTTAATTTTGGTTTGATTTGATTTTATTTATTGCTAAATTACATAATAATCCATCATGATGGGTAACCGCCCATGAGAAGACATGTGCTAGTGTGTGCAGCATTGAACTAGCTATGAAGCAAAACAACAAAAAAAATCCAGACTCGATAAACCAAGAAGTGCCTCGGGTGAAAAGTCGGCACTAAATCCAAGAAATTACCACGAAAACTTGATAAATTTCTGAAATGAAAGTTATACGATCATACTGAATGTTATCTGACAAAAGTGACCACTAAATAGTGCTTATTCAGTCCAGTATTTAGAATTTTCCTGTCAGCTGGATGCGAGAAAGTACACGTGTTCCGTACCTACTAGTGACTCACGTCCATTCAAATCGCTAGATCAAATTCAAACCAGAATACGGTAAGACATTGGGACCATCTAATCGCACGACTAGGAAGCAGGGTGCTGGTCGGATTAGACGTAGATAAAACATTTAGCTAGAGATGATTAGAAAATAAGAAAGTGTAGCTAGTTATTTCTGAGTGTGTTTTTTTCAACAACACCTCCAGGTTTTTACACCATTAGCTTACTGCTTCTTCTTCATCAGAGAAGAAAAGTTGTGACCGCTGAGCTATTCAGCACTCTCCGTCCCTGTGAACAGTTGATTAGCCTGTAACGATCAGAGTTCATGGACCTCTCCAGTCCAGGAAGTTCTATAGGCGGCTGAGCTAATGAACGCAGGTGGAATTGTTGCGGGCCTTGATCACCGCTCTTTTTAAGGACACGCACTTGGAGCACTCACTGTCAGTAGTTGGTTCGGTTGCTTGCCGTTACGATGCCAGTGTTTGTGTCAGGTCGTGTCGCTTGTGTATTTCTGTATATCTTCAGGTCAGATCAATATTTCGGTTAATCTATGGATCCTTTCTTTGGTATTACTTTAGTATCTTTCGACATAATTTACTAATCTTAGATCTTTCAAAACATCCTTTTTTTCGTACACGGTTTTCAGTGGCTGATTCGGAATAGGGTTACCTCGGTACGGTTTATTTAGCTGTACGCGCCCCAGAAACCCAGCTCGGCTGGTCACGGTATCCACAGGCTAGGGATCTCGGTTACCTGGCCACTACGGGGCGCTACAGGCCGATCAGACTGATATTTTATTTTGATCAGACTGATTTTTTACGAATAGTGTTTACTGACGTTAGGAACTTGCGGATCATGACCAAATCGAAATGAAGAGAAGTATGTTCGCTCTTGGGTGTAAACGAAAACATTTTGCAAGGCCTCTCCAAAACAATGGCGAAAAATACGTAAAAAAAAAAAAATTGTTGTTAGTTCTTCTGGCTGCTCTGCCGAAGAACATGGTAAGCTTTATTGGAAATCTAATCATGCGTGTGTCTCTAGGTCAAGGTTCACCTGTACTCACCGAAATAACGGGTTGACGAAACGACGGATATTGGTGGGTCAACTGACGGGTGGGCGAATCGACGAATATTGGTGGGTCAACTGACAGGTGGGAGAACTGTTGGAAAAATTGGGTGAAGTGACGAATTTTTTGGGTGAAATGGCGGTTGGGCGAATTGACCGATATTGGTGGGTCAACTGCCGGGTGGGCAAACTGTCGGAAAAATCGGGTGAAGTGACTGATTTTTTGGCCGAAATGACGGGTGGACGAATCAACGGATGTTGGTGGGTAGCTTTATTGGAATCCTAATCATGCGTGTGTCTCAGATCTAGGTTCACCTGTACTCACCGAAATAACGGGTTTAAATGGTGCCACACAAAAATTTCCGAAGACGACTTGTATTCATACCCGATGAGAGCAGATTTCAGTTTCAGTATTTCAACTAAGAGGATGCGACCTTTTGAGTAAAAATGTAAAATCGACCAAGAGGGTGCAAGACTGCTATCTCTTTTCGTTCACCGGTGCATCCCTACGTAGAACACCAAGAACTAAAAGATGAACTTCTAGACTTTAATGCACCAAATGTATATTGAAGTTCTACAAAATTCCAGAATTCAACCTGCAAATTACGTCGGAATCAACAAGAAAGAAAAGACCTGCACTCTTGAAAACTAGAAAAAAACACTGTTTAATTGAGGGAAAGATTTCCTACCGTTTTTTTTTCTGGTTCTAGAGGAGCAATCATTCAACAAAACACATTGCTGAAAGATCTGGAATCTCTCTGTATCTGTATATGATCAGGTACCCATAAATTTACTTTACAGGGGGCCTGTCAATAAGAGATTTCTGATGCTATCTTGAGCGCACGGAGTGTAGTTCGAAAATACCCACGGTCCAATAACGTTCAAGACCAGATAGACAAAATTTGGGATTGGCTGTTGGCGCCTTGAGGGAGGAGTCTTTTTGGCGCGCACATCCAATGAGGCAAACAAGAATGCCGATCGACTCCAGTGGGGATTTTTGGAAACTGGATGGTTCGGTCATCATATCAATATAGAAGCATAGGAAATGACAGGCCCCCTGTAAGGAAATTTATGGGTCCCTGATATGATAGGGTAAATGTAACATTTTACTAGGGCTTGGAAACAAAACGAAAAGAAGAAACGAAGATAATCAGCATGATGATCACTTAAGAAGATGCAAAATAGTGCTGTGAGCGTCACGTTTGACCTGTCAGTAACGGCTATAGCGTTACGCATGAACGTTCAATAATGACTGTCTATAATCACCTTGAAATGTAAAAATAGTGCTAGTGCGCGTATTGCATGAGCATTACATATCTATAATCGCAAAGACAAAGTACACAAAAATCAACTACTGCACTGTCAGAAGTTACATAACAGATAGCGCATAACACTTTCAAGAATAACACCTTTTCACTTAGAAATAAAGTGTTATGACCAATTAAGTTTACACTATTTCGTGCCTAGATCTCCAACAACACCTTCAATTGGTAAAAATACTAACGGGAACGAAAGAAACATAAAAGATAACATCCCAAAGTGTTATCTGTTTAAACCGGGCATCCTTCTCTTGTCGTTATGTAACTTCTGACAGTGTAGTATTTTTACCAATTGAAGGTGTTGTTGGAGATCTAGGCACGAAATAATGTAAACTTAATTGGTCATGACACTTTATTTCTAAGTGAAAAGGTGTTATTCTTGAAAGTATTATGCGCGATCTGTTACGAAACTTCTGACAGTGTGAATCGATACGAACAAACATCAGTATTCCATGAAACCTCTGTACCTTCACGCTCTTATCAGTGTCAATCGTGAAGGAAAAAGATATAGTCGCAGTGCGATTGTATATTCTATTACTGAAAATTCACAACTGATATGGCACTGCCAAACCATTAAAACAAGGACAAACATCTCAATCTCGATTCTCCTCAAAATTCTCTGTTTTCGCGCGGATTGACTGTTAAGTACGGGGAAAAGTTCGTAATTCTGCAGAATGAGAAGTTAGTTGGATAGTCACTTGCCGTTCCTCCATTTCTCATTCTCAATAGTCAATAGTCTCAACAATCAAAAATGCTAATTTGTAAGAGAATTGAAAAATGAGAAGCGAGAACTGAGATCGTAAAGCATCTTTAGTTCGTTACAAGAACATGAACGTTACAAAAGATCACAGAAAAAGCTTCAAGGTTTATCAATTTGAAACAAGAGACGTGTAAACTGACCGAACAGCAGATCAAATGCACTGAAAAATTTGCCAAAGGGGCAGGCAACAAGGCCCACAGGCACGTTTGTTCGCTGATGAACTCGCGGTTTTGCTCTTTTAATCAAATCTGACATAAACGCCGGGGACAAATTAAAAGAATGACTGAACGACTGCCCAGTCCTGGTTTCCAAATTAATTAACGAATGGGAAAAGTATTTTAGCTTATCAGTCTCCTTCCCCCTGTTTTGGCAAACTGAAAAAAAAAATGATAAAATGTCTAGAAAAGAAAAACAGAGAACGGAGGCGTCGATAAAACGAAGGCAATGACAAATGTCCTATCTTCACCCTTTCATCAGATTTAACCGTTGCTTTTTTGCGGATACCATGCTATCTGTTACCACGGTAACTGGATATGCAATTAGTCGTTTTTGCAGTTACCATGGTATCTGATATACGGTCCACTGCAAAAACGACTATTGCCGAAATTGCACTTTTCGAAGTCATCCCTAAAGAAAAACTGATATCCAGTTACATCACTAAGTGCTGAAGTTCTTTCTCACCAATTTGACGAAATTTGATGAAAGTGAGATGACTTTTCAGATACCACAACCAGATACCACGGTCGGACCGTGATAACTTAATATCAGTTACCACGGTAACTGGCCAGATATCATGACAACTTGAAAAACACCTTTGGACCGTGGTGTCGGATACCACGATAACTGCAAAAACGACTTAAGATCGTATATCAGATACCATGGTATCTGCAAAAACGCAACTAATGTCTCGTTTTCGACCTGAAACTTAGGGTTGTCTGCTAAACGGACCCTACCAAAACGCCAACATTAAAATAAATCCCCGGCTCAAATAGACTAATAAAAACAAAAGCTACGAGCTCACATGCCACTTATTACGAGGTGAAACAAGAAAGTAAAATGAGGACAAAGATCAACGCCAACAAGAGAAGAAACGCCGCAGAACCTCAGTAACAATTTCCCTAATTTCCTTGTTGTAGAATATATAGAGCAAGCATGGAATGTAATCGTAGAAGACCAAGACTGTGTGTGACACCGCTATTTGTGATAGTGAGCTCAGCTCAGACTCAAACATTTCCTTTTCTAGAAAATTAAAAGGTAGCCGAAAGAAAAATGCCAATGAGTAACTAACAAAAGCAAACAATTGGGGTCGTGCTGTCGCAATATTTCTAATGTTGTGAGTGGTCCCTTCTGGAACAACCCAAACCCGACTCAGCTTTAAGGTCTTTTCCTTTAGCACCACTGCGTAGTTGAGAGCAAGCACAGCAAAGAGAGGGCTGAGTGCCATGATGAACACCGGTTTTACCCCCTTCATGGCAGGGCACGTGCCGAAATCTCTCTGACAGACGCAGAACATGTTCTGACGTTCAAGGGTGAACAGGCCAGCCGCATTAAGAACAATCGAGAGGGTATAGCCGACAAAGTAGCTCAGTACCATCAGTGATCTTTCTTCCCACTTTGCCACCGAGTGTGATGCGAACACAAGGAGAAACCTGCAGACGGAGAGGCTGTAGTGCATTCCAAAAATCCAGATTGACGTGAGATTGTTCGTAGTCACGTACACCATGCACGTTGTTCGGTCTTGGGGGAAAGCCAAGAATGAGAATGTCCATAGTGTGTACAACACACCTGTCACAAAGTGTGACTTCACAGTGAGCGACACAATGCGGTTAGTCACAGTTTGTGGAAACGGGGCTTTAATCAGCCCATGCAGTGTCAACGATAGACTTGCGATGCCAAACACGACACAGATAGTGGAGTAAATATAAAGGAAAATGTCCACGATCAGTTTCATCGTAATCCAGGAATAAGTTCTCTCTAGCTGATAATCGTCAAACTAAAAGGATCTCTTGACCTGGTCTAAGTTCAACTAGTGGACCGGTTGATCTTCTGTTCTGGCTTTTAGACTCTCATTAGTGCTTGTTAAGCAGTGATTTGGAAAGAAAGAGATTTTCGTACGCTTAGCAACATATACAATGTATCCAGTCATTTGTTCCTCATTACTGAAAGCGCCTGCAGTGACTGGGATGAAAGCGATTTCGATAGTTAAGCTACTTGAACAGCAAGTGGTATCGTCGGATGGGCTGTCGCTAAGAGCCTGATCAGACACAGCTGAAACAACGGCTGATTCTCGATAGAGGCTGTCTTTTTTAGCGAATGATTGGAAAAAATACTGATCGTCCAAACCGGAGCTTATTTTCATCTCGGTCATCAGTAGAGAAAATGAAACCCTTTGGAATGCGACTTTTCATTGCTATGTTGTAAGCCAACAGATGCAATTTCGGGGTATTGTATCAAACTTACTAAGTTTCGGGACAATCGAATTTCTCTGATCCAATCCAATCTCATGGCGAATTTTCCGAAGAAGAAAAGGAAGTGTTTTATTAAGCAGACCAAGACAAAACTGAGGATCTTTCGAGCTCAGTATGGTAAGGCGTATGCTTAATGTTTTATTTATTGAGATTTTATGATTTTCACTGACAGGCATTTGAAAATATACCAAAGCAAAACCATCGTGACACAAATAGTATCGAATTCTTAATGTTTAACAGTCATTCGAGTGGGCCAACGATCATCGACCTTCTAGTATGCCAAGTCCAGAGCAAATCCAGTCTGACGTACCTAGGACTGCCTATCGGAGATTGAATTAAAAGCACTTGCAGATTACTGATAGCCCATTTGCTGAAGTGCATCACTGGAGCTTATGCCCGTATCGTTTCCGGAAAGTTGCGATTTCACCGAAGGATTCTTGCCTACAATGCGACTGCTCTTCCACACGTTTTGTATCTTTCCCCTTTCTTGAACGTCTTCAGCAACAAAAATCTTCGTCAAATTCGTTCCATTTTCTTTCGGTTTTCCAAATACTTTCTACGCCTACCCCCCCCCCCCCCCCGACAAGGAACAGCCATCTCATTGAAAAGTTCCATATAGCTGATCCGTCTGCGGCTGTCCTGACATCCATCAAGAGGATGAAGGAATATTGTCACCACCCATGGAGCTTCACAATGTTCCGGTTTAGTGAATATTATTTGTTGTTGTTGTGTTTCTCTCTTTTTTTTTCTTTTACTCCACTCCGTCTTAACCTAGACGGGTTATAAATAAAATTAAATTTATTTAATTTAGACACAATGAAGTTTCTGCGAGTTTCGACTCGTGAGTCGACTATGTCGCACAGACATTGGGACGCAAGTATGCCGCCGAAAAAATACATTCTTGGCAACCTTCCATCGTCGCACGGAAATGATTACCGGGAAATTTAACACTATAAAACTCCAACTTTTTATGATCGTGGTCATAAATGCGAAGTACCGCAAATCAATATGACGGGATTTTTCGACGTCTTATCGGACTATCTTATCCAAAAGCTAATAAGCTTCTAGCTAGTATATAAAAACTACCAGAAGAAGATTAGCCTAAAAGTTTCATTAAAAGACCCGTCGTGTCTATAATGCCAATGCGGCATACCTCCGTAACTGCATTCACGAATTCTTAAAGTTTAACTGAAAGCCCAACTTATTTTTGGATCATTAACTGAATACACTGCATTATTTCGATTGTGTTGAGTTTTTTTTTTCACTGTTTGCTCTAGTATGACGAACGCTCATCAAAACTTAACACTATAGGCCTACGGCTGTCCTTACAGCGCAAAATTCTACTATGACGCGGAAAATTTGAATCCCAAGACAAACGCGGCTTTTAGTGGCCGCAGTGATCAGCTTGCGAAAGGTAGCTCACTGTGTGATCACTTTTTTTCGTAAATCATTACAGTCAAGCATATGACACAGGTACTAGCCCATAGGTAGCCTACCTCAAATCCGACAGGGAAATTCCACTATTTGAAAATTGTAAAATAGTAAAATTCATAAATAGCGGAAAAACGAAATAACGCATTTTCATCGGGTCTTCAAGCTTCTTAAAGTGAATAAGTGATTGGTAACTAGATTGTCCTATCTCATCCCTTTTCAGTTAAACTTTAAGGATGGAGACCCGCATCTGACATTGCACATTCTAAACCCGATAACGATACGTCAATATTCGTTGCACTTGCCAAGATTCACTATTTACCATGTGCATTAAGCTCCCGACGAGTGTTCGCGTATCATGCTGTTGATGCGAAAAACTGGTTATCTGAACTTTGCCGAGTTTACGCTTTAAGTCCATGGACCTGGGAGAAGGCTGAAAATAGCCAAAGCCGTGGATAATTTTTCAAAGGCAGTGTCTAGAATATTCAGGTAGTTCTGAATATTCGAACATTAACAGCAAATAATGCGAGGTGTGCTTTAAATCAAAGATGTTGGTAGAGCTTCAGGGCGGGTGCAAGCACCCTCCATTCTTTTTCTCCGGATTTCAGATTTCTAATAATTAGGTTCTGTGAGTCCAGAATGGCAGATTAAAGTCGGGTCTTCACCTTCCGGAATCTGGATTCCCAGATTCTCCTTGATTTTTTCTGAATTTCTTCTGCGATACTTGAAAATTCTGGAAATCTGAAAAGTGGCTTTTAAAAGCCCCTTTTTCCCGGATTATTTTGATGTACTTTCGGACCGGTTCATCTTCCAGACGCAATTTACAGAAGAAGTCAAAGAAAAATCTGGAAGCCCAGATTCCGGAAGTTCCGGGAGGTGAAGACCGGACTTACACAAAACATGTTTGGAAGTATAGGCCACACATTTGAGAGGCACAATAACACAGAAGGTAGAGGTTGAAGGAAATAAAGATTAACTAACAGCTGTGATTTTTTTTTTTTTGCTAACATAAACCCTGCTCTTCTATGTTTACTTTTTCAAACTTCACTTCTTTGCTACTTCTATTCTTAATTTGACTTTTTTCAAAATTAAAGGTTGTCACGTCGACAGCAAATGTCAAAAAAAACATTTTTGACGCACTAAACAAAACAATCAGCTGAAGCTCAACGGTTATTTAGCTTGAGCTTACGGAGAACCCTCGAAAAAAAGCTATCTACATTTTGGTTGATATATCACTTCAGCGCATTCAAATTTCAATGAAAATAAAACATTTATATAAAGACGTATTCTGGCCGTTCCCCGAGGACTTCACTTGAGGAGTCCTCGCGTTTTTGTTTGTTCCGGGAACCTCACTCCTCGTATTCTCGCGAGTCCCCACGGACGGGAAATGCTTTCACATTCGGAGGGGAATCAATTTTGCTGGTGTTGGTGCAATGTAAAATTAATTTAAAAACTGGACCCAATTTAAAACCTTCCACAACAGCATGCTAGTAAGTTTTCTTATGCCTGCCTATTTCCCGAAAGTAGACAGTCTACTTCTGTAATGATCAAATAGGTGTGATAAGATGTTTTACTGCGTATACAGATTCCTTTTTGGGATCCCAAAACGTAAGTGGAGGGATACCTATGACATCGCAAAAGTTGTCCGTCCGTCTGTCCGTCTGTCCGTCTGTCCGTCTGTCCGTCCGTCCGTCCGTCCGTCTGTCCGTCCGTCTGTGAGCACGATAACTCTCGAAGGGAATGAGATATTTTGATGAAACTTGGTGTGAGCATTCTTTGGGTCAAGAGTAAGGTCGAGTTCGTAGATGGGCCCTGTAGGTCTACATTTAGGGGTGGGGGAGGGGGTTCAAATTAAGGGGCAAGTAAAATATTTTTATACAGCTAATGTGATAGTCGATTATGGGGCAAGAAGACCCGCTGAACACGAATATGATAACCATTTCCTCACCGGACAAGTAGTTCGTCCGGAATCCGGCCAAACCGGAAAGTTTGTTAAAAGTAAAAGTTTTATTTGAAGTTGAATAGAAGGTCGGTTTAGGGGTATGAAGGCATGCTGAACATGAATATGAAAGCCATTTTCTCGCCGGACAAGTAGTTAGCCCGGAATCCGGCCAAAACCGGAAAGTTTGTTAAAAGTAAAAGTTTTATTTGAAGTTGAGTAGATGCTCGATTTTGGGGTAAGAAGGCATGCTGAACATGAATATGAAAACCATTTTCTCGCCGGACAATTAGTTTACCCGTAATCCGGCTAAAACCGGAAAGTTCGTTAAAAGTAAAAGTTTCATTTGAAGTTGATTAGATGTTCGAATTTGGGGTAAAAAGGCATGCTGAAGACGAATATGAAAACCGTTTTCTCGCCGGACAAGTAGTTCACCCGGAATCCGGCTGAATCATGAAAATGTGTAATAAGTTATATTTGTACTTGAAGTTGATTAGACGTTGGATGCCCGTCCGTCTGTCTGTACGTTCGTCCGTCTGTAAGCACGATAACTCGCGATGGGAGTGAGATATGTTGATGAAACTTGGTGTGAGGATTCTTTGCGAGAGTAAGGTCGAGTTCGTAGATGGGCTTTTATTAGTTTTATTTCAAGTTGAAACCGGAAAGTTTCTTAAAAGTATAAGTTTTATTTGAAGTTAATTAGATGTTCGATTTAGGGGTAAGAAGACATGCTGAACACGATGGTGAAAACCATTTTTTGACCGGACAAGTAGTTAGCCCGGAATCCGGCCGAAACCGGAAAATTTGTTCAAAGCAAAAGTTTTATTTGAAGTTGATTAGACGTTCGATTTAGGGGTAAGAAGACATGCTGAACACGATGGTGAAAACCATTTTCTCGACGGACTAGTAGTTAGCCCGGAATCCGGCCGAAACCGGAAAATTTGTTAAAAGCAAAAGTTTTATTTGACGTTGATTAGATGTTAAGTTTAGGGGTAAGAAGACATGCTGAACACGATGGTGAAAACCATTTTCTCGCCGGACAAGTAGTTCGCCCGGAATCTGGCTGAAACCGGAAAATTTGTTAAAAGTAAAATTTGTATTTGAAGTTGATTAGATGATAGATTCAAGGGTGAGAAGAGACGCTGAATATGTATATGACAATCGTTTTTTTACCCTGACATATACTTCGTCCGGAATCCGGTTGAAACCGGATTTTTTTTATAAGTTAAAGTTTTATTTGAAGTTGATTAGACGTTCTTTATAGGGATAAGGAGATGCGCTGAATTCGTTTCTGAACTATCTTTTTTTTTGGCTGGACAAGTAGTTCGCTCGGAATTCGGCCGAAAACGGAAATTCGGCAGAAGTAAAGCAGGTAGTTTCGATCAGTATCGTCAAAATAAATATGGCTTATACAGGTATATCTGAAATTAATTTTCTCAGATGATTAGCCTGGCGAAGACTGGACCTGGCGTAGACAAGACGTAGTCAGGACGTAGTTGTCTGAGTCAAATATTAAATTTTTGGGATCCCATCGAAATCTTTGATCTTGTTTCCTCGGAGTGCGCTGTAATAGGGCAAATAAAGAGAATAGACCGGGGCAACATTTTTGCTTATGCAGAGCCAATCAAGTCGATTGGTTGGTTCCCCGAGCGGGGCCGAGAAAAGGCAGCGTAGCCAAGATTGCCACGAGAAGCACTAAAGTTTTACTTTTTTGGAAGTTGAAGAAACAAACTTTTTTTTAAAAGGATAAGTTTTGTTTTGTTGCGACTGTTTATTGTTAGTTCAACGACCAGTGCTGTACATCCGTTAATTAAACACCTTCTCGGAACAAAAAGTCTACCAACATAAAAGGTTTCAGTTAAAATGAAAACAACATTTCCAAGCCTGAATACGAATGTGTTTCCTTCTTCTATATTGTGTACTGGAACGATGTCCCAAAGCCAGTTTTGCTTGATGCCGCAAACTTTTCCTTTCCTAACTGTTCCTACGTGGAAGAAACAGAAGAGAAGTTTCCAAAGTTGCTGATTCATAACAAAAACAAACTTAACTGACAAGGATTTCTCCTCTAGAAGGCTAGAGTGCTATAACATGGACCGGCTACTTAGATTAGGAAGTGCAATGCAGGGTCTTGGTAAGTGCCAATATGTGCCACAAACTCTTGTGGCTTTGTCTGTTTGTTGGAAATTTTGTATTAACCTAGGGCTAGTAAGTAGTGTCCTCCTAGTCCTAACACTTTTTCTGAAGATATTTATGATTTTTCATGTACAGCTGATATCCCAGGGATAGACACTACATATAGGGGGGAGCTAGATGCCACTCCTGAATATTGTCGACCAGTCGGTAAAAAATAGGCTGAAGCTCTGCAATTTTTGGTAAATATAGTCAAATTTTCTTGAAAACAGTTGATTTTTTTTGTTGAAAACAGTCATTTTTTTCAAAAAATGGTTTATTTCTTCTTAGACATAGTCATTTTTTCTTCAAATCAGTTGATTTCTTATCAAAATAGTCATTTTTTTATAACAGTAGTTTTTTCAGCAAAATAGTTGGTAAAAATGACCAGCCTGTACCGAAATCCAGGTGAAGTTAGAATGAAGTAATCTTGTTTGAAAAGAAAAATAAATTTAACTAGAAATATTGAAGCAATATTTATATATCCAAAATGTAAACCATTCGATAAGCTTCAATCTAGTATTTTTGTCATATTTATTGGTTCCTTTTTAAGCCAGATGGATTATTATGAAGGAAAGACTTCTCTGGAAATTTGAAATCTTGTCTGAGGTTGCATACCCCTCCTGTACTTCCATCCCCCCAAAACAAGTTGTGGCTAATAACACCCCAATAAAAAATTATTTGACTTTGTAGTAGTATGGTAGTTGCACGAAAAAGTTGCATGGAGTGGTATGTGGTAGTATGGAGTAGTTTGATTAGTGATATGTAGTAGTATGGAATACTTTGATAAACATGCCTCCGACTGGGTTAATCTTATGTAGTAGCGTCCGATAGCATCCAGTTTGCTAGTAGTAATATCTAGTAGCAACAGTTACTACTGCATGCTACTTTTTCGTACTACTCCATACGACTAATTCTCGGATATTTTTCATCGGGACCTCTGCCCTGTGAAGAGGGCTAAATGACAGATCTGTTGCCTATAAAGCTCTAAGGGCCATTTCCAAATGGCAGTGTCTTCGTTCCCGGACCTGGAACTGATACCTCAAAAGTTAAAAGTACTCTACTGGTCGAGTATGCTGCCACACAGGAGCTAATAATACTTGACCGGTCGAGTAACAAGGGTTGTGGGAGCTATTAATACTTGACCAGTCAAGGAATTGAGCCTCTACTAAAAATTTGGGATATATTCTGCATATTACAAGATTCTTTACCTTATTCTTATTCTTTTATCTTGTTTTAAAGAAAAAGTATATTAAAGCACAGAGGACAGTATTTACGATTTAATTCATGTAAATACCTCAAGAATAAAGAATTTCCAAATGGCACGCGCCGTCGCTGCCGAATTTGTGGTTTTCGAGTTCTTGCAGAACCTGAGTACCTCGGCGTACGATGGAGATCGACGTTCCCGACAAACCAAAATATTCAAAATTGCTTGGGTGCATGTGTTCTGAGACGTGAATTCCAGATCTTCAAGAAAGTGCGATTTATGTGATTGTTGCGAGAGGTTTCTTCAGTTTCACACCAATTACACCCTTTATTGCGTGGCTGTATTATGTCAGAGTTGTTTTTGATTCCTCTGGTATTTTGCATCTGCATTATGATGGGTTAATTTTCATCTCAAGGAAGCTATTGGCCCCTGCAGCCTGAAGTATCTATCAAACTATGGAAATAACACTTGTGAGGTAAGGTATCTTACTGGCTTCAGTGTTACCACTTCTCGTGGTTTTACTTCAGATATCATGTTTTTTTCTGGTTTCATTATTTTTTTCTGATCTCACGATATACAGGATCACTTGGTATTTTCGTCATGTTTTCAATCTCGTAACAACATTCCCAAACTTTGAATGTCCCTATGATACTTCACAGTTGTCCAAATAATGATATAAATATCCTGAAAGAAAGATCCACTCTTCTTCTTTTTTTCTAATAGTTTTCCTTCTAACTTATCTTGACAGTATTCCCAGATTATTAAAAATACAATAACAACCCTAAACGTGAACCAAGACATATTTCCGTCATGGCAGACATTCTTGCTGATACTTCTGATTTCCTGTTCAGGATAACTCTTCTCCCATTGGCTAATCAAAAAGCCTTGAACCTGATTGGCTGTTTTTCAACTGGGTCTGCTGTTTTCTATAACTCAACAGTAACATTTTCAACATCATCATCAGAAAAATGTGCTTTCAAATTATGGACGGGCCATGTACAGAATCAAAAACAGACGGAAATAGCATGTGAATTTCTAACATTAAATTTCCAGTAACGTTTAATATTCATATGGCAGAGTCATCTGTGATACCAACAATTGAGCAAAGAATCTCCAAACATGGCCCAGGCTTGAACACCCTAATGTCAAAATTGGCGGTAATGTCTACAATTTTCCACCTGTAGCGCCATATTTCCCATCTGAAACTCCACGTCAACAACCTCAGCAAGATGTGATAATAATGGAGCTAACTCTGAAGACATGAAGCTATATGTCAGGTCAGGACTAACGTGGTCCATCTGCCACACAAATTCATGATCTTTAGCTAATTGGGGTATACCATCAGCTTCAAATAGCCTCTGCCTACTCCTGTTACCCTGTGCTGGCTAAGCCAGTCGACTAAAAGTAATTTTGAATGGTTGTTCTGTGGATTCAGTCAAATTGTCAGTACATTCTAGAGCCAGAGTTGTAAGAAGCATACCCACAATTGTTGGGGATAATGCTTCAACGTTAGCTTCGGGCATGCCACGCCCACAAGATATGAGAAGGGGTATGGTGCAGCAAGGGCACAGTAGCCTACAAGTCTACCACAAACCTTGATTTTGCATATCCCATGCCATGTGCTTGGTATATCTAGCATTTGGCAATTAGCGCACTCTTTTTCTAATGCATGGTGCCCCAGCTTGTGACCACCAGTGCTCATACCTTGGGGCATACCCTAATTTTGGAGCACTGTGCCAAAAGAAAGTATATTAGTGTATGACTGGTCAAATTGCTCGGTATTTGACACATGTTATTCCAGACTGTGGGTAGGCTATACTCAAATGTTTGATAGAGCATATCTCAAAACCATAGATAGGCTATACTCAAATGTTTGAGAGGGCATATCTCAAAACCATAGATTTTAGGCAGCATGCATATTCAGTTTCTGTAACTTGAGGATCCTATCTTGGAACAGAACCTGAAATCAGATTTAACCCTATAAAAATCAGTTCTATTCTATGCTTGAACAGCTCCCAGAACTTGAACATTTCTTCAGATGTAACAGAAGTAGAAGAAGTGGGCTGGAGTGCAGCAGAGAAATTGCTTGCTTTATTGTAATTTACCTCCTTACCGTGTGCACTTTTAGATGCATCACTAATATATAGGCTATGGTATATCCTTCTATTTATCAGAAGTTCAGGCTCCTTTCGTATGTTGGAACCATGTGGTGGGGGACTTTTATTGGAAATGTCAGGGTGCTATTTCGAAAAATATCACTGTTGAGATAAAATTAATATAACCGAATGCTAATCTCGGCCAGCATGGACTTTGCTCCTACATTTCATTTTTGTTCCTTTACTTCATTGTAACGCTAGCCTACATGAATTGCATCTCAGCATGAATGGGACTCTTTCACATCACAATTTGAATTACCTAAGGGAGCTAATTGCTCCAGGGATTGTCCCAAAGTCGAGAAGGTGTCATTGTCCATATCATCCATATTTACCAGGTCTCAATCTGATTTTGTGTATGTTGTTTTTACAATCTAGATGAAACACATGAGCGTGTTCGACCCTACTTACCGTAGTTACTACACATGACGTCACGAATTTTGGCATCTTGGCGTCAAGGCTGGAACACATTTTTCTATTTTCGGCTGAATACCATACTACGCGCAAATCGGGCCAGTCGGCAATCACGTTACAGGGATCCGTAGTTACCACGCTCCCGAGCATGGTAAGCAAATAGTTACTATTAGCAATAACAAATAATACGATAGAACTTCTGTCTTTAGTCGCATGCAGCGACTATGAAAACCCCGACAAAACTGAGCGGACCTAGATGTATTTACTCTAGGTTTGAGCTGATGTTGATGCTCGTTTTCTCCTCTTCCGTCTTCGCCGTTGCTTATAGCACAAGAAATAGTGAAGGAGGCTGGCAGGAGGCGTACTCTCAGCGCTGGAGCGCGTCCATAGAACAAATCAGCTTTGACTCCTACTTTTCCTCCCCAGCGACTTAACAGCGATTTAGCTATTTGTAGAGGTAACGAAACGTGATGTGGTGCGAAGCTAGTAACCTCCGGTCGTTCGTAGCAGACAAGGTATGGGGAAATATTCAGCTCCGCATATACATATTACAGAGGGGAGACGGAGGTTCTATCAGATTACCTGTTCTTGCTATTAGTTACTATTTCGAGAAGGTTGAAACGGTCAGCGTAGTAACTTTCACGAGGATGGAATTTAGTAGCTAATATTTACTATCGTTAGAAGGGTGGAGCACACTCAATGAGTTCTACAGAGTAACTTCCAATTCACAGGCAAAGTTTCTTCACATAAGGCTATGTAAAAATAAATCTGTGTACTTCACAATCATTCAAAAATTCTTAATCTTTCAATCAACACAAAAACTATTCCTTTTCCCTGGGAGTGGAGTGGTGAAGCTGGAAAAACTGGTGATGCCAATGCAGCTGCTGCCTAGAAAAAAAAAACCTATGAAGTGTCTATCTAAAGTCACAGCACAGACAGAAATTGTTTAGGCCTGTTCGTTTCTTGTCCTCAGAGCGTTTGTTTCATGCTTGTAAACACCAACACCATTCATTATAAAAGAGAACAAACTGGAGTATGGCATATCTTCTAGTCAAATTCACGATAGTCGCAGCCAAATTAAGTAGCAGACTGGCGTGTAAATCACTGCAAAGTCTGTATCAAACCTGGATAAACCTAGTCTTTATCTATCCTTCAACCCCTCCTTGACATCTGGTTTCTACCCTTTCAATTGTGGGTAACCATCCATACAAGCCAAGATTAGAGGCATGAAACATCCTTGTACTACACAGAGACCAATTTGAGCAAGAAATGAGATACAAATGAAAGAAAACACTGAAAATAGGATAAAATGATGGAAATGAGATAACAATGAAAGAAGACGCTGAAAATAGGATTAAATGATTGCAGTCTGATATTTGACAATCACACACATTAAACTGTTAACTATTCAGTGATGATTCATTACGCTAAGTAAGGAATCTCAGTATCCAGGCGTCACTGAACCGCGTCAAGAATAAAGAAGGAGAGAATTGAGAACTCGCATAACCTTGATGTAAGCATGCTGAACCTCTTTTGGCCCGATTCTGATTTAGGGGGGGTGGAGCTTCGCGTGTTGCCTCTTGCAGTAGTCAGTGTTACCTCTAGAGAAAAGGTGATGAAGAAGTCAGGACAGGCGGATAGTTCAAAATGTGCTAATTTCTGTGGGTTTTTTCTGTGGGTCGTAACTGCAGCAACGAAGAAGTAGAAGCAATCAAGGCCGAAAGGGATCCAGAGTGGAACCCAAGTGCCAGACATTTGAAGGAAGGAAGGGGGAAGGTTTGCAAGTAAAAACCTAAAGAAATTGAAAGTATGTGCAGTTTACTTTCAGTGTTAATGGTACTTTCGTGGTCTCAGTAAACCTGTCACCTAGAATTATTAAAAAAAACAAGTACCACATGCTATATTTCAAGGATAAACACTCACCTATTTACCAAAGCTGTGTGTAGAACCAGTTAGCGGGGTTTAGCAAACATGGCTGTTGCTCTGAGTGTACAAATCTTGACACAATGCCGTGATGCATAGGTGCACTACAAGTCAGAATCCTGGGCTGCACTTCGTAGATCACATTAGGAATTATGTGCGTCTATTAGCCAGTCATCGTGTTTTCTGTATTTGCATCTGTAAAAATTAAAGCATTTCAAGCAGCGTAAAAGTATTTGAATGCGCTAAACTGATCGTCTTAGCTTTACATGAATTACAAATGTACATAAAGAAACATCCTAACAGAATTTTAAGGAGAGTCAAATATGATTTCCAGTCAGCTAAACTTTGGGCTGAAGGAATACTTATAAAATGACAGTAGTTTATTTTGTGTTTGTATGATGTCGATTTTCAGACCTAGTTAACTTTGAGACAATCATAGGATCCAAGATAAATGCTCTGACAGTCTGTCAGACTAGATCAGCATAGTCTTCGCTTGAGAATTGTCTTTGGACCATGCGCAGCTAGGAAAAAAAAGTTTGCTGGAAATATTTTGTGATTTTACTCAATCCTCCAGTGTCGTTTTGTATTGTAGAGTGCTTAAGCTTCCTAATTGCTGTCCCATGATTCCTATTTATGCTACTTTCAAAACAGAACGGACGCAGTCTTGACAGAAAGGCAACCAGACCACAATACTTAGTGCACTAGGCTGGCCGTACCCAAGTTCTCTGTTAATCAGTCTGCTTGTCTGTCGGTCAAGCTATGTCAGCGTGAAGCTCTGTTCTGTGGATTGCATACAAATAGGATTCAAGTGTAGCCTGCCATTTGAAGATCCTGACACGCTTAAAAAACGGTTCTCTTAGTCTACCCTACTCTACCCAATTCTCTGTTAATCGGGCTGGTTGCTGGTCTGTCAGACTACACCAGTCACCAGTGTTCTGAGGATTGTATAAATAATCGATAATGGCAGGGTATTGAACATGGCTGAGGTCGTTTCTCGTAAAAAAAAATTATCTGGTGCAAGTGCATACATTATCTGATTTAACTCTAACCATCAATATTGTGTGGTGTTATGGGGTGCTCAAGCTTTTTTCATAGTCTATCCCACTTTACTCAAGTATGAGCTGACCAGTTTGGTTGTCTGCATGTCATGTTATGTCAGCAAGAATTTTCTGGCCGGGGACTTGTCTTGAATTTGCGACAAGTGGCTTGGTCGCAACGGACAAGCAAAAAAATATTTATTTTATCGGCTAAAACAATCAGTACTGTGTCATGTTACTAGAGTGCTCAAGCTTTTTGTACAGCTTACCTAACCGTAATTGGTCTAGTTGTCTGTCTGTCAGACCTAATCAGCTAGAACTGTAGTCTCTTTTTTTTAGGATTGCATATAGCCTTAGTTGGTACAAATAAGAATGTAAGAGTTCTCAAGCTTTTCCCAACATTTTTAAAAATACATAAAATAGTCCAGGTAACAACATCCAAGGCTTTGTACAAAGCACAAGCTTTGCAGCAATTATCAACCTAGTAAAACGCATGAAATCTAGGAATTTAAGGACTCAAAGCTGGGCAAGAGACTACAAGGCAATAACCAAGGACCTGGAAATTTTCCCAACCCAACCCTTACTATTCAAAACAACATTCTTGGCCACAGACCACAAAGAGAAGGCACTGAAAATTGGGAAAATAATGTAATCACAAGTCCAGTCTACAACAAACCCCTGATTTTTTGATACCCTGTGCCAAACGCTAACATTTGGCATAGCTTATGCCTAACGCTGGATACCTTATGCCAAACGCTGGATACCTGTTGCCAATAAAGTATTCGTGATTGACTGAAGCTCAGAAATCAGCCAATAAGAATTCACCTGTAGTGAGATAGGTCAGGGTTAGAGTACCAACATGTATCCAGCGTTTGGCATAGGGTATCCTAGGGTTCCGTTTTTGCCGGCTAAAATTGATTTTTACCATACCGGCGGTTTTAATCGGCTTTTATTAATAAAAACCGATTTTTGCCGGCTAAAACTGGCTAAAATCAAATCGCACTGATCTTTTCTACGTATCAATCTTTACTGTTGTTTCTTCGTTGTTTTCCGACTATTTTTCAACCAGGGTTGATTCTAGTGTTGGCCTGTATTTCGATAGTGACTTTTCAAATATCGATGTTTTCGTTATTTACATTACGACCAGCAACAGGTCTGCTATTCGGGATTTTGAATAAAAGCACGAATCTCGGCACGAATTTGGATTTCAAAGCTGAAACAAAACCATTTTTTTGTTGTACTTTGAGCAAGAAATTGGATGTTGAACCTCCAATACAGAGAATTAGTATATTTTTTTCTTCTGCGCATCTATTTACGGAAAGTACAGGTAGGCTACCCATAGGTAGCAACCACCTACTTCTACCTATTCAGGATTGTCAACAACTGGGTTTTTAGAGAAAATTAGAACTGTCTGGTTTGAAGTAGTAATGTGTAATGTGAACTAGTAGAATCGTCTGTTATTTACTCCCACCCACGTTATATCCAACTGAAGACCATAATGGCCAACGATTTAAAATCTCCTTTCGGAAAGGAGATACAGACTGCAATAGAAAACTTGGACAGTTGGACATGCTACCGTACTCTTCCTTATTGGGACTGTTTCGGGGAAGTTTTCGTTTTGTTTTACTATTGAGGTTGAATGTCTGCTCTATAATTTGATTAATATGACTTAATGGACATTTAACCTTAGTTGGTTAATTTATTTCTGCCATATTCGAAGCTGACTTCGTTTTAGTGATAACAGTGCAATGAGTCAATTTTTGGGATCCCAAAACGTAAGTGGAGGGATACCTATGACATCGCAAAAGTTGTCCGTCTGTCCGTCTGTGAGCACGATAACTCTCGAAGGGAATGAGATATTTTGATGAAACTTGGCGTGAGCATTCTTTGGGTCAAGAGTAAGGTCGAGTTCGTAGATGGGCACTGTAGCCCTACATTTAGGGGTGGGGGAGGGGGTTCAAATTAAGGGGCAAGCAAAATATTTTAAAACGGCTAATGTGATAGTCGATTATGGGGTAAGAAGACACGCTGAACACGAATATGAAAACCATTTTCTCACCGGACAAGTAGTTCGTCCGGAATCCGGCCAAAACCGAAAAGTTTGTTAAAAGTAAAAGTTTTGTTTGAAGTTGATTAGATGTTTGATTTAGGGGTAAGAAGGCATGCTGAACACGAATATGAAAACCATTTTCTTGCCGGACAAGTAGTTCGCCCGGAATCCGGCCAAAACCGGAAAGTTTGTTAGAAGTGGAAGTCTTATTTGAAGTTGATTAGACGTTCGATATAGGGGTAAGAAGGCATGCTGAACACGAATATCAAAACCGTTTTTTCGCCAGACAAGTAGTTCGCCCGGAATCCGGCCAAAACCGGAAACTTTGTTAAAAGTTAAAGTTTTATTTGAAGCTGATTAGATGTCCGATTTAGGGGTAAGACGAGATGCTGAATCCGTATATGACAATAATTTTTTGCCTGACATATAGTTCGTTCGGAATCCGGTTGAAACCGGAAAATTTGTGATAAGTTAAATTTTTATTTGAAGTTGATTAGATGTTGGAAATAGGGGTAACTAGATACGCTGAATTCGTTTTTGAGCTTTAATTTTTCGTCGGACAAGTAGTTCTGGAATTCCGCCAGAAACCGGAAAATTCGCAGAAGTAAGCCAGGATCGTTTCAATCGACTTGTAGGGGTAAACACACAAGCTGAATCTTGTTTTGCCAGACAAGTAGTTCGTCCGGAATCCGGCCAAAACCGGAAAGTTTGTTAAAAGTAAAAATTTTATTTGAAGTTGATTAGATGTCCGATTTAGGGGTGAGACGAGATGCTGAATCCGTATATGACAATAATTTTTTTGCCTGACATAAAGTTCGTCAGGAATCCGGTTGAAACCGGAAAATTTGTGATACGTTAAATTCTTATTTCAAGTTGATTAGATATTGGAAACAGGGGTAACTAGATACGCTGAATTCGTTTTTGAGCTTTAGTTTTTCGTTCGACAAGTAGTTCTGGAATTCCGCCAGAAACCGGAAAATTCGCAGAAGTTAGCCAGGATCGTTTCAATCGACTTATAGGGGTAAACACACAAGCTGAATCCATATCAGAACTTGGTTTTCTTAATGATTAGCTGTTTGGCCTTAATCTGTTTTTTAAATTTTAAGAGTATAAATGTTCATGGAGTCTGGCGAAGACCGAATCTGACGAAGACAAAACCTACTTGTCTGGATCAAATATCGAAGTTTTGGGATCCCATCGGAACCTTTGGTCCTGTTCTTTGAGAAATGCATCAAAGAAGTTTTACAGATTATTTTCGAATAAAGAAGTAGCCTACTCTATATACGAGATCGCTGGGATCAGTTAATTAAGCTTGTTTGAGTTCTTCTAGGTTTCTTTAATACCTGAAAGAAGTATGACAGTCTTAGAATAGCGGAGTGCTACCAAAATCACATAGTAGCAGTTAGAAATTTGATTTTTGCCAGTTATTTGATTTTATCCACGCCACTTGATTTTAACCATACCGGCAGAAATCACCTTTTAGCCGGTATTAACCGGCTGGTATTTTAGCCACCCGGGAACCCTGAGCGTATATCCAACATTTGGCATACGTCATCAAAAAATCAGGGGTTTGTTGTTGACTGCACAAGTCCTGCTCATACCTGGCGTGATAAACCTTTTAAACTTGGCTCGGCCTTGACTTGGAGCTGTTCTTAATTTATTGATCTCATTTGACTAAGAGCAAACTAATATATATAACATAATCATACTAGAAGAGGAAGTAGTTGGAATTCCTGCATGTTATTTAATTTTTGTTTTTTGTGGCAGAAAATTTTAGAATTGACAGTCAAAAGATTAGTTTTTATGAAATTCTAAGAAAAAAATACAGTTTTTGCCAATTTCACTTTGCTTCAATACTCGCAAATTTCAGAGAAAACAAATAAAATCTTTTGAGATAAAGGTGCCTTGTCCCCAGCACGACGTCTATCTTCCAGCACAAAAAATAGTTCCTGCCTTTAATTTGTACAGTATCATTTCAAGTAGGTATTGTAATCTCTGGGTATTTCATTCTAACTAATGCCTTTCAAATTACATCCATAATTCATATTTTACAGTCACTACACTCCAATCAACCGAACATGGTAGGCCTACACCATAATTCCGTATTATATTGAAAGAAGCATATGTACCTCTACACCATACCTCAGGCACTTCTGGAGCAACTGCCTGGTACAAATATCCAGCACTGCCCTGTTCTTCCTGGAGAAAATCCTCCTCACTAGTTTACTGGTCTCACTACTGCTAGTGCTGGCAGGACTGCTATGGCTAGACATTTTACTACTGAAAGCAAATCCTTTTAACACAATGCCAAGTTGCCAACTAAGTACAGCCAGGATACAGCGCTTGGGCAATTTGAATATTACGACGGAGCAACGATGAATTCTCCGAAACATACGTAGCGGCAATGCAGAAATTCGTGGGATTACTTGGCAACAGTGTCAATGTGACGTTCCCCGTGAAAAGTGGCCCAAGATCGCTAATTCAGAAACGAAGGAATTTTTGTTATAAAAGGTTTCGGAAGTAAGAAGGTCTACTAGGGGTAGGGGTGGAGTGTAAAATAGCGTATTAGAGTCCTCTGTGCTTTAAAGCTATGCAATCTTTCTACTGTCCATTTTGTAAATTTCTTCTTTTACTCCATCATTGGCAAAGAATTTTTTTTTTTTTAGATATTTGGAACTTGCAGGGGAAATCGGGTAGTATGACAAGGCGGGTAGCATGACATACTCTCAGAACTATTGGTTCTATTAGTTTTATTCATCTGTGCTCACAGCAGCTAAAAGGCATCTACTATGCAAAGGAGAAAATGAGTTTTCAAAAAAAAAATGATTACTCACTCAAAACTTATGCTAAAAAACATATTTTTTCACCCTGAAAGTAAGTTTTCTGTCTAACTACGAACTCACACGTGGGTAAGGTGTTATGACATAGAAGAACCATTTCTTGCAGGGACATAGGTAAGGTATTTAATGATCATGAGCAGTTGAAAAACTACAGGATATTCACACAATTGAGGATGAAATGCAGATCCCATGAAAAATGGGGGAGTCGGGTAGTATGACACACTTCTTGTTGGCTTGTATGACACGTGTCATATTACCCAACTGACGTTTCGACATGTAAGATTTATATTGTATCTGGATGATTCTGTTATTGTAATATAAGTATTGAGATGCATAATATGCAATAAAAATGTACGAAACCTTCATTTTTCGGGTTCAATCACCAAAGGGGTTTGGAGGGAGGGGGAAGCAGGAACCTTGTGATATGCATAGGTTGCAAATGGGTCAACCGATTATAGTGAAACATAATAGGTAGCAAGAAAAAATGCTCTAAAGGACACATATGTGTCCAAATCGGATTCGGCAACTGTGAGAGTTGGAGGGGACACAAGGAATCTTATGACCAGGGTTGCCACATGTCGCACGACAGTGTGAATTGTCACTCTATTTTTTGTTTGTCACTCTTGTCCTACGTCCCGAGTGAAAAAAAAGATAGAGAACCATAGGAAAACCATACCAAAAAGCCCATACTCCTATCGTTTCTGAGGTTCCCCAGATTTCCTGAGTGCTGGTCTATACGCCCTTGAATGTGTTTTATCTTCCATCGCTGAAACCATAGCGGATCATACCCAATGTGCGTATGTTCCTAGGTATAATCTGAATGGTTATCTATGTTTCTGTCTTCGGATTGCAAGAACGTCAGAAGACAACTGGTCTATGTGCCTATGTTCCTAGGTATGAGCGGAATCGTTTCGTATATGCCAGTCACTGGATTACAAGAACTTCAGAAGACAACGGGTCTATGTGCCTATGTTCCTAGGTATGAGCCGAATCGTCTCGAATATGCCGTTCACTGGATTACAAGAACTACAGAAGACAACGGGTCTATGTGCTTATGTTCCTAGGTATGAGCGGAATCTTTTCGTATATGCCAGTCACTGGATTACAAGAACTTCAGAAGACAACGGGTCTATGTGCCTATGTTCCTAGGTATGAGCCGAATCGTCTCGAATATGCCGGTCACTGGGTTACAAGAACTACAGAAGACAACGGGTCTATGTTCTTATGTTTCTAGGAAGGACCCGTAGGGAGCGGACGGGGGTATAACTCTTCTTCAGTCGTTGGTTGAACGCCTCCGAGTAAGGACTCGCGTGAATTTGTGAATAACAAAAATGGATTTATGAAGGATTGTTGTGAAGACGATGGGAGCCGAGTTCCGTCCCAAGAAGTGATTTTAATTTCGTTACAACCAAGGTGGACACACCGGAAGACTTGCCAGGAAACCAGCGATACCCCAGGGCCAGGACCTCATGCTGAACTGTGCACTAGCGGAGCCGGCCGGCTTGATCCCGTCAAATATGACAATGCGCGAGTCGCTCCTCCGTCTCAGCCCGAACATACAGAGCAGTCTTTCCATCCGTTCTATCAAGGATCGCCCTATCCTTCAGGACTCCCCTATCCCCAAGGACCCTCCTACTCCCCAGGACCCTCCTACCCCCAGGTCCCTCCTACTCCTGGCCTTTGCATTTTTACCAGCGACACCAGTAGTTTAATTAAAGTGCTTTAAAGTTTTTGTCTGTGTATTTTTAATTGAAGGTTTTCGTCTGCCAAATGTCTAACTATTTGCAGAATAAACGTTTTGTACATTTCAATAATCCTACTATTGTATTTTGTGGTCTGCAGCATATTGCTCTTTCCTTAATTGAAGTAACCTGGTCTAGTGCAGCGATTCAATGCAAACAGCAGGATAAGCTAAGCTTCGTTTATATGTTCCAGTAGAGCATATCGGTGAAACGCTTCAGTACGAAAGCATCTGTGTAGGCTACGATTCATTAGCTAGGTACGGTGTGCGACTCAGTAGACCAGTCCGGTTCAGTAGTACGTTGCAGCACCCTGGTGCAGCGATCCAGTAAAGGAGCAGATTAGCCTACGAAGTAGCATTGCAGCGCGAGTTACGAGTTCATTTAACCGAGTTGGTGCGGTGGGCGGTTGAAGCGATTTCGGTGCAGTAGCCGGGTGCAGCGATTTCGGTGCAGCGGTTTTGGTGCAGCACCCTTCCTACGACCATTGGGGATCATAGAAAGAGATAGGCGACAAACCATACAGGACCTCAAGAACCGCGGCATCAGCGTATAGGTGTGATTGACAGATACCTATACGGACGCATAGGCATGGTCGGCGCTACCATACCGGACCATAGAAGCGCCATACCAGCGTATTCGGCAGCGTATACGGAACTATAACAAGGAACATAGGACTATAGAGGACAGTTTTATTAACCATAAAAGACGCTGCACAATGGCCTATACAGAACCATAAAAACCGGCAAGAGCAGACAATACATTCGATTATAGAGGATTATAGAGAACGTTACAAAACCTTCAGACGATAGAAACTTTAGACGCGTATAGAACAAATACAAAACCATAACCAATCACGTATACATGGTTTGTATCGTGACAATAGGGTCATAGGAACCATAAGATTGGCTCTATCTTTTTTTTCACTCGGGGTAGGACATTAAATTCACTCTGTTTATGAAAATGTCCAGGTTTGTCGCACAATAGTGTGACAATTCCTGAAAATATAAAAATAAACTCCGAATTCAACTCAACTCAAGACATTTAAGGCATCCCACTCTGTTTGAAGTACACAAAGAGTTAGTTCTACTTTCAGGGGGAGTGTCCAAAAGATTTGAAGCGTGTCATCGGCGTAATTACACATTTTGCCATTGATCAAAATCACCCGAATCACTGCTTTTTACCATAAACACCATGCTTACGGGAATCCAAACCGATTGAATTTCCGCCAAAATACATTTTTGCAGCAGTGATTCCGACTAAAAATGACGATTTCACGTTTTTTCATGAAAATAAAATTTCACTCCCAATTCACTCTCTGTTTCAGCCAAAAGTCACTCTAAATTTTTCTGATGTGGCAACCCTGCTTATGACAGCCCTAGGGATTAAACAAGTAGAGTGACTGGGATGAAACTTAGAAGTTATGAATGTCATATGATCCAGATGATCCTGTTTGTACCAGTTGGATGTTGCCTCGGTCGGGGAGCTTGAGGGGGTACCATAAATTTTCCGAAAATTCTCAGATTCAAGTGAAACTTTGTAGATGGTAAAAGAAGATGCCACAGATCATGCGTTTGTGTCCGAACCGGATTCGACCACGGACCACCACGACCACCGGATTTTTTCATGAACATAAAATTTCACTCCCAATTCACTCTCTGTTTCAGCCAAAAGTCACTCTAAATTTTTCTGATATGGCAACCCTGCTTATGACAGCCCTAGGGATTAAACAAGTAGAGTGACTGGGATGAAACTTAGAACTTATGAATGTCATATGATCCAGATGATCCTGTTTGTACCAGTTGGATGTTGCCTTGGTCGGGGAGCTTGAGGGGGTACCATAAATTTCCCAAAAATTCTCAGATTCAAGTGAAACTTTGTAGATGGTAAAAGAAGATGCCATAGATCATGCGTTTGTGTCCGAACCGGATTCGACCACGGTACTTGCAAGAGCTCCGAAAATTGTCGGGATGGAAAAAACATACACACAAATTTCAGGGAAATAAAAAACAAAGAAAAAAATATTTCATACTACCCGACTCCCCCCCTATTTACCCCTTGCATAACATCCTAGAAAGATAATTAGATGATCTACAAAAAAACTGAAAATCCCGTTTTTGTTTCTTTTCAACTACCCAGTTAACCACAGATTCTAGTAAAATTGGGAGTGTCAACCAAAATTTTGAGGTAGGCCCGTTTCCAACTAATTGGGAGATAGACTGATGACCCTCATTTCCTCATAATTCTTTAGAATGAATTTCTGATCCATCAATAACCTGGTTTACTAGTTTTAGGCTATTGAGAGCAGAAGCAAAAGAGTTTCACAATGTTTAATAACCCATCAGTTACTGATTTTGTCAGTGTAACAAATTTGGAGTCTTGGAAAGCTAGACATGTCTGTTACATTTCATTTCTTTGTCTTCTTTTGTACATGTTTCTTATCATTTTTAGGTCAAAGCGCCCCTCCAACTGATGCCCCTGTAGTTGACACAGCAGAGCAGGTTTACATCTCATCATTAGCTCTTTTAAAAATGCTAAAACATGGCCGAGCTGGTGTCCCCATGGAAGTTATGGGTCTGATGTTGGGAGAATTTGTAGATGACTACACAGTTCGAGTCATAGATGTTTTTGCCATGCCACAGTCCGGTAAGAATTCATAGATTTAGGAATTTGAATATGGTTAGGTTTTTTTTATTTTTTTATTTTTTCTTACCCGCATATCATCTTTTCTATACAAAAATCAGTTTTTCGACTTTTTGGGCTATGACTCCTCCTCCACTCTGTTACGTTAATATTTTTTCAAGCTCTTTAACGTCTCCTACTCTTTCCATAACAAAAAAGAAACAAAATCCTACAAATTTATGCTTCGAAGCTCCATTTCAGTTGTTTAAACCATTTTATAAGTTTCCAATTGCAAATCCACATTTAGATTTTGCAAATCCAATATGGATTTTGCAAATCGTCATGGTTATTGAATGAGTAGGCTACCGAATATGAAACAAAATAACACAGCAACTAGATTATTGTTGTACGAGTCGTGGTTTTTATTTCCATACCCCAGTCTGGTAAGGATTTTTCGAAATAGGATTGGAATATGATTATTAAATTAGTAGGATACCGAACATGACACAGAATAGCACACGAACTAGACTAGTGTTGTAATTTGAAATGTTAAATCGATAGTTTGTATTGCATCACTGGTCGTCGACATAGCCTTAAAATATGCTTTTCTGCCTAATATTCTGTAATTCGTTAAAGTTTGACTGAAATGCCAACTTACTTTTGTATAATTTAACTGGATAGGCCTACACTGCATTATTTGGATTGTGTTAAGGGATTTTGTATTTCACAGTTTGCTATTATGATGTCAATTTTAATGTCTACGGGGTTGTCCCACAACGCAATATTCTACTGTGACGCGGAAAATTTGAATCTCAACACAAACGCGGCTTTCAGTAGCAGTGATCAGCTCACGGAAAGTAGCTCACTGCATGAACTCCTATTTTTCGTAAATAGTTTTCGTCGAGCATACAACACAGGTACAAGCGCATAGGCGTACCACAAATCCGACAAGGAAATTAGGCTATACAGGATGATTCGAGAATTCGATTCGAGAATCGATTGTCCTAACATTCTACAAATTTTCTTTCTGCCGTTTGTTTGGTGATACATTTACGGGGAAAGGGTGGTGTTTGGCGCGTCGGAAAATGTTAGCAAAGAGATGAGCTGCAGCACGAGAGGGAACGTCGCATGGAATCGCATGGTTTCTGGGCTATCTGGCCATTGCAATGGTTTGTGAACTATAATGCCAAGCTAGTCGTGGCTTGTTTCATGTTTTCAGGCCTAGTACAGGTTTTCAACTTTAAAAAGTGAAAAAAAAAAATAACTGATGAGAATAATTTCAAAAGTCATCACCTTTCGAAGCAAATTAGCCGACACAATCCTTTCACTGCATATCTCCAGCTGAACCTTGTCTTGGACGATAAATGTTGCAAAATGGCTCAAGGTTCAATCAAGGTCAAATTTGCATAATACTAGGGGTTGTCACTTTTTTTTTCAATCCTGGCAAGCCATACTGAAAACACTCCTCACATTACGTAGATTTTGTACAGTTTATCCTTGAAGACACGAAATTATTTAAAGTTATAGAGTGTCCGATCTAGACAATGTGCATGAAAACGTGACCATGGAGATTTTGGGTCCATGGTCTACATCATATCCTCGATGTTGGGGTACCTTTCATACGCTAGGTATATCTTACGTTTGCCATACCCTATGGCTAACGCTGGATACTGTATGTCAATACTCTTGTTGACTAAGGTTGCGTTCCAGAAACTAACATTTGTTCACAATCGTCAACTTTATGTTGGGGTGGAGCTAATTGCAGCATTAACGATAGTTAACTTTTCCCAATTCTACAATTGTTAACTTTTTGCGACGATGCTCACCAACCATCGTTACAAAATAGTTAACTATCGTTAAGCTCTGGAACGGAGATCGTAGGTGGCTGGAGCTTATAACTTTCGAAAACAGAAACCTGGAACGCAAAATTGTTGAAGTTTAACCGAAAAGGGCTGGGATAGGACATTCTAGTTATCCATCACTTATTCACTTAAATTGGCTTGAAGACCCGCTGAAAATGCGTTACTTCGTTGTTCCACTGTTCACGAATAATAGATTTTCAAATAGTGGAATTTCCTTGTGATTTGTAGTAGCCTACTGAATTTTTGTTGTATGCTTTACGAGAAAGATTTATCATTTTTTTTGTTCAGGCACTAAGCAGTCTTCATCAGTCTCACCAGTGCCTACTGAAAAGCCGCATTTGTGTTGAGATTAAAATTTCCCGCGTCATAGTAGAATTTACGCTGTGGGGACGGCCGGAGATATTCTGAGCCTCATAACTAGAGCAGATAGTGGAAAATCAAAAAATCACTTTGCAGAATCCAAATAATTCAGTGTATCCAATTAAATGACACACAAATGAGTTGGCTTTTCAGTGAAACTTTAACAATTTGTTGACAGTCGTTAAGTTGTACCTAGCCGTGTCCTAGTGGAAGAGCCTCCCCAATGGACGCCGTTCATTGGTTGACATCGGATTTGAGTCATGGTTCGGACGGCGTTTCTCGTTCTTCTCGAGGTTCATTGGCGTGTTTTGCACTATATCGTCATATAGAGTATTGCTGTGTGCCCTAACCCTGGCCTACTCCAGTTTAGGTTTTCTTATTTTTCTGAGCTTCAATCAAATTTTCAATATTTTACTGGGCTGGGGTATCCAGCTTTTCGCATAGGGTAGGCCCTAGCATTCGGCCTGGGTTATCCCAAAATCGGAGGAGGGGGGCTGTCATAGTACATACATATTTACAAGTTCGAAGTTCCACTTTAGGCGTAGGCCTACACATAAGAGGCCAAATATATTTAGCCTATAGAGACGAAAGCCTTTTTGCTGCAGTTATATTATATATTGTTACTATTATAGTATTATTGTTATATAAGTGTGATTTTTTTTCTAGGCACTGGAGTTAGCGTGGAAGCAGTTGATCCGGTTTTCCAGGCAAAGATGTTGGACATGCTGAGACAAACCGGTAGACCCGAGATGGTCGTCGGTTGGTATCACTCCCATCCTGGTTTCGGGTGCTGGTTGTCTGGTAAGATCTCTGCTTACTTTTTTCCTTTATAATAACGAAAATACGTTGTAGCCTAGCCTACAGTATTTGACATAGCAAAACGGATAAGTCAGCTACATTTTACTGGAGCTATATTTCGGCCCTTTTTGGCAAGGGTCCTCTTCAGGATCAAGCCGCTCAAGCTGGAAAATGAACTTGTAGAAAAATACTTAAAGCTTCTTCCGTAAAATATGTTATTTTGTGAACTTCTTGCCGGAAAACTGCGTGGATTTCAAGCTGGTGTTGCGATTTCATTTTGGTCATTTTGGGCTGAAAGAATATCTACATTGTACGATAAAACCAACAGGCTCCTAAAGCGGAATTTTAACCATAGAATGTTGAATTCTGAATTGATTTCTGATTTATTTGTAGGCTAGTCCTTTGTATATGTTACATCTTCCCATAAATATTTTGGTTTTAAGTATTTGTGGTCGAACTCAGTCCTGTTTATTTGTAAGATGGAATTGACGTAAACGTAAACGAGACCACAAAATAAACATTATGTCAAGTTTTCTGTATCTACATTTTCTACATTTTGTATTCTTAATCATAGAGGTATCAGTATTTCAGGATCTCCGTTGAGGATAGGCACTACGAATTTCGGTAAATGACTAAAAGAATAAGATTCGAACACGCCATAAAATTTAGACTGCCGATATAAGGCTAAGTTAGGAGCAAAATGATGACACAGATGACTCCTCTGGTAGTTGTAAAATTGTAGTTATATATAATTAATTATCCAGTATAGACCACGGTCCAGTTTAGACCGGCTTCCCGAACCTTCACTGAGGATCACCGGAATTTCAGACCCTTCATCCAACTCCCCCCGCTGTTCCCGGATCCGGTCCGGTTTTGTCAGTGATAGCCTATATCTAGGGCCTTTGCTTGTCCTTCCCATCAAGTTTCATCCCGGTAAATCCATCCTAAGCGTGTCACAAGATTTCCAGCCTCTCCCCAAACTCCCCCCCCCCACAGTCATTGAATCCGGTTCGAATTTAAGTAGGACAACACGGCAATGCTGTCTTTCCAAATATCAGGTTTCATTAAGATCCGACCACCCGTTTGAAAGTTATACACACCTCAAGGTCCCGGATTCCCCCTTCCTCCACTCCCCCCACGGTTGGGGACGTTACTATAGGACAGCATTGATATGACTTCTTTCCAAACATCAGGTTTGATTCGGATCCGATCACCCGTTCGAAAGTTACACATACCTCAAGATTCAGGATTCCCCCTCCCTCCACTCCCCACGGTGGTCCTACAGGGCCAAGTTTCATCGTCCTAGCACATCTGGAAGTACCGTAACTTCGGATCACCAGAACTCCGGAACCCCCCTCCAACTCTTCCCGCAATGCCTGGATCTGGTTCGATTTTGTCAGTGATGTAATCTAGGACCTGTGCTTGTTCTTCCCACCAAATTTCATCCCGATCCCTCCACTCTAAGCGTGTCACAAGATCCCCCCCAAACTCCCTCCAGAGTTACTGAATCCGGTTTGGATGTACAGTAGGACAGCGACATGACGTCTTTCCAGATGTCAAGTATCATTGAGATTTAATCACCTGTTCGTAAATACCTCAAGATTCCGTACCCCCCTCGCTCCACTCCCTCATGGTGGTCTCCGGGAAGTGACTATTTCCAAGTTACTTTGGCCGTGTCCTTGATATGCCTGCCAAGCTTCATCGTCTTAGCACACGTGGAAGTACCCTAACTCGAGAACAATGGACCGACCAACCGACCGACCGAAAACATGGTGCAATGGTGCGGTATACAAGTGCCGTTGAGTGCCATAAAAACGACCAAATCTTGATTTGCTTTGTGATCTGTTTGGTACTGACCTTCACAATCAAGTGCCGGCGATTTTTCCCTTTAGTTATCCGTCACTTAGAAACAAACATCAAAGAAACAGAAGGTGCCAGATATCTCATTTAAATAAAGCTATTCAACGTATTCGTTTATCAGGGGGGTGTTGTGTGTTGTGGTGGCAACTGTCGTTAGGGCCGTTGCGATTCTTCGGCTTGATATGAATTTAAGGTTTGCTGGCTCTTGCAACCATGGTAGCAGTATCAGTTTGGAATGAGGAAATTAAATCGAACGCCCCCCGCCTGACTTATGAGGCTGCTTTTTCCTTGTCCAGCTTAAGCCATCCCTTGGAAACACAGGGGTTGGCTTCTTGTTCGTTAATCAGTCTTGATACTTTTTACATTCAGTTAATGATCATCAGAGGCGTTACTAGCCAAAATGTTTTGGGGGGGGGACAAGGTATTTACCGACTGGCTGGTCATTTTTACTGACTTTTTTTTGCGGATAAAAACAACTATTATTAAGAAAAAAACTACCGTGTTGACGGAAAATCGGTTGGTTTTAAGAAAAACGACTATTTTTAAGAAAAAATCTACTATTTTTACGAAATACCGACTGTTTTTAAAGTATAACCGAAAAGGGCTAGGATAGGACAATCTGGTTACCCATCACCTATTCACTTAAATTGGCTTGAAGACCCGCTGAAAATGAGTTACTTCATTGTTCCGCTATTCACGAATAACCGATTTTCAAATAGTGGAATTTCCGTGTAATTTGTGGTGCCTCTATGCGCTTGTATTTTTGCTGTATGCCTTACGAGAAAGATTTATCATTTTTTTTTGCTCAGGAACTAAGCAATTTTCACCAATCTCACGACTGCCCACTGAAAAGCCGCATTTGTGTTTTGATTAAAATTTCCCGCGTCATAGTAGAATTTACGCTGTGGGGACGGCTGGAGATGTTCTGAGACTCATAAGTGAGCAGATAGTGGAAAATAAAAAAATCCCCTTGCAGAATCCAAATAATTCATTATGTCCAATAAAATGACACACAAATGAGTTCTTTTCAATTAAACTTTAAGAAAAATCGATTGTTTTTACGAATAAAAACTAATATTTCTAAGAAAAAGTCGACCGTTTTTACAAAAAATTGCGGCGCTTCTTTTACTGACTGGCCGACAACATTGTGACGCCTCTGATGACCATAAATCTTTCTGGTGGTAGGGACCAAGCCTTCCAGGATAAATAAAAAATATAATAACAACCTTTCACCTTTTTTAGGCGTTGATATCAACACGCAGCAGAGTTTTGAAGCGTTGTCGGAGCGAGCAGTTGCTGTTGTAGTTGACCCAATTCAGTCCGTTAAGGGGAAGGTGGTGATTGATGCTTTCCGACTCATCAACCCGAATATGATGGTCCTAGGACAGGAGCCGAGACAGACCACGTCCAACCTGGGACACCTCCAGAAGCCGAGTATCCAAGCCCTCATTCATGGGTTGAACAGGTGAGTGGCTAAGTAATATCAAGAACAAAAAATATAATAGAACCTCCGTCTCTGGTCCCATGCAGCGACTATGGATACCCCGACAAAACTGCAGCTGAGCTTCTTCTTCTTCTTTTCACTTATAGCATCGGGACACCTGGGGAGCGCGACCATTTCCGCCTTCCGGTTGCTCTTCTGAGATGATGATGGGTCGGTCTATGGCACCTCAACTGGGAGCGCCGCTCAGGAGGCATTCTATTCTTGGTTGAGCTTGTAGAGTGGATATTGCCACCTCGACTGAATCGTAGTTCAGGAGGAATTACCCTCTTCTTATTGATGGTGGGGCTGATAATAATAATTTATTCCTCACGCCTCTCAATACAAAATTTCTACATAACTGACAACTTGTTAAAAGAAAAATGATATGGCAGGGCGAAGAGCGGATCGACTGCGGCACTGATGACGGAACCTCGACTGGGATCAGTGCCCAGTAGGAATTATAGATGTACTTGCTCTAGCTTTGAGTTGATACCCGTCTACTTCCGTCTTCGCCGTTGCGCATAGCAGAGGAATAAGTGCAGGAGGGACGCTGACTCGCTCTGGAGCGCGTCCAGAGAACCAATCGGCATTTACTTTAAAAGTTTCTTCTATGCGGCTTTACAGCTATTTAGCTATTTGTAGATGTAACGAAACGATATGTGCCGCCCGTACCTCCTAACCTCCGCTCGTTTGCATCGGGCAGGGTATGGGGGCTTTACAGCGATAGCCTATAGGTGTTTATAGAGGTAACGAATTGGGATGAGCCGCGTAGCTCCTAACCGCGCATCGGGCCTGACTTACTTTGACTTATGTCTTCTGTCAGGCGTCGCTCGACGGCATAAGGAGGGTTTTCGTGAGCTTGAAAGCGAAGTCGGAATCGCTTTCCAGTTTCCAGTGGTTTTCGCGCTACTTCGGAGAGTTGCTGAACTTTCCACACCGGTTTTGCGCATTGTGCATCGCGCAGGGCATGGGAATATGATCGACTCCGCATAGTCGTATTACAGAGATAGGGAAACGGAGGTTCTGGTGCTTATTTGTTCTTGGTAATATTAGCTAAAAGGGTATAATCGGTGTGACGGAAAATGTTGGAAATCATAAATAGTAAAAAAAAATTGATTGCTGGGAACACAGCTGTACCTTTTTCTGCAACATCTTAAAGCATACCACGTACCATTTACTGTTCGTGTTCACTAAAGGCGTATTCTCGCCGTTCCCCGAGGACTCCTCGGGTAATCGAAGGGAACGGCGAGAATAGAGGGAGTCACTCCACGCGGACTCCATGTGTGGAAACAGCGAGAACACGGGGAATGCTTATAAAATGGATTTTGTTCGAAAAAACAATAGGCTATGCAGTTGACGAAATTTATCTGGATCCACTTTATTTTTGGTTTTGCTTATCCTGATTGTTTTTAAGTAAATTTACATTGCACAAACACTATCATCAAAAATTGATTCCCCTCCGAATCTGAAAGGGAGTCCTTTTTGATGATGGTTATGATAATCGGAGCATTCTTCGTCCGTGGGGACTCGCGAGAATACGGGGAGAGTGAGTCCAGGGACAAACAAAAACGCGGGGACTCCTCAAGTGGAGTCCTCGGGGAACGGCGAGTATACGCCTTAAGATACTCCTTGAACCCAAGCTGACGGGGAAACATATTCAAACAGTGCATAAAGCGGATGCGTCAGCTACTGAAAGACCAGCTGGTCTTTCACCTGGGCTAACCGTTGAAAAAAAGAGAACTACGATGGTTTGTAACTGTTTCTTTTCTTAGGCACTACTACTCAATCAGCATTAACTATCGTAAGAATGAGCTTGAGCAGAAGATGCTCTCTAGTGTCCACAAGAAAGACTGGGCTGACGGTCTGATTCTTGAAGACTATAAAGATCGTTGCAACACCAATGAGAAAACAGTCGCTGATATGCTTAGCTTGGCGAAGCAGTACAACAAGGCGTTGGAAGATGAGGAGAAGATGACGCCTGAGCAACTGGCAGTGAAGAACGTCGGGAAGCAGGATCCAAAGAGGCATTTGGAGGATCAGCTGAATGTTTTGATGGCGGGAAACATTGTTCAGTGCCTCGGTGCGATGTTGGCTACCGTTGCGTTCAAGTGAGGTGTTGTGATTCTTTTTGTAAATTATACGATTTTGTAAGAAGAACATGGGTCGACAGGTTAAAGCCAAACTGAAAGCTAGTGCAATTTAGGGCGCAGGGAGATATAACGAGTGGTCCGCAGTATCCGCATATTCTTGGGAAATTCCAGGTCTCCTTCAAATTTGCCATGGGCCTCGAATCTAATTTCACCCAGCCTTAAAGTCAAACCGAAAAGGGCTAGGATAGGACAGTCTAGTTACCCATCACTTATGCACTTAAATTGGCTTGAAGACCCGCTGAAACTAAATTACTTTGTTGTTCCGCTGTTCAACAATAATCGATTTTCAAATTGTGGAATTTCTGTGTGATTTGTGGTGCCTCTATGCGCTTGTATTTTTGTTGCATGCCTTACGAGAAAGATTACCTTTTTTTTGTTCAGGCACTAAGCAATCTCCACCAGTCTCACCACTGCCCACTGAAAAGCCGCATTTGTGTTGGGATTAAAATTTCCCGCGTCATAGTAGAATTTACGCTGTGGGGACTGCCGGAAATATTCTGAGCCTCATAACTAGAGCAGATAGTGGAAAATAAAAAAATCCCTTTGCAGGATCCAAATAATTCAGTGTATCCAATTAAATGACACATAAATAAGTTGGCTTTTCAGTTAAACTTTAAAGTATTTGACAGTGCGAAAACGGATAAGTCAGCTGAAATTTATTGGAGCTATATTTCGGCCCTTCTTGGCAAGGGTCCTCTTCAGGCTCAAAGCCGCTCAAGGTGGAAAGAACGAAACTTGTGATCAACTGTGTTTCCACCTTGAGCGGCTTTGAGCCTGAAGAGGACCCTTGCCAAGAAGGGCCGAAATATAGCTCCAATAAATTTCAGCTGACTTATCCGTTTTCGCACTGTCAAATATGATTCGCAGTCAGCTTGGGCTGAAGGAATATTTAAACTTTAAAGGAGACGCACTTCCCAGCTAAACCGTCAGATGTGATTCGGATTGCTTGCAACATTGGTTAGAGTGGCGGTATTAGCGTTGGGTCGTGTCGTGGTTTATAAGGTATGGTTCAGGTCTGCACTTCAGGTGACTTTCGGTCAGTTCATGTTTTTAAATGCCTTCGGTTAGTCAGTTTAATTGGGCAGCTTAATCTGGTCCCTGTGTCTTTTCACATAAGATGAAACACAAATCTCTTAAAGTTCTATTCAATTATTGTTTATTTATTTTTTTTTGTAAAATATAGTTCGTACTCGAGCGCTCTGAGGTTTCCCTTAGATGGTCTGGTTAAAGGGTTCACCGCGGACTGTTGGTACAGTGTACATGCCCCAGAAACCCAAGTTATCAGCAACTGGCAGAACTCGGTTTCTAGTCAAGGGGGGGCTTTACAGAGGGGTAGAGTAGGGTACCGGCCCACTATAAGATAAGGGGACGTTTTCGCGTGGATGGCTCTGGTCCTGTCGACCTTCCGTTTAGCTCGACGGACATTTTCGCGTGGATGCCATCGATCTTTTTGTCATTTTCGCGTGTACGGATGGACAGGTGAATGGGCCATCCTTGGCTCGATGGCCAACGCTGCCCGCTCCGAGGGCAGCGTTGAGCTGAACGGGGATATTGTGTGGACCTTCCCACTCAGATGCTCCCAACCAGCTGGATGGGCATTTTCGCGTGGACGGAACCCATCTTCCTCAGCCGTTCACCGCCCGATCGATTTGCTCATTTTCGCGCGGACGGGATCACCCGTTCAGCTTTACAGCCATCCACGCGAAAACGTCCCCAAAGACTCATGAACGTAGCTGGAAAACCACTGAAATCTCAAATAGATGCAGGATCAGTGATTCCGCTGGAGGCAGGCTCGTTTAAACAGTCCAATTTCCCATGTTACGTGATGAATCCTTGTTGACGTAAAGAATCCTCCAGGCTCCTGGACCCCAGTTAGAGTCCCAGACTTCTAAAGCTCTGGGTGTGACAGCAGCTCCTGACAATACTCTAGATGAACTCGACGTGTCGATGAGGAATCGCCGTGTTACCAAGCGGAAGAGCCGGAAGCGTCAACACTGCTGTTCCAAACGAACGCCGTTAATTGGTTGACATTGTATTCCAGTCATCGTTCGGGTGACGTTTATCGTTCTTCCCGAGGTTCACAGGGGTATTTCGGACTTAGTATAACCGGCCTTCGTCAATCTTATCCGAAGGTCGTGAGTTCAAACCTCGCCTCATGTTTTGTCTTTCAGCTGCTATGAGTACTTCTGATGGTAACTTTCCTTCGAAAACTGTGAATCAGTTAGAATATTCTTGTTTCTTGCGAAAAGAGGGGACAAATAAGGTTCGTTCCAGCTCCTCTTCGTAGTTACTTCGGAGTAACTACGCGTCACGTCACAAAGTAACTACCACCTGGAACGGTCGAAGTTACTACAGGACGAGATAATGCGCATTTATTGAATGCAGGAAGAGATGGGGACTGCATGGGGAAGGATGAACAGAAAAACTTTGTTAGTTTTTGCAGTTAAAGAACTGCTTGATAAATATTTTGGATCATATTCTTCAGGCGAAGGAGAAGAGGAGCCATTGCTTAAGGCTTCTTAAGCCATATACTTATGTCCGTTAATTCTTTGTCTCTATTCCGGTTGTGTGTTTTTGGTCGCTAAATCCTTATTTCACATATAATTGTTTCCTAGCCGGAATCGCAACAGTCTTTTCAGCTTCTTCTCCTACAATATAGAATAACAATAATACAAAGCAACAGAAAAGGTTTTTGCCTCTAAATAATTTAAATTTATCATTATATAGTGCAAAAATTCGCCATCTGAATTACAGGCATTTAAAATTCATTCCTTCCACAGCCCCAATCGAGTCACTAGACCGAACGGTAAACCGTCTACGAGGTTGACTCGATTTTTTTTTTTTTTATCAACGAATTTTATTTGAAGAGAAGCTAAAGACCAAGTACAGTTGAAAAACACACAATGATGATGTTCTGTTTACTTTAGCAATTACACCTTACTTTTCTGGCCCGAGTTCCCTTCTCAAGACGGCTCTTGGAAAGTGAAAGTGGTAAAGACAGTCGGCTAATATCTTTACAAAAAGTTACTTCGAAGTAACGGTCTTCCTTGTGCTCCCCGTAAACTTTTGACAAGCTGGAACGGTGAAAGTGACTGAAAAGTAACTATTTAGTAACTTTCGGGCCGAGCTGGAACGAACCCTTAGTTGTCAAAGAATCTAATAGATTATTTTCAAGTTACCTCAGCATTTCAGAATATGAATTTCCACATTATATTCTCGAAGCCGCCGATATTCGCTGGTAACCATTTATAGAGTTATACGACGACGATATCTTCTAGTAAAGTGGATCCTCCGGTGGAAATACTCTTGATGACTATTTCTCCCTGCCGATTCAAAATCCCCGGCCTCTCCGGGTACCTAGCAGAAGAAAGGCAGAAGTGGTATCACAGCTGCTACCAAAGATCGCCGTGATTGTTTGTCACAGGATTTGAGTCGTTGAGTTTGAGTCGTTACGGAGACGTTTACTCCTTCTTCCTGAGGATCACTGGCGTGTTTTGGACTTAGTCAGATAGAGTATTGAGAAGTAACGTAACCGTGTTCGTCCGGACCTGGCGTGCTCTCATTGGCTGAAAACTCTCGGATGTGCTCCAGCCATTGACGCCAAGAAGCCAGGATCCGTGACGTCATGTGTAGTAACTATGGTTAGTAGGGTGGAACACACTCCTGGTGTCAATACACTTGATGAATATCTCTCCTTGCCGATACAATCTCCGGGTACCTAGCGGAAGAAAGGCAGAAATGGTATCACAGCTGCTCCCAAAGATTGCCATGATTGGTTGAGACAGGGTGTGAGTTGTTGAGTTTGATCGCACGGAGACGTTTACTCCTTCTTCCTCAGGATCACTGGCGTGTTTTGGACTTAGTCATTCGGAGAACTAATGGCAGGTTTCGGAAGGGTCTCGAAAGATTTTGTTGGATTTTCATCGAATCTTTTCAGTCCGCAGCTTGGCCTACAGGGGTAGATGAAAGGTGTAGCCGTTTCGATACTCATCCTTTCGGCTTCTGGTCCTCTTTTCCGTATATCAGAAGCTAATCGCAGAACTTGAAATACTAGCGAAATACGAGAAATGTATTCACTAGAAGTATACATACAAATCACAAAAAAATAAATAATTTGATCAGTCATTAGAAAAAAACACTTCGCACGCCAGCTTCCACCCTCTACTCTTGTTTTTCTCCTGCATTATTTCTCTTAAGCGAGTTTCACAAGGGAGTTCTACCTAAATTGTTCACAACACAAAAGAAATGCCGTAGTTTTTTTATGTCGTCAATGTCATATATGCGTTAGAATGTGCTGAATAACTTCGGAATAAGCTCGTATAACTATGACGGTTTGGTGAATCGTGAGCTTAAGTCAGTTTGTGTGGGCTGCTAAGAAAATGCGAAATAATTTTTCGTTTTCCGAAAAGTGTCAAGGATCCCACGCCGGTCTTTGCGCTCAGGAAACTTCAACAGCTTCCCCGAAACGTGTTTCCAGAGCTAAAGACTTCTGTGCGGAAGAAAGAAATCCAGTCTAGAAAGTCAGATGCATGTACGGGTTTTAGTGAAATGGTTCCTCCATCGTCGAATGTATTTCATTGTAAACAAAACAGTGCGATGGTTCTAAAGCGTTGAGTTTTCGACGCAGGGGTGGCCAACTGGCCTTGACTTCTGCCAATCAAACCGTAGACACGAACTTTTTACTAAGTTTGGTGACCAGCTATTGGGAGACTATCAAACGTCACACACTTCACCAGCCCCACGTTCTCGACCGTACAAGACATCGGAGAGCAAAAGCACCCTTTTTCGTGTGTTTTTTCAACACTGAAAAAAAACCGCTTTCGTCTCTGATACCTCTGATGTTGTAATGTTTTTCTTTTGTTTAATTATTGAATTGTTTGACAACGTAGAAACCCGGTTGTATAAACCTTTCCTGACAAGAAGACAAATATTCGATATTTTGTTACCACCGCCTGAAATTGGTCGATTGAATAATCACCAGGATTTAAATGTTAACCGTGTGATTAATCAAGCACATATTTCTTTACTACTTGTTTCCCTGGCTATTTGTGGTTAATGAAGCTGGTTCCAGGACTTGCAATACACTGCGCTCGCTGGAAATTCATCCCAGAATTCTGCGAACTTTAGTTAATAGTATGTTTGATCAGATACCAATTTCCGGCCGCAGTGATAGGCATTTCGTTTTGCGTCATAAAGCACATCGTGTATAGTTTGCTCTACGGTTCTGTATAGTCACAGCTAGTTGAAAGTCGCGTGAACACAGCATGTCTTGATCAAGGATTTGTTTTTACCTGGACGATGGTAATTTCACCTCAGCGATGTGGCTCCTCATTGCACATTTTGACTGCCAATATTTGTTTGCTATGAAAACGGAGCTAGGGAATGCCACGTCAAAACACTGCCCATCACGTTAAATAGCACACAACACAAGCGCCATACTGTTGAGCTGCAGACTACAAACTAAAGCCTCTGTACGACTCTTCTACCGGTGTCGTAAATCCTCCCTCACTTTCATCACTTCCGGAAAATACTGTTTGCGCAAAATTTTCAAAATCACCATCTAGCAAATCTCCTGAATATGCAGCATGTGGATTCAAGTCGCTTTCGTAGCCTTTGAAAATTCTGGGTTTAGTCACAGGCGGTGCAGAAAAAGTCCTTACACTGTCGCATCGGTAAGGCTCTAGGCTTAAAGGCTGACCGGGTCGAATGTTTGCCAAGTTCCTCTCCCAGTATATCAGTTCTAATTGGTAGAATCTTTTTTCTTCGGTAAGCCGTTGTAGCTCCGCCTCCTTATCCGCCATCACTTGTTGCATTTCCAGGATTACTTGTATGTCCACGTGATTGTCGCATGATTTTGAGGAGAGGTTGTGCGTGGGCGATGGTGACTGGCCGTCTCCAGGGCCCCTCCTAGACAGAAAATCACAATAAAGTTAAAATGAAAAGCCAGCCTATTTTTAAATCTGATATTTGAAAACACTGAAATGTTTTTGACCCATTTAAAGGACTTTTCCGTATTTTTCTCCCGAGGGTCTAGCAATAAGGCTCAGAATGTGTGTTGCAGGCACAACAACCCAAAATTCATCCAGCCGCGTAGAATTTGAATTTCAACAAAGGGGGATTGTGGGATTAAAGACTTTAAGTCCCAAAAGTCGCGGCTGAATTAAGTAGGTTGAAGCCCCTGAGCCGAGTGTATGTTATGGGCAGAGGCGTTACTATAGCCAAAATGTTTGGGGGGGACAAGGTCTTTACCGACTGGCTGGTCATTTTTACCGACTGTATTTGCGGATAATAACTACTATTCTTGAGAAAAAACCACTGTGTTGACGAAAAATCGGCCGATTTTTAGAAAAACGACTATTTTTAAGAAAAACCGACTGTTTTTCAGAAAAATTGATTGTTTTTAAGAAAAAACTAACTATTTCTAAGAAAAAAATCGACTGTTGTTACTAGAAACCGCGGCGCTTCGCGCAGACTCCGCTCTTTTTTACCGACTGGCCGACAACATTGGGGGGGGGGCGTCCCCCCTAGTAATGACGCCTCTGGTTATGGGCCTAAGCATCATTTAGCATTAGAAGGGGAAATACTTCGCAGCGTCTGGTCTGCGCTTTTTTTGCTACCGACTCGCTACTTCCACAAAAGCACCAATACCATCTAGAGTATGTGTAGCAGAGACCAAGCTATGTGCTGAGACTCAAACAGTGTGGGTTGCTTAGTATACGAGACCTTGTGACGCACTAACTGATTATTCGAGCAAGACTAGAAAGTATGCTAATGTTTAGTTAGTTCACTTCAGAGCAAAATAACACTAGGGAGTAGTGCCAAGACTGCAAAGAAGTGACAGACACTCGTATAGCAGCGACACTAGCACCACTAGCGATAGTGAACGACCCTACTGAAACTCATTCAGTCATTCACAAGCGCTGGCTCCGATAACTTCATATTCTGAACATAGCAAAAAAATAATGCAGACTCAATTGTTTCTTTGGTGTGCGCAGACTGCACCTTTGCTTACTAGAAATTTCTAAACCCGCAATTTTGTCTGACTTTAAATGCCGCAAGCGTAGTGGACCGCGCTACGAGTGTGGCCCGTTTGTAAAGCATCGAAAGATTAGGTCTTGGCGCTACTCCATAGTTTTCGTTTTCTCTGGTTCACTTTTGCAGAGCTAAGACAGTGAAGTAATTAAGCTTGTCGACAATGCTAAAAATCTGTGACACTTCTTTTAGTGGCCTCGTATACTATTTCACCATGCGGTTGCTAGTTATACGTTAAAGCATCTAGTAACTTGCTCATTCTCAATATTTTTTAACAAACTTACAAGACTTTACGTGGGTTGTTTCGTTTTTTCCGGAAAAGATATAACGATTAACTTCAGTTTTTGTGATAGTATAGTAGCAGAAGAGCAGCAAGAAAAGCGCAGACAAGAGCAGAAGCGGGAATGGAACTAAAGAAACAAAAAATAGAGAAAAGCAAAATGATGAAAAGAAGAAACATAACTTTCCGATAAGATAGGATGAAAAGCGCAGAATGAAAGAAGAAAGACAAAGTAGCGGAAATGAGAATATTTCACCTTCCCAGTCATGAGCACCACGCGAACGACAAGGCAGGCAAGAAGTAAATAGTAAGCAAAGACCAGTAGGTTAGATCAACGCCCATGGATGGACACGACAAAATCGGCGAGGTAAAAAGTTTCTTGTTTGTTCCTCTGAACCTTTGGGACCAAGCAATTTGACAACCTCTAATCGGGTGAAGATGAGAGCCCTTTGGTGGCTGCGGTGGAGCCGACATATCCTGGATATGCCTCGTTGGCGTTGGGTGAGATGCGGGTGGCTGGAAGTTTGCTTAAATATCGAGGGGTACGGGAGCAAAACTCGGCAGAAATCGGTGCGGGGTTGATGACAGCTGATCGTGGTCGGGCGTTCCCAGACTTAGAATTTCTGCCAGCATTTGTGGCACCATCATTATTTTAATACAAAAAACTGAGCCCTGTCTGCACCATTAATAATGTGGTAGATAACTGATTAAAATACATACCCGGTAGGCGGAGAGTCACTAGACAGACCGTCATCCGATCGCCAATCTGGTTCCGCGTCCCTCTTTTCCCTGTATAACTCCCATTCTTGTTGTTCTTCGTGTCTATCCTGTCTTTCTCTATTAAGCACATCAAGAAGAGTGACCATCTCTTGCTTTAAAACAGTATTATCGTTCTTTAACTTGTAGTTCTCTTGTTTGAGGATCTCGTCAAGCTGTTTCAGCTGGTGAAGTTCGTATCTGGCAGTCTCGAGGGAAGTTTTGACTATGTGATTTTCTGTTGACTGGGTGTCAATGATCTCCGCATTAAGCTGCGCTTCGGCTTCAGATTTTTCAAGTAGGCCTTCTTTAGTGGTGATAATGTGACGAAGTCGACGAATCTCTGTCTGCCACTGGAAAAATAATAACAGTTGGGTTTTTGCAGATACCTATCTGATATACGGTCGAAATTCGTTTTTGCAGTTATCGTGGTATCTGATACCACGGTCAAAAGGCGTTTTTGCAGTTGTCGTGGTATCTGGCCAGTTACCGTGGTAACAGATATTCAGATATCACGGTCCGACCGTGGTCGGACGACACGACCAGATGGTCGTGGTATCGGAAAAGTAATCTCACTTTCATCAAATTTTGTCAAATTGGTGAGAAAGAAGTTCAGCACTTAGTGATGTAACTGGATATCAGTTTTCTTTTGGGATGACTTCGAAAAGTGCAATTGCGGCCATAGTCGTTTGTGCAGAGGACCGTATATCAGATACCACAGTAACTGCAAAAACGACTACTTGCAGATCCAGTTACCATGGTAACAGATACCATGGTATCAGCAAAAACACAATTAATCAGACCAAGGATGGTTCTGGAGAGTTATCAGCCAGTTACACTGTCTTAAAGGACATGTCGTACTTATAATGCCAATGCAAGCTACTTCCGTAACATCATTCGTTATTTCTTAGATCTGGAGATCCAAATTCGCCTTATTCCAGTTCAGCGCTCCAAGCGGACTAGTTTCTGTCAGTCCCCCAATCGACTCATAATCGCCATTTGTATAGACATAGTAAAAAGTCCGATCATTCAGGTAGTGGACAACTTTCACTTTCTATCACCAAGTCATACGCAAAACCTCCATTACCTGGGAAGCAGATTGCAGATTTTTACTCATCATCCGGTGGATCTATTTTACTATGTCTGTCAATAAGTGCTGATGGTGAGGCATTGGGGGATCAACAGAAACTAGTCCGCTTGGAAGCGCTGAACAAGAATATGGCCAATTGCGTGTGTTACATTCTGAATCCGCTAACGACACCTCACTAATCTTTACGCGTGCCTCAGTTCACTAGTTTCCATGCGCATGATGCTCCGGACAGGTGTTCGCATATCATGCTATTAATGCGTCAACCGGTTTTCTGAATTTTGCCGAGATCCTGCTAGAAGTCGATGGGCCTGGGAAAAGGCTTAAAACGGTAAGACCATGTACATTTTATTTTAAAGCAGAGCTTAGCTTTGCAGTATTCAGATGTAATTTTTAATATTGAAACATATACTGTAAATAGTGTGAGGTGTGCTTTAAGCTGCTCCTGCCAGTCGGATCTCCTCAACGACAACGCGTCCATGCAGTCCGAGGGGAAACATGTCGGCAGCGGCTTATATGAGAGGCGGCTCTTCTTGTATACCTTTATTTGCCTCTGGAGGGGTAGGAGGAACAAAGGCCTAAGACCAGGAGTTATAAAAAAGCGGCTAATCAAGTGATCAAATCGTTTACTGTCCCTTCTGTCCCATCTTTTAGGTCGCTGGGCATTAAAATTACTAATAGTCTAAGATCTTTCCGTTCCCGGCTGATTTCCGATTCCAGGTTGAAGATTCAGGTTGGTTCCTCTAGGATTGCTGGAAACAGAGGAAAATATAATCGTAAAGCTTTATCTAAATAAATTCGTTTTTTGCGATCATTCAGTTTTATAGCTTTCTGGTTTCTACCCTCTGTTAAAAAAAAGATATCTCTTCTTTGCGTGTCCAGTATTTTCGGTTTGTAAATTCCTTCTTTTGCCCCCTCCTTGGTACCGTAATAGGAAAATTATGTCTAAATTCGGGATGAATGAAAAAATGCGAAAGTTGCCATACTGAGCAGAAAGCTTTCTGATATCAACGCAAGCCAACTGCCACCGTTTCATGGTCTTGAATGTGTTTATTTTTCGTAGTTCGTTTTAGCGTTCATTTCCCTTTTTTACTCTGTATATATGTACTGTGCAAATGACTTTAATAGGCTGCACGTAACAAATTCATTCATTCATTCATTCGTAGTTTAAGCTTTTCTTTTCTCTTTTGTTTTGTTCTTGAGTTTACTTCGCTATTTACCTTTGTTGTTATTAGTGGTTAAGAAAATAAATAATAATAATAACAATACCTGAGCATCAGATTCTGCAACCTTCCTCTGAAGCATATGTGCGTGTTCTTGCATCATCAACAGCTGACCCCGATAGTGCTCTTCCAGCATTGTCAAAGCATCTTGCTTTTCATCCTCAACGTGACTTTGGATGGCCCCTGAACGGAACATTGAAAGTTAATTATGCCTGGTTCGCTCAACAACCCAAACCTAATTTATTACGGCCACAGATAGGCATTTAGCCTTAAAACGGTGTTCCTCACGAAAGACGGTAAGGATTACGATAGGGGTGCTTAACCCGTATAAAATGTGGGACAATATTTATTTCTGGTCAAAGCTCCAGTATAGTTAGTCATCGAAAAAAAAAATGTTTCTGTGGCCTGGAATCGGATAAGCCAGGATGGTGATACTAACACCCGAGTATCTCGCCAGAGCTGGAAGTTTATTGCGGAATTTTCGTAGATAAGGCTGATGTTTTCGGTTACTCCCAGTTTTCGCTTTTTAGTGATTTCTGCTTCCTTTTTATAAGCTTCTTCTTAGAAATGTATGACTGCGGAGACACCTCGCTGCCACCACCCCAAAATGTTCACGCATAAGATATCGATCGATCGATTTAAAAGACGGCGTTAGGTCAGCAATGATCTCGAAGTACTCGTCTTGTTTTACAGAAAGACTTTGTTTTATTTTTAGACATAAATGATAAAATGTTCATGAAGATATTTTCTTGTGGATTTGTGAGGTGTTTGAAGGAGGTAAGCGTGACGGGTCTGAATGATCGAAAGAGAGCTGTAAATTCATGTTTTGAAGTTGAAGATAGACTTAAACAACGAGGGCTGTGCTTCCTGGTGATGCGTGCATGCATTCATGTATGGAAAAGGCACAGAAAAGAGGTGAAAGGAAAGTTTATAAAGAGCTGGCAAAGGTCCACTGTAACGTGAAGAGCGATCGGGAATGAGTGGCTGTAGACTTTCAATGTGCGTGGCCAGTGGCCACATTTCAGTTTGGCTGAATTAAGTAAATATTTTGTTTGTTTGACGACAAAAAAAGGAACAGTGCTATGGCAGCAATGGTCTCGAACCTTTCTTCAAAGAAGTACCACATGCTTGCCTTTAATGTGTTTTTGTTCTGGTTGGCCAATCATGAATGTGAAAAGTCTCTGGAACAGTCGAAGTAGCGAAAAAAAAGAGATGAAGTGTCCTTAAGTCGTGTCTAACAATAATGGTCATATTTGGAAGCTTTTAGTTTTCCATAAAAAAAGGTATTATCAGCCTAGATGGCGGTGTTGATCTACGATTCTCTGCTCGCAGCCAGGAAGTGCGATGGAGCGATCCTGGTGCTTTCCCACACCGTCTTTTCACCTCCTCCAGGTTTCTCTAGGAAGGCTACTCGCCTGAAGCTGGGTGGGCTTTGATTTGTCTTACAAGATAACGACCGGAACTCCCACCTTAAGCTAAAAAGCTTAGGAATTTCTGGGACTCGAACCAGCGACCCTTCGCTTACGAGTTTACTGTGCTAACCATTCGGCCAGGACAGATTCAGCAATCTTACCGAATAAATTAACCCACTCATTCAAGGGAAAGAAAGAAGCGAAACTCACATATCTGGGCTTGATGTTGATTCGTCAAGGTTTGGACTTTTTCATCGTAAGATTTCTCCATCTCCGTTCTCGATCGTTCCAACTTTTCACGGACGGCGAATTCGATGTTGGCACCGACTCGACTCTCGCATTCTTCACGCAGACGTTCTGAAATTTCAAAAGATTTAGTTTTTCCAATTTCGTCGGTTTTCCACATCTTTCAGTTAGACTGTTTTTATAGTATGTCTTAATTAGGATTAAAACGGCAAGCTTGAGGTTCAAACATCCTGCCCAAACATCCTGGAGGGGCGAATACTGCAAAATGTACTTGTGGAAATCCAGCACGGCTGAAGAGGTAAACGATTTAGAAACAAGAACAATAAACGTACTGCACCACATCCGGAAAACTAACTAAAACTCGTTTTTCCACGACTTTCTTAGCCAACTTTTTTTCATGCAAAATCCGTTTGTTATTAGTCAAAATGTTCTGTCACCAGTGTCACTGTGGGCGTGTTCCACCCCTCTACCAATAGTAACTATTAGTTATTTCCGTTCCAGCCTCACAAAAAGTTACTATGCTGCCCGTTCCATCCTTCTCAAAATAGTAACTAATAGTAACTATTTGCTTACCACGCTCGGGAGCGTAGTAAGCTTAGTAACTACGCACTCTGTAACGTGATTGGTTCGATCAGCCCGCGGCCTGATATTTGACCGAGAAAAGAAAAGAGCGTTCCAGCCTAGCGTAGTAACTACGGTAAGTAGGGTGGAACACGCTCTGTGTCTAAATTGTATCGAAACATAAAAATGCCTGATAATTCTGTTGTGTTTGGTGTTTTTTCTTGTCTTTGACTTTCTCTTTCGAACTTACGTATCCAAGAAGTGGGTTGAAATAAATAGATAATCTGATGTAAAAAAGGGGTGGGCTATATGAGTGATTATTGTGACAACAATTGAAATTTGTCTGCAAAATCTTAACCCCATTCAAAAAATAAATAATTTCAGACCTTTAGATCAACGTTTTTGCGGATTACTACACATGGAAAATAGGCAATCGGCGAGTGCAAAGATTATTGAGGTGTCATTAGCGGGTTCAAAGTACAACATAGGAAATCCCATGGGTATTATAGTTACGTCGGTCGTCGGGTCATTTAAAGCTTGAATTGACACCTGAGATGTTGCATAATATGTAACTTCTGAATGTAGAAATTAAGATAAATAACGAAGAGAAATTTCTTCAATTTGGTTTTGTTATGGTTTTATTGTTTCATTGCTTTGAGTCGAGTGTTCCATGTGATAAGGCTGCGCTTTATTTGACACCGATTTGAGGCAATAGGTGATTAGCTGTGTTCGTTGCACTTCGGGCTGTCTCTGGTGTCTTGTCACCAGTATCCGGTTCTTCTCTTATAACGCGTTTTTTGGTTCACCGGTGAGTTGATGAAAACCGGACATCGGTTAGTTCAAAAACGAGTTATAAGACTGGTGAGTAGTCACCGGTGGATGCAAAAACGCGTTATAAGAAGCACCGGTGAGCAGTCACCGGACAACGAACGCAGCTATTATTGACTTTGTAAGCGTGCAGAAAACGCCTCAAACGTAGCCCATATCTCATCCCATGGAACGCTCGACTTTACGCAGTGAAAAGTAAAAAAACATACCAAAGTAAAATTTCAGAAACTTCTATTGTTACATTATTTTAATTTTTAAGCAGTCTTTCAGGTGCTAATTTTGACCTCGCTCCTGATACCAGATACCCCAATGTCAACTGGGATCCTACACCTGAAATGCATTTCACCATTCCTCGACTCATTGGCAACAGAATGTCTTGACGGGAGATTTGTAGCAAAAGAAAACATGACTCTGGAGAAATATGTCGGATTTCGAAAAAATAATGGCCGTCTTCAGCGGGCAACGCGTTAGAAAAATGCGTTCTTAGAAACGAACAAGCAACTTCGAAACTAGAACAACGAATTCATGGGTCGATTAAGAGTTTTTAGGCGTAATTGTGAGAACAGAAGTTTCGGATTGGATGGTCAGGATCGTGCGGATTCTCCGGTCGGAGAATTAATTCCCATATTTTTGGAACCAACATCAATTCCGTACGGAAAAACTGAGATCTATAAAAAGAAATTGTATTACAAAAACGTTAAAAAGCCGGACGGAAAACTTTATCATATGTCTCCGCTGCGAAGGAAGTGTAGTCAAAATATTTATGATGGCTCGATGGATTGAGGAAAAAAAGATAACTGTCATTTTTGCAGAGCAAAACGGACAAGTCAGCTACATTTTAGACCGCTCAAGCTGGAAAATGAACTTGTAGAAAAACACTTAAAGATTCTTTCTTAAATATTTGATTTCGTTTGCAAAGCATGGAACTTTTCACGAAGTTGGAACGGGGATAGTAACCAACAGTTACTATTGTTAGTAGGCTGGAACACGCTCATACTTTATTCTTACCCATTTCGTATTCGTGGTCACTCTTCAGCTTGCCCAGCTGCTCCTCGTGAGCCACTGTTGATTTTTCCAGTTGTTTTCGCACGTCAGTCAGTTCTTTCTCACACTGTGCCTTGATGACTTCAACTTGGCGGTTGTGGTTGTGATCTTTCAGTACATGACTGTCCTGGAGCTCGGCAAACTGAAATAATGATGGAATGAATAGTGCGAAGAACGATGTCAGTTCCCTCTGTGTAGCCGAGCTAAAAAATTTAATGTTTGATCCAGACAATTCCGGTTTCAGCCGGTTCCCGGTGAACGGCTTGTCCAGCAAAAACTAAAGGCGTATTCTCGCCGTTCCCCGAGGACTCCTCGGGGAATCGAAAGGAACGGCGAGAATGGAGGGAGTCACTCCACGCGGACTCCGCGGACAGAAAACAGCGAGAACACGAGGAATGCTTTCAAAACTGATTTTGTTCGAAAACAAATATGCAGTTGACGAAAGTAGTCTGGAATCCACTTTATAGCAAAAAAATGATTCTCCTCCAAATCTGAAAGGGAGTCCTTTCTGATGATGGTGATTCCCCGTCCGTAGGGACTCGCGAGACTACGGGGAGTGAGTCCCCGGGACAAACAAAAACGCGAGGACTCCTCAAGTGAAGTCCTCAGGGAACGGCGAGAATACGCCTTATATATGGGATCTAAAAGGCTCTTTTTCAACCTCCAGAGGCCTCCATACGAATGATTTAATGCGGATGATTATGTGGGGGATGTCAAAATGTTCCAAAATTTTGTAAAGCTTTACCACCAGGTGTTTCTAGTACGAACTAATGTCTCAGGCTGGGCCAGTTTTCCAAAACAAAAGAGTCTAGCTCTCTCCCCGCAAAGGGAACATTTACAGATGTTGAGCAAAGGAATGGAAATTTTTTTTTTGAGAGGGGGGGGGGGGGTAAAATTGACAGCATTTCGTGTTGTGTTTTACAGAAACATAACACTTACAGGATCCTCGTACTTGTTCTGTCTTTTATATTACCCCTAGCTGTCCTATGGAATGAGATTCAGATATCAACGACCTTCGCGAATGTTTCGTTTTGCGCCTCTCAATTAATCATTTATTAATACCAAATTATTCATTGGATAGCATAGGCTGACGACAAACGGCTTCTTAGTCCTTTTTCGGTCGAGCAGAGACGGTCAACAGAAGATTCCCATGTCCTTATGTGTGAGAGATTTCGGCTAAACTTGGCATTTGTGAAGGGCAAAACTCGGCACGGCCCGAAAAAGCGCTGAACATCGATAGGGACAAAACGAATCAGTTGAGAAAAGAGGGAATTTTAGAAGCTAATAATTCAATAAGAGATCTAGGTAGATTATAAAAGGCAGACTAAGCAAGGGACCTGTAAGGGAATTATAGAAGTGCATCCAAAGTGTTATCTGTTGAGACATCCTTGTGTTAAATTTAATGGAACTTCTGACTGTTCTTAACATACCCTTGCTAGAAGATCTCTTTGTTTGGACTCCAGGTTCTTCTTTACATCTTGAAGCTCTTGATCCTTCTGGAGACGTAAGGACTCCAAGGCAAGGCTCTTGTCTTCGTCGTGAACTGCGTCGAACTCCACCTTGAGACGCTGGCATTCTCTCTTGAATTTGTCTTCCCACTAGAAAATAAATAAATTAAATTCTTTCACTATCCTAAAGAAAATTGTATGTAAAAATTACTGTGGTGGCCAATACCTTGCCTCGCTTTCAATTAGGGTCGCCGGAACATTTTTGTAAAAATAGTATTATTCTTCTTCTTTTTATTGTTGTATGCTTGCTTCAAACGTGAAGAAGGAACGGAAGTCTAAACTCGTTATGGCCGATTCAGAGAGGGTTTTGGTCGGTGAATAGGTCAAAGTCAAAGGACTCCTTCTGTGCGATGTCTATCTAAGTCTCAGAGGTCATCAGAGGGAATTGGGTTGTGACATTGACCACACATCGCATTTGCATCACCTGTAGGTTGCTGCCTTTTTGTATCCTAGAAGTGCCTGAAGCAGCAAGCTTGCTAATTACTCATTCTTCGAGTAAGAGCGCTTGTATAACAAACAGACGGGCGAGAAAGCGTGTCATTTTCTTGTAACAAGGCTAAAAGTTGCTGTGGGATCCCGAACGCTAACAAGCAATGAATTTGTTAGAGAATCGGTCTTGAACATTGCGGTCTTTGTCAGATTCCGTAGACATTTTTTTTCTCTAATTATAAAAGGATCCAGATTTTGCAAAATAAAAGCATTCGATTGATTGCGGACATAAAGAGCAGGTTGAATCCAAAACTATTGCTAGTTTTTCCCAGTGCAATGTTCTAAATGTTGGTCAGATTCGGGACTACCAAGCATCAATTTTTGTGTTCCAAAGCATGAAACATATATGCCCTGAGTATATCCATGATTATTTTTCCATGAACCAGGAGCACCATAATTACGATACAAGAAATTCACAACTTTTAAGTCATGAAAAAAGAAAAACAGTCAGATCATCATATATGATTCATAATCTGGGGCCTTCTGTTTGGAATAATCTGCCGGCTAGCGTCAGGGAGTCTGTTACTTTATACGGGTTTAAAAATAAATTGAAAACATTCCATCTAACTAATAGATGTTGAAGGGCGGGAGGTCTTTGATGTTTTTTTTCGCAGTTTTTCGGGATGGGGGGGGGGGGGGGGCTGAAACCGGTAAAGAATAATTAATAAGAATCTTTTGTTGTATAGTGTTCATGTTTTTGTGTTGTTGTTTTTCATATATAAGATAGGCTAGGTGGATAATCATGAGTTGTTATGTTTAGATATTTATTTATAAGATATAAATAGTAACAGGAATTTGCAGCACAAGTCCTTAGGACTTTCTTTTTGCTGCAATAATTATTAGGCGTGTCATTTTTATTTATGTTTATATTTTGGATAAAAATAAAACTTACCTACCTACCTACCTACCTACATAACTTCTTTACCCCTCACGAGGTCCTCCCATAATCGTTGGCAATTGTACACCTAGGCGGTTCTAATTCCTTATTTCCATCCCCTGGTCTTAAATTGATTTACTATAAAATGAAATCCCCCCTTCCTCCCCTCCCCCCAAAATATCATGTTCTGTTTATTGGTTCATTTTAGCCGGGGACGTTTTGTCACGGGGACGTTTCGCCGACTACCCGACGTTTTGCCATGAGTACGTTTAGCCACAGGCACATCGACGAAACGTCCGCATGACAAAACGTCCATGGCGAAACGTCCCCATGACAAAACGTCCCAACGGCAAAACGTCCCGAAGTAGAGATTTTTAATTCGCCTCGATCTTCAGGTGCATTATCGAGGTAAAACAACTTTAGAGTGAGCATTACAGATGAGGGAACATTCCTTATAAGCAGGAAAGATATAAGCATAGGACCGGTTGCTTCATAAATGTATCGTTTTCAGTTGAAATATGTAGTGTAATATGCCATGCAATTGACTCGTAACTGATCAGCTCTAGGTCGTTTGAAGCAACATGCACAACCTGAGGAGCACCAATATGCTCCTCAGAGAAAGGGGAAGCCCGCTATGGCTCAAAGGGGGTCAAACAAGGCAAATGCAAAAATAAACGTAGTGCCGTTATGCTGGATAAAAATGGGGTGGTTCCCAAAATCACCACGATCTTTTTGCCCACTCTCATAATGCCTACGATTCAAAATGCCCACGGCTCAAAGTGCCCACTAAAAATGCCAACAACTCAAAATGCCCACGACTCAAAATGCTCACGGTTCAGAATGCCCACGATTGGATTATTTGAGGTGTTCACTCCGCAATAAACATGAATTAGGGTTGCGTGAGCAACGGGAGGAGACCGAGTATCAGAATGACGATGATCGTATGCTGAACTAGTGTAATCTCAATTATAATATAATACTGGTAAAATATTTACAAGAAACATTTGTATTGCATCGTGCTTAGATGCCGCAAAAGCATTCGGCTTTCTTGAGGAAGCCTCTGACTGATAAGCAAACTGCATCTGTACTCTGACGAAAGGCCTTACACAAAAGCCTGATCAAAATATTTGAACGTATCTGATTGTTATATTTCTAATAGGCACAGGGGCAGACAGACTTTACGAACTCGTATGCACGCTTTCAGTAACATTTTCGGCTCCCAAAATGCAGTATGAATTCTGATCTTGAAATTTTTAAGGCCTTTACTTCTGAACTGATTGAGGACCAAACAGCGATCTGTTATTTTTAATTGAGAAATAACACGTACCCTCATGACGCAAGTTAACTGGAGTACTTTGGAAGTTCTGTACTTTCAAGAAAAGAATTCTGAAGTGATCAAGAAACAATAAAATAATTCCTTTCAAATCCTCTTCCGTGGTTAATCGTTTCCCTTATGATCTCCCAGTCCGTTGTCTCAGGATGATCAGTAATCTCATAGGCCTAGCTATCCCTCAGCGACGAAAAAAAAAAAATCTATAGCGGGGGACGTTTTGATCGGGGACGTTTCGCCACGGGGACGTTTTGTCGTGGGGATGTTTTTTCATGGGGACGTTTTGTCAAGGGGACATTTCGATTGGGGAAGTTTTGTCGACAACCCGTCGTGAGGCGTTTCGCCAGGGGAAGTATCGTCGGCAACACCCGAGAACCCGAGCACAGTTTATCATAAACGCGACTATAAATTTGACCCAAAGTGGCATCACATCTAATTTGATCACAGTATCGTTGTTACAGAAAGACGAACAATAAGGTGTCACTGATGTTTTGGGTCGCAAAAATATCAACCGAGATCTCGACTCACTTGTCCTACAACTGCTTTCTTCTGGGGTACGTCGATAAGGGGATGAATGATGGAATTAAATTCCGCTCTGGCCTCAGCTAAGCCAACACCGTAATTACTCTGAATGATAATCCAACCATCCTTTACTTCTTTCTGGAATCTCCTCTCCCGTTTGAATTTCATCATGCAATTTGGTCAAAAGCATTGAAAAATCAGATCAGTGTCATGTATCTCCCCTCCTCACCTCCTGTTGAGAGCCTCTGTTTTCCCCACGGGTTTAGCGGTCCGATCATACTTATGATAACAACCCATGCTTCGAAAAATGTATCTGGAAAATGTGAGGTTTGGACAAAAGAAGGGACTGTAACTACAGTAAAGGAAAATTAAAAAATACTTTCCATTTATTTTATAAATCACCATGTTAGCTACCGGTAGATTCCAAATTTCCCCCTATACAGTCCACCCAAGTCGTTCATAAACTCGTGGCGGAAAAGCCAAACTTTTTCTTATTTCTACCCTACCTGACAAAAGTCGTGTCGGCTTTAAAATCTGCTCCATTATTTTTGTAGCCCTTAAAAAGTACTACAAAATGGGTATCTTAGAATTTAGCCGCCAACATCGTGCTGGTCTCATAAACTTGAAACAAACATTTTATTTTAACATGGGAAAAGCGTATACCTGCTCTTAACGAGTTTAGGCTTCCGTTCCCCCTTAACATATCAGTCGTTTCTGAAACAGTTACATACATATGCAGCAACTGGCGTAAGAAGTATAACTAACTGAATAAAGAACAAAAGAAAGACCAAACTGATCATGGCATGTATTTTACCACATGCATGTGTCACACCATGTGACACAGCTTTGCCGACGGAGCACTTGGCGTCCATGAAAGAAATGACCAATTTTTTTTGTATATTCAAACAATGGCTACAGTCGGATACATTGCTTAGCAGCGATATTTCGGCCGCTCTTGTCAAGGGTCTTGTCACGCTGCTGAATGTCAAGGAGAACAGAACTGGAAGAAATGAACAATACAAATCAGTACAAATTTTGTACTGAAAATTTTCTCAGAATTTTGCTGAGGCTTGGCCCTTTTTTGCTACTAATCATATGGAAAATTAAGAGAATGCGTTGAGAGGAAACCGGTTATACCGTGATTAATATTCCTTCAGCCCACGCTGACCGCGAATCATATTTAACTGCGTTATACTCATGTTTGACAGTGCTAAACGAATAAGTCAGCTGAATTTAATTAGAGCTGTATTTCGGCCCTTCTTGGCAAGGATCCTCTTCAAGCTCAAAGCCGCTCAAGTTGGAAAAAAACTAAGTTATGGAAAACAAAAATCAGTTGAATCAGCTGACGTAGGGGAGCCCGGGGCAAACGGGACTGTATTTTCCCTCGCAAAAATCTCGTAAGCCGACGAACAAAATAACCCTGCTCAATCCTGTTTTTTTCGAAATTTTTAATTTGAATCTGGATTTTAAATTCCCAACATTCTGAGCCAATCTCCCGTCAAATGTTTATACCGACTAGTGCAGTCGAATATTATTTTAATGTTGCTATGATTTTTTTCAGTAGGGCAGAACTCAAACACACTTATACTAACTTCTGTGTTTATCTCTGTCCTTACATCATCCAGTCTCTTTTTTATTGATTCTTCGTCTAGCATCACTCTCTTGGTATGGTGCTGAAAAAGAAAGAACAAAAAATCAATAACCTAAATCATACTAAAAATAAAATAATTACTTTGAAATAAACCATCCTATCCTTCCTTTGAAGAAAGGATCAACTACCTTCAGTAGTATCACCTGTTCAGATCTTCCAGAGGATTTTGGATAGTTAAAATAAATTAGCTGGTAGGCTAACTTATTTATGCTTTTATTTAGCCAAACCTAATGTGAGCAAAGCAATCGTCATTTTGCCAAGAAAATAATTCGCTGATCCGTCAAAGCACGCTTACATAACGATTCACGGTGCATTTACTTTCTTAAAGTTTAACTGAAAAGCCAACTGATCTGTGTGTCATTTAACTGGATACACTGAATTATTTGGATTCTGCAAAGGTTTTTTTCTGTTTTCCACTATCAGCTCTAGTTATGACGTTCAGAATATCTGCGACCGTCCCCACAGCGAAAATTCTACTATGACGCAGGAAATTTTTATCTTAACACAAACAAGGCTTTTCAGTGGGCAGTGGCAATATTGGTGAAGATTGCTTAGTGCCTGAACAAAAAAAAAGTCATAAATCTTTCTTGTAAGGCATACAACAAATTAGAGGTACCACAAATCACACGGAAATTCCACTATTTGAAAATCGGTTATTCTTGAATAGCGGAACAACCAAGTAACGCATTTTCAGCGGGTCTTCAAGCCAATTTAAGTGAATAAGTGATGGGTAACTAGATTGTCCTATCCTAGCCCTTTTCGGTTAAACTTTAAGAAAATAATTCGCTGATCCGTCAAAGCACGCTTACATAAGGATTCACGGTGCATTTACATTCTTAAGTTCTGTTCTATTGATGTTTTCACACTAAAAGGGCACACGAGTTGCGTTGCGCACGCGTGTAGTCCGCGTCGTGTATAAGTTTCGTGGGCTCTTTCACTCAACAATGTCTCGTGCGTATACTCCTTTTACCTCGTATTTATCTGAGATCAGATTCTCGGGTGAGCTGACGCAATGGTGTCTATTCCCGTACGCAAAGCTTGCATTGTGTCTTCGCAAATGCAGCTACTTGCGCAGCTCAGTGCGAAATGCTTGCAAAATACGAATAATCAATCAATATCAGTCAATCAATAAGTATATTTCACATAATATTTCTGTAGAACAAAAATAACCTTGTACGTCAAAACAGAATGGTTTGAAAAATAAAGAAAACAACGGTTAATGCAAAGTAAAATAAACTAAGTGTCAAACACTGCTTTTCACTAAGACGTTAGAGCTGACCTGACGAGACGACGTTTGTTCAACGATGGTCCACTGTTGAACAAAACTGCACCTTCCGTTGAGCTCTTGTCGAGGTGGCACCGTTCATTAGTTGCATTTTAAATCTGAATTCTCATTTCTTAGTTGTCGCTTTTCAGTTCTCGATTCTCGTACCCATTACCATTTTTGTTCTTCTCACTTCTCTTCTCGCTTTTGACAAAACACTAATTTAGCAATCCGTTAATACCTGTTTTATAGGGATTGAACATTCGCCCTTTGTTGACCAATCAGGAAGGAGAACGGAGAACTATAATCGAGAAGTGACTATCGAAGCAACTTTTCGATCCTGCAGAATCACTAATACTTACCATCCAGGGAGATACCAGCGAACAAGGGGTATCTCCCTGGATGGTAAGAATAAGGTGGAAGAATCGCGAAGCTTTCCCCGTTCTCGATTCTGATTAAAACGCAAGAAAAGGAGAACTGGCTTCATCTCAGTTGTAAAAAAAACACGAAATAGGAGAATTGAGATAAGAAAGGCAACTACTGGCATTTCGAGGGGATGGCATCATCCGTCGATCTCATCAACCATCCACGCGAAAAGGTCCCCCAGGATCGCGAGCTTTTGTTGGCGAGATATTCAGAATTCCATTCACGCCACCTCAGTCGACAGCCGCGGAAGTTCTGGGGCAACCTGGCTTTTGATTATGCCGCAGATCGGTCTTTGGTGACAGAACCATGACAGTCAAGAAGATCGATCGCGATCTATCAACTTCTTGGCATTCGCAGAAAATTAGTCTTCGCCAATTATGAGAATCTGGATGATTGAAATTTATTATTATTAATATATTTCCTATCATAATACACAGCTAAATACAAAGATGGAGCAATTAAACAGATAAGACAACAAAAGAAAAGAAGGAAGAAAATGAATGACATGAAGGAAGAAATTGAACGGAAATGGACAAGTGAGACAGAAAAAATATATATATCAGTTTTGTAGAGATTAAGCTCTGTGTATCCTAAATATTATCAGGCTTGAATGCTAATTTAATCAACACTAATGCGAATCCTGATCTCGCTGGGTTTTGTTTATTCTGATTATTTTTTACATTCCACCAACACCAGCAAAAATTGATTCCCCTCCGACTTTGAAAGGGAGTCCTTTTTGATGATGGTGATGATAATCGGAGCATTCCCCGTCCGTGGGAACTCGCGAGAATTCGGAGAATGAGTCCCCGGGACAAACAAAAACGCGGGGACTCTTCAAGTGGAGTTCTCGGGGAACGGCGAGAATACGCCTCTTGTGTGATTTTTGTCTACTTTCTTTCGTAGCAAGCGCAGATAGTATGCCTTACTAGTCGAACCAACTATGAATGAATGAATAAATGAATATGAATATGAATGAATATGAATGAATGTATGAATATATTCCCAAAAAAAGCCGCTATGTAGGATAGGACATGGTTTGCTATATTTTATACTGAGGAAAATTGAGGGTGGGACCATTACTATTGTGAACATCACTGCACCGGTTCTTTCTGAAAAGTCTTTAGCCCCAGACGACTTTATTCACAGCTATAAGAAACTGAATGAACTGCCTGTCTCTGCCTCTGTGGCAATGGGGTAAAGAAATTTACTGTGGGTTCGACCCATCCTGATTGAGTTTCGTGTGAGCTTGACCCATCTTGATGTGTTGCGTAGGCTACTTTTTTTTGTTGGATGCTTCATGCCTTCAGCATACTTTTTCTTCCTTTTTTTTTAGTGTATATAAATTGAGTTGTTACGTAGCAGCCCCAGTGGCTATATTTTGAAATAAATAAATAATACAGAATAAACCCACCCGCTCAAATAACTTATTCAGTGGGCCAGACTGCGGAATTATTTTTTTTTTTTATGACGCTATAATAAGGTCAGCTGAGATATATTCCAACACTTTCGGTCTTCTTTCGTCTTTCTTTGGCCTTCTATCAGGGACCCATAAATTTCCTGTAATGCTTCGCCATTCAGGGGGCTTGTCAATAAGAGATTTCTGATGCTATGTTGACCGACGGGAAGATTGTTCGAGAAATACCCACGGTCCAATCACGTCCAAGGCCAGATAGACAAAATTTGGAATTGGCTGCTGGCGCCTTGAGGGAGGAGTTTCTTTGGCGAGCACGTCCAATGATGCAAACAAGAATGCCGATTCGACCCAAGTGGGATTTTTGGAAAGTAGGCAAGGGTCGGGCAACATAGCAACATAGAAGCATAGGAAATGACAAGCCCCCTGTAAAGGAAATTTATGGGTCCCTGTTTCTATCAACTTTCGGCCTTTTTTGGCAATGATCGTGTCCAGGCTCAATAAGACAAACACCTACGACAAAGAGAAGGGAATTCTAGTCACTACGCATCAGTCTACCACAAACCACTGATTTTTTATATCCTGTGCCAGACGCTGGGTATATCTAGCGCTTGGCATAGCCTATATACCTAACGCTGGATACACTGATGCCAAATGCTGGATACTCTAGCCCAATAAAATATTGATAATCTGAGTAAAGCTCAGAAATCAGCCAATCAGAATTTTTTTATATTGGAGAAGGTCAGAATAGTGTACAAACAGGAATCCAGCGTTTGGCATAGGACATCCAGCGTTGGGCATAGGCTATGCCAAACGTTAGATATAGGGTATAAAAATAATCATGTGTTTGTGGTAGACTGCAACACATATCCTATCTTGGAGACCTCTTAGGAATTGCTCGAGATGAAAGCTAGTGTTAGGCTTTTTGACATGGTTGCTGTTGCCCGACTCGATTGTTTACATGGTTTAAATTTTTCCACATTTTGATTAACTTTGATCTTGCTTTAGAGAAGCGCTTGGGGTTTGAATTTCAATTCACTGAATGCTATTCCGCGTTTCAGGCAGTAAATACTATCCTGCGTCTCGGTTTATGCCTGTGCGGTTTTTCTTAAGTTCAGTGTCTTGTCGTTTTGTACGTCGACATGTGTCCGGTGCATGTTGCAAGAACGTGCGCTTTTCCGAAGCGTCGTTTCGAAAAAGACCTTCTTCCAATGTTGATATGAAAGTGGTTTTCGGTCGCGGCTTTTATTGCAGTCTCTGTCTGTTCAGAGTGATACTTTCTTTCGGGTTCTTTATAACAGTTTTTACAGTGGCTTCACAGTCTTCACCTTACAGTCTTACAGCCTTTCACCACTTACATTGCTTCCGGTATATTCGATGATGGTGTCTTCCAGTCTTTTACTGAACTGCGTAGGAAGTCATTCCGGCTAATACTCATAATGTCCACGATCACGATGCCCACGAATCAAAATTCCCACGATAAATGCCCACGACTCATAATGCCCACGACTCAAAATGCCCACGGTTTGGAATGCCCACTGTTGAATTGTTTGAGGTGTTCAGTCCGTAGTAGTAAACAACGATATTAAAACTGTTATTTTTTACTAAGAACAATTCTTGACTTCCTGGTGCAAGATTTAACGTCTAGTCTCGCTTTTTGTATCGGAACAATTTTATATGACATTTCTTCGTACTTTGACGCAAATAATTCTGATTTAATCAACAATAAAACAATCATTGCCAATATCTTTCCGTGATAATTCTGTCCCTTGTAATCTCGTTGTCCGTTATCACAGGACATTTTGGCATCCCTGCCGACAGTTTGAGCCGTCGGCATTTTGAAGCAGGACGACTTTAGCTTCCCACGTGAGCATTATAAACTGTCGGCATTTTGGGCCGTTGACTTTCTGGACGATTTCGGTTTCAGGGTCTTCGACCTCAATTGTGGGCATTTTTAGTCGTGGGCATTTTGAGCCGTTAGCGTTGTGATCGTGGGCATTGTGAGAGAGGGCAAAAAGATTGTGGTGACCCCCCCCCCATACGTCACGCCCCTGGGTGGCCCTAGTTTGCCGTCACCTTAGAAATAAAGACATAAGAAAATTCTAATCAGGTTGGAGTAAAACCAAATATCAATTTGGGACCCACCTCATCATTTTTCTTCAGCTTCTTCAAATGATCCTGTAGGATTCTTTCGTCGTTTTTGAGCTGTTCAATCTGTCTCGCAGCAACTCGAATGGCCCTCTGCTGTTCGATGACCAAACCTCGCAGTTGTACAGTCTCGGCCTCGTATGATTTTAAGTGAAGAACCTGTATGAACAATAGTTATGCGACTTTCTTATTTAAACAACATTTCTGACGAAGAAACTGACCAAGATCAGAAAAATATAGTTGCTAGTATCTTTATTTAGTCGAAGTTTCACTTTTTTCATTTTCAGCCTGAAGAGGACCCTTGCAAAGACGGGCCATAAATATGTCTCGAATAAAAGCAACTGACGTATCCGTTTAGCACAGTCAACTATTCCTCTCGAGTCTTATTCCACACAGTACTGTATGTTATCTAGTTCACTGAATAGCAATGAGTGTGCTGTCGGCTAAACCCAAGTTCTCAAAGGGCTCTCCTCTTAGGGCATATGAGTAGGGTTATTAAGTCCAGGAACTCTTACATTACTGACAGGGTCGATTGTAGCAAAGGGATTGCGATAGGTATTGCCAGAAAGGGATTACAGGTTTCTGAGTATACTTCTGACTTCCGATGTTGGATTCTTGACAATGAAATCATTTGCCTTGATTCGCTCATTCCTCAAAAGAATCGGTGATGGTGGGGAGTCGCAAAAGGTTCCCAGAATCTACGCCGGCCCCCCATAAACTGAGTCGCAGCATATAATCTTTTAACTTATACTGTGATTACATACCCAGAACTATTTTTGTTTATAAAAGATATTTATGGATAAATAAACCGAATTGTAAGAGTAATTGTAATTGTAATAAACAGTAGGCCCTACTTCATCCCAAGCTGATTGGGAAACATATATTAAACAACGGCTGCGGAAAAATCAAATACGGTATTCGCCAGCGATATTTCGTCCCTTCTTGGGAAAGGTCCTCGTCAGGCGGTTGTTGGAAAAAAACGAAGCAGCAATAATTAAACGAAGCTTTTAGCAACTATAAGTATTCTCTTTCGGGGACTTGCTTTCTTAGAAATTACTATAGAGAAAAATTAGTGTTGTGATTGTTTTTGACACATCTGTTTATCGGAGGTTTTTTTCCCGCATTTTGATGAATTTTGTTTTTTTTGTGAATGATTGCCTGAGGTTTGAATTTTCTTTATTCATAATGGCATGACGAGGATCCTTGCCAAGAAGTGCCGAAATATGCTGACGAATATCGTACTCCTTTAGTAGACTTATTTTATAGAAATCGCTGTAGGGAAAAAATAATGTTGTGATTTCGTTTTTGACGCGACATCCGTTTTTTCTGCTTGACAAGGGTAATGACATCGATGGAATTTTTTCGCATTTTGATTGACTTAGGTTTTGTTATTTCCTGAGGTTTGAATTCTCTCCATTCACAATGGTATGACCAGGACCCTTGCCAAAAAGGGCCGAAATATCACTGACGAATATCGTAGCTGACCTTTCCGATTTGAGCCATTATTTAATTTACGAGCTGCAGGAATCCCCTCTTGTTACGTAGACGCTCATCTTAGATTTATTACAAAAGATTTGCCAGAGCAAATGCTGGAGTGACGTCCTGTCGCTGGAGATTTCAGTTATCTCAGACACTAATGACGTTGTGTCATGTCTTCCTTGGCTCGGACTCTACTCTTATAAAAATACAGCAGCCACCTCAAGGCTCATTTAAACTGTCGGAACTGTTGGATCAAGTCCGCTCTGAAGGCGTTTACAAGTAGGAAATTAAAATCATAACCGACAAATATAGCAATGACTTATTTTTTCAAGCGGGCTTAGGCCAGAGGAACTGAAATGGATGAGAAGTTTGTGGGTGGATTCCATCCCATTGGAGGAAAGAAGAAGATTTACAGGGAAAGATAAGTTCCGTTCTTTTCCTTACTCTTCCCTGTATATGTGGTTCACAAAGGGGAGAGTATTTTTCATTTAGGGGGTCACTGTGTGAAGATACAATACAATACATGCAATTTTTTAGAACAGACGTTCTTTGAAGAGAAATGAAGGCAGAGGACGATTTGATTAATATAATAGGGAAGAAAATTTGTTGTGAACTTTGTCGGCTCGAGAGGTTCCTCAAGCAGGCTGTGGAGCATAGTGGGCGTTTTAGGAGGTAAAGGTTTCTTCAGCCCACTTCCTCCTTGAGTTTCATATTTCACAAGAGTGATAGAAGAACAAGAGGTTCAGGCTTGGTACGAACGGACACAAAATTCAGATACACTAAAGTATTACAAGGAAGTCAAGCAGATTTTAGGAATGGAATTTTACTTCAAGTTATACCTACCGGTGGAGAGCCTGCGCCTGTGGTTTCAGTTACGAGCGAACTGCCTGCCAGTACCTGGTCGGAATAATTGGGATAATAAGACTCCAAATAGTGAGCGACATTGCCCCCCGTGCTTTAATACAGAGGAAGAGGGCCATTTTCTGGTAGAATGCGAGCAACTCTCAGACCCCAGGAGACATTTTCTTAATGATACTATCAAGTTCCCAGATGTTCTTGAAACGAAACTTTTAAAAGAGTGTATTAGTTAAATAAGATAATTATTGAGTGATGTAAAGTGTATTGTTACCATTATGTGTTTTGTACGGCCAATTGGCTATTAAATATCCATTCATTCATTCATTGGGCGCTTTCGCATTTGAAGGTTGAATCTGTTGGGGGGACGACATCCTAAAATCTACGAGCTCCAAAGCTTATTCGTGGATGTGAGTAAATATATACTTTAAGCCTTCACACTTCGTGCATAAAACTTGGTTCAATTTGGTAATGGTTCTATAGTTTAATTTAGGTTTTGTGATTCATGCCATTTATGTTGTATGTCCTTTCAGCTGACTAAAAATTATTATTATTCTCCTGTTATGTGTCATCTGAATCGGATGCCCCGTTTGGCAGTTGAGCGCACCACAAGTTTTCAGATACAGCCTTACTCCCCCCACAACCTACGAGTGGTAATAGGCTACTTGGGAAACCCCTAATGCCAGCGACCAGATCCTAATCCTCCTAGCGCATCTGGAAATACCTAAATGAGATCGCAAACCGACCGGTAGATCAATAGCGAACGCGACTTGGGCACTGCAAAGTGTCATAAACAGAAAGAAAAATCCTACTTCTTTTAGCTGATCTTCGACCCTCTTGCGTTCATCTAATATTGACCTCCTTTCCTCAAGCAGCTCTTGCCTCACTTTCTCCTCGGCAGATGCCTCCGCTTCTGAGATTTTATTTTTGTAATCGCGTTCGATCTCGTGAAGTTTCCATTCAAAATCTTCGAGGAGTTGCGTCTCTCGACTAGCGTTCATGTTGAGTCGAGCTTCGAGTTCGTTTTTCTCTTCAAGAGCCTCTTCCAGAGCCTGCAAAAAGAGAGCATTGTCTTTCGGTGAGTCAGTCCGCGCTGCACCGTAGAACGATCGCAGACTCATTGTCTTGGTCATCAAATAATACGTGACCTTACCTTTAGACCTTAGTTCTTCCTGTGTCGCCAGAGGCACTCAGGACATCCAGACAGAGCCGCCAGTCATCCCTAATATTACATGTGAATTGTGTGCTATCACAATAATACGTGAGCCGGACAAAATTAAATTATTGCCTTTAGTGATTCATTCTGAATCATACCTGTCTGAAGAAATACGCACCTGTTCTAATGTTTCGTCTGGCATGACTCATTCGCTTCGCAACAAAACATTTAAAATTAATTAATTAAACATATAAAATTTAATAGTGCGAATTCCTCCGAGTAAGTTCAGTCCAGAGCAAAATAACACTAGAGAGCAGCGCCAAGACTTGAAAAAAGTGACACACACTCGAATAGTAGCGACACTAGCACCACTAGAGATAGTGAACGTCCCTACTGAAACTCAATCGGTGGTGCACCAGCGCTGGCTCCAATGACTTCGTATTTTGAACACAGCAAAAAAAAAGATAAAACTCACCTGTTTCCACGATGTGTGGAGACCGTATCTTACCTTTACCAAAAAAAACAAGAGCTACGAGCTCATATGGCACTTGTTACGAGTAGTGGTACGAGAAAGTAGAAGAGAACTTCACAATAAACACCCCGCCATTCAAAAATGCGGTTCGGACCTAGAATTAGGATATCTAGGTTCATTCAATCTGAAAGCTCTAGATGACATATTTAGAACTTATGCTTGTTCTTCCCACCAAGCTTCATCCCGATCCCTCCACTCTAAGCGATTACAAAGATTTCCGGTTCGCCCCTTCAAGTCCTCCCAATGTCACCGGATCTGGTCCGGATTTAAAATGGGATGTCTGAGTTACGAGACACCTTTCTAAATATCAAGTTTCGGTTCGATCCGATAACCCGTTCAATAGCTGAGCTTGCCACTGGATTCCGGATTCCTCTTTTGTACACTCCCCCTCGACGGTTGGATCGGGGAAACGACATTCTCAAGTCAATAGTTCGGGTACCTGACAAGCATGCCAAGTTCATTGTCCTTGCACATCAGCTGAAGTACCGAACTCGTGGGATTACTACAAACTCGGATCCCCTCCAACTCCCCCACAGTGACCGGATCCATTTCGGTTATGCTATTCACTTGCTCTTCCCATCAACTTTTATCCCAAACCCTCCACTCTAAGCGTTTCCCAAGATTTCCGGTTCCCCCGTCCGACTTCCCCCAATATCACCGGATCCGGTTCGGATTTAAAATGGGGCGTCGGAGACACGAGATCTTTCCATACGTCAAGTTTCATCAAGATCCGATCACCCGTTCGCAAGTTAAAAATACCTCACTTTTCGGATTCCCCCTCTCTCCACCCCCACCCCTCCCAGATGGTCGGATCCGGGAAACGACTATTCTCAAGTCAACCTGTTCGGGTCCCATACACGCCTGCCAAGTTTCATCGTCTTAGCGCATCAGGAAGTACCGAACTCGCGGGATCACTAGAAATTCGGATCCCCCCAACCCCCCCCAACTGTGAACGGATCCGGTCCGGTTATGTCAATCACGTATCTAGGGCTTGTGCTTGTTCTTTCCACCAACTTTCATCCCGATCTCTCTACTCAAAGCGTTTCCCAAGATTTCCGGTTCCCCCCTATAGTTCCCCCCATGTCACCGGATCCGGTCCGGATTTAAACTGGGATGTCTGAGACACAAGGTACTTCTATATATCATGTTTCATTAAGATCCGATCACCCGTTCGTAAGTTAAAAATACCTCATTTTCCGGATTCCCCTCCCTCCAGCCCCCCCCGGATGGTCGGATCCGGGAAACGACTATTATCAAGTCAATCTGTTCGGGTCCCTGACATGCCTGGCAATTTTCATCGTCCCAGCACATCAGGAAGCACCGAAGTCGCGGGATCACTAGAAATCCGGATCCCCCCCCTAACTCCCCCAAAGTGAGCGGATACGTTCCGGTTATGTCAATCCCGTATCTAGGACTTGTGCTTGTTCTTTCCACCAACTTTCCTCCAGATCTCTCCACTCTAAGCGATCTTCAAGATTTCCGGTTTCCCCCTCCAACTACCCCCCATGTCACCGGATCCGGTCTAGATTTAAAATGGGAGGTCTGAGACACGATGTACTTCTATATATCAAGTTTCATTAAGATCCGATCACCCGTTCGTAAGTTAAAAATACCTCATTTTTCCGGATTCCCCTCCCTCCAGCCCCCTCCGGATGGTCGGATTGGGGAAACGGCTATTATCAAGTCAATCTGTTCGTGTCCCTGACATGTCTGCCAATTTTCATCGTCCTAGCACATCAGGAAGCACCGAACTCGCGGGATCACTAGAAATCCGGATTCCCCCCCCCCCAGTTCCCCCAAAGTGAGCGGATCCGGTCCGGTTATGTACATCCCGTATCTAGGACTTGTGCTTGTTCTTTCCACCAACTTTCATCCAGATCTCGCCACTCTAAGCGATTTTCAAGATTTCCGGTTTCCCCCTCCAACTACCCCCCATGTCACCGGATCCGGTCTGGATTTAAAATGGAAGGTCTGAGACAAGTGATCCTTCCATATATCAAGTTTCATTAAGATCCGATCACCCGTTCGTAAGTTAAAAATAAGTCATTTTTCCTTTTTTTTCCGGATTCCCCTTCCCCTTTTCCGGACCGACAGACCGACCGACCGACCGACCGACCGACCGACCGACGGACGGACAGAAATTGCGATCGCTATATGGCACTTGGCCGAAGGGCAAGTGCCATAAAAACGGAATTTTGTCCAGCTTTAAATGCCGCAACCGAATTGGGCGGCGCTATGAGTATGAACCGTTTGCAAAGAACAGGAACCATTGGTCTTGGTGCTACTCCCTAGTTTTATTCTGCTCTGGTTCAGTCAATAAATTAATCTTTGCCATCAGTTAGGTCAAGCTTAACCGACAAGGACTGAGATAGGGCAAGCTTGAAAACCATCACTTATTCCCTTAAAGAGGCTTGAAGACGTGAAGAAGAAAAGTTGATACTTTTTCTTGTGTTATATGTTATGAAACTTCTGACAGTGTTGTCATCAATCTGGAATCCTTCGAGTGTTCTGACACTTTAAACCAACTACCACGGATTCCATGGACTAAAATTGTTTCAAATAAACTTTACTGCATAGTCTAGCTTTAAGAAACGATTTGACAGGAAGAACCACAAAAATATACTTCTAGTTCTAGGTTAGGTTTCTTAATGAAATCCCGAGTATTCGACAGATTAACCCCGGAACTATAACTACATCATTAACATATCTGTTATGAAACTTCTGACAGTGTATGTCGCATTTTAAGAGCTGCATTAACCTTGTTCAGAGGTCATCAAAATGATCATCCAGCACTGAGTGCTTTCACGCATCAACATCCGAAGGCTTCCTTACCTCTTGTAGCATTCGAATTTCTTCTTCCCTCTCCACATCGTAGGCATCCCTCTCCTTGAGCTCAGCCTCCAGTTTCTCGAAGAGCTCGAGCTTCCCATTCTTCTCTCTTTCCCCTTTCAGACTTTCTTCAAGCTCACTGATAAGTTGGGACTTCTCCAGTAGCTGTGTATCCAGACTTCGACATTTCGCACTTAGCTCAGCGACAACTCGAGCATTTTCGTGGTTCGATGTTTCCAAAAATGATAGCGTACCTGCAAACAATTCTAAATACAATCTGAATAGTTTCATCTACTATGCCATAATAATAATAACAATTTCTTTCTGCCCAAGAAAAAGCGGAGTGTATAACTGTACGGCGTTCCGATCCCTTTGTGGCTGTGGCCCAACGTCGTGCCTAGTTTGACTCATCTCTAGACCGGAGCCATCCGTATTGTAGTGTTTTTGTATAGTCGTTTTAGTTTAGTGTGATATTTTCTCTTCTTTTTCCTTCCTTTATTTTTTTCTTTATACTCCGTATGGGCACATTTTGTGCCATTTCAATATGGGATAATAAAATTATTGATTGACTGATTGATAACAAAAAGAAAAAAATAACACTAAATCAGAAAACGACTTTAACTCAATAAGTTAAACAATATGCGTCAGGACTGACTATTACTAATATTACTAATACCATAACAACCGGTATAGAACCAAATTTATATAGTTCACTGTCATTAATATCATATAGTTAACTGTCATTATTGTAGTATGTTACTGATATCATAACAACCGGTACAGAACCAAATTTATATAGTTCACTGTCATTTATATTCAGTCTGGTGACGTCTATGATCGGCAGTACTCAAAGTTCATACCAGAACATGGGCTTCCTTACCCTAATCTAATATTCGTATTTTTGGGATCCCAAAACGTAAGTGGCGGGATACCTATGACACCGCAAAAGTTGTCCGTCTGTCTGTCCGTCTGTCCGTCTGTTAGCACGATAACTCTCGAAGGGATTGAGATATTTTGATGAAACTTGGTGGGAGGATCCTTTGGGTCAAAGTACAAGTCAACTTTGAAGATGGGCTGTGTATCCGTATATTTGAGGGTGGGGGAGGGGTTTCAAATTAAGGGTAAACAAAATATTTCTTGAAAGCTATTTAGATAGTTGATTTAGGGGTAAGGAGACACGCTGAATCCGAATATGAAACTTATTTTCTTGCCGGACAAGTAGTTCGTCCGGAATCCGGCCAAAACCGGAAAGTTTGTTAAAAGTAAAAGTTTATTTGAAGTTGATTAGATGTTTGATTTAGGAGTAAGGAGACATGCTGAACACGATGGTGAAAACCATTTTCTTGCCGGACAAGTAGTTCGCCCGGAATCCAGAGAAAACCGGAAAATTTGATAAAAGCTAAATTTTTATTTGAAGTTGATTAGATGTTCGATTTAGGGGTAAGAAGACTTGCTGAGCACGATGGTGAAAACCGTTTTCTCGCCAGACAAATAGTTCGTCCGGAATCCGGCCAAAACCGGAAAGTTTGTTAAAAAGTAAAAGTTTTATTCGAAGTTGATTAGATGTCCGGTTTAGGGGTAAGAAGAGATGCTGAATCCGTATATGACAATCTTTTTTTTTAGCCGGACATATAGTTCGTCCGGAATCTGGCTGAAACCGGAAAATTTGTTATAAGTTAAATTTTTATTTGAAGTTGATCACATGTTGGATGTAGGGATAAGGGGATACGCTGAGTTCGTTTTTGAGCTTTATTTTTTCGCCGGACAAGTAGTTCTAGAATTTCGCCGAAACCGGAAAATTCGCAGAAGTAAGGCAGGATCGTTTCGATCGGCTTGTAGGGGTAAACACACATGCTGAATCCATATCTGAGCTTGGTTTTTCTTAATGATTAGCCTTAATCTGTTTCTAAATTTTAAGAGTAAAAATGTTCAAGGAGTCTGGCGAAGACAAAACCTATTTGTCTGGATCAAATATTGAATTTTTGGGATCCCATCGGAACCTTTGGTCTTGTTGCATAGTGCCAAGACAAGAAAAGATTCCAGGCATCAAAAGCAAACATTCAAATATCAAAAGCAAATAATTTTGATCAAGAGATAAAATCAGAATGAAAGAAGACATTCAAAATATTTCAAGGTTGAAATGTTTATAAGACGGTATTTGAAACTCACCAACAAGCCACTACTAACTATTTACCTATGATTGTGATTCATTATACTGATGGACGGAAGGGAATCCTCGGCTTCGCAGAGTAACGAAAATAGAAGGATCGGAGAAGAGTTAAGTGGCTAGATATACCCTATAATAAAAAACCGTTGCGTCATTGGTCCTGGTGGTTTTGGTGAAAAAAAGGTTTCTCGTATAAAGCAGACGGGTTCCAGCAAAAAAAAAAACAGTGCCCCCACCCCGAACATACCCCCTACCAACGTCCCCCACACAGTGTGAATAAAATACAATTTTGTGAAAAGTATAATAAAGAGGCGGCCAGCGAGCCACCGTCACGCGTTTACATTTCACTCGCGTGTCTAGAGTTGCGGTCCAAACTGCAGTTTTCAACAAGATTTTTCTGTATTTCCTATACATTTGCATTCGGGTTCCCGGGTTTTTTCGTCAGGGGCGTTTTGGTGCCGGAGGTTTTTTTCGTCGAGCGGGGGTTCACCGGGGTGGGGGTGGGGGGGTCGCCGAGGGGGGGTCGCCTAGACCCAAAGCAAACAGTGGGCAGATTTGGTTTCAAGGTTCAAAGTGTTAATTTACGCTTCATTATACAATTATAATACATAGGGTAAAGCCGATACAAGGTCGATTGACAAGAAGAAACAGTGTATTTTGAGCCAGTCCTTAAAATCCAAGTGCCTTTCGCCTTCTGCAATCGAACGGGGAAGGTTGTTCTTTGACTGTACCAGAGACCAGTATCGTTTTGGCAGAGTGGTTAAGGGAGTTGCATCGTAAGCATTCCAGAGCTTGCAACGTTTATAGAACCCCCCACCGAAGACCCAAGATGAAGCCACGACTCGATCCGACCTCTGGGTCATGTGGTGGCGTGGGTCGGAAGCACCCGACATGGGGAGGCTGGGACTATGGATCTAACAAAACGTTTTTAATTTAGCAAGCATATGGAAAATAGTGGCAAAATCAAACTAATTATTAGCTTCATCGATTTCTTTTAGTATTTTGTTTTCTGTTTTTCTTGTTGTTAATCCCGTAAGTCCAAAGAAGAAAGGATGTAAACTAGATCACAACAAACAAACACTGTAAATCATACTAAACGCGTAGCAGCGATTTCTTGAAGATTCTAGAAACTGAGCTAAATAATATTCAGCTTCCGATAAAAAAATATGTCAAACTGGCCGATTCCTCTTTCGACATATCTAAATGTTCACATGGTGATAAACTTAGTTGTTTTAATCCTCTTACACGCTACTCAATCTCCTCGAAGGTTTATTAACTCGTTCGACCTCCGACGGGAGATTAATGAATAGTTAATGAGCAATGGCGACCTTGATTTCAAGAGTGAATTGTGTTCAGGTAATTTGTGGATAACGTTGACCGTGAGGATTTTGAAGAAAACGAATGTAACAGTATGTTCGTAAAAATCCGACCCATCGAATAATGATGGTGTCTCTCACCTACTCGGCCCACATGAATCAAAGACTTTAACTCGTGTGTCTGGGAAAAATCCTTAAATGCTTGTGGTCCAAATTGCAGTTTTCAACAAGATTTTCTATACTTCCTATATATTTGCATTCAGGGGGGGGGGGGGTCGCCAGGGGTGTTTGGGTACCGGTGGGGATTTTCGCCAAGGGAGGGTGTCACCGGAGTTGGGGATCACCAGAGTAGGGGGTCGCCAGGGAGGGGGGGAGTTGGCCGGAAGTCGCCGGGGGGGATCGCCTAGACCCACATCAAAAAGTGGGCAGATTTGATTACAAGAAGAAGCAGTCTATTTTGAGCCAGTCCTGAAAATCCAAGTGTCTATCCTCCTCCTTCTCCAATCGAAAGGGGGGAGGTTATCCCTTGACTGTACCAGAGACCAGTTTGTTCTGGCAGAGTGGTAAACGCACTGAACTCGAAATTTTCCTGATGCACTTGGTCGCGGGTTCGAGCCTTGGTTGTGCCTACTTTTTCGTTTTTTTCGTTTCGTTGACCCAAGACCGCCAAGGATGGTACTCTACTGTAGAACAACTCTTGGATGCCAGGGAAGGCTCGCAGCCTGTGTCCTGGTACAAGTACAAGTAAGTAAGTAAGCACTTTTTCGTTTAAGGTGGGGGTTAGCGGTTTGGCCCTTATGACTAACCAAATTCGAACCAGTTTCAGATGGGTACCTGGAGAAATCTGGGAAAGGTGACAGGATGGTTGTGCGAAAACATCAGGATGTTTGTGGCCCCATGGCCACTCATTGACCTTCCAGGCTGAGGGCCTTTTACCTATTTACCAAAAAAGGTAACTACTTACTTGACTTTTTTACTAGCTGCTCAGCAAGGGACGAAGTTTCATGTCGTGATGCTTCCAACACTTCGCTGAGCTCGTGGTGTCGAGACATCGATACCTTCTTTTCGTCTTCAAGTGCTAAAATAGAGTCACAAATTATCATTCCTATCAATCCTGGGGTGACTCTTTCACCGGACGAGTCGCATCCCATACAAACAATATCATTTTCTAATTTAGCTCCAGTAACACCATTGACCTTCTATTTCTGCGAGAGGCCAGTACGAAGGTTCTCACTGCCAAACAAAACAAATCGCAGTTGTGTTAAACCTCATCGACCACCCATCTTAGAAATTTTCCACTTGAACGGCTTGCCGGGCCATTAACATTAATTTACAGTACCAAGAGACCGCTGCTGGAGGTAGTTCAATAAAAATAAATTCCAGCGGGTGATAGTTCCGAGCAGGCCCGTATTGATTTCGGAGGGGGTTTTGCCCGGGGGTCGGACCAAAAAATACAAAATATATATATTTCAGAGTTAAAGCCTATGAAAAAGATTATCTTTGTGGGTTTAGGGGGAAGGGTTCAAACCCCCTACCCCCCCCTGGATACGGCCCTGGTTCCGAGGTACTAGTTCGAAAGTGACTCGAAATGCCCTCCAGATTTCGGGGGTATACGCCTTGTGTACACTCAGAAAAATTTTCGACTAGAAAACCGTTCGGGAACAGAAAAATGTCGGCAACAGGCATCCCAGGGATGTTTCTGTTCACGGCCAAATAGTTTTCGAAACAGCGAGCAAAAGCAACTTTGGTCAGGGACGGAAAACTTCAGTAACCACCTCTCCGTTCACTAGCAGAAAGTTTACTGTTTTCCGAACATAACATTCCTGTCCCGCTGCAGTAGTATTCTGTTCAGAAAATGAATGGTTCCAGTACAGGGACGGAAACTTTTCCGTTTTCGGACGGAAACTTTTCTGTACACAATCGGAATATCTGTTTCCCCATGATTCAGAATCTAGTACTGGGACGGAAACTTTTCTGTACACGACTAGAATATTTGATTCTGTCAAAACGAAAATATTCCACTTCAGTTCAGAAAAATGTCGGCAACAGGCATCCCAGGGTTACTTCTGTTCATGTACAGAAATCTTTCCGTAACGACCGTAAACAGAAGTTTTCTGTTTTCGTGAAGGCTATCGATTTCATTAAAATCATTAATTTATTTCTCGCAATTATTAAAATGAGATCGTGACAAAATGACTTCACACCCTTTCACGGGAACACTTCATAAGCAAAACACTTCGCTGGTCAGTTCAGCTGAAACTCAAAGAACGATTTGAACGGGAAAACTCAAAGGCCGGAGAATAGGCGTTGAACCCTCTCGGTCGCCTTCGTAATGTTGACTCCCTTTGATGGCACAGCGTAATCAGCCAGACCAACAACGTGCCTAGAAAAGAAAGGATTTTTATATTTTTTTTATTATTTATTTTCTTTTTTAGCTGACTAAAGAGGACAGACGAGCTAGCAAGCTATGTGCCGAAGACACACTTTCAGGTTTTGACGTAATGCTTCCACGAATCTACAGACACAAGATTAGAAGATTTATGCAGATCCTTATCCCAACCTTTGCTTTGAATAATGACTTATTGAACATTATGACGATTTTACTCGATTGCTCGTAGGCAAAGAGCACACTAAGCACTCCTTAACGGGTAACCGGAAACAAACTATGAAAGAGTGGCGAACCAGTGGAAAGCCACTATCTTCGCTATGGCACAAAAATACGTCCGACATAGTTTCATGGTATCTGAATTGATTTCTATACACATCTGAAATTGGGGATTAGCGCCTCACTTCTCCGTGCCCTGCTTCTTACAAGTACCATATTGTAGCGAAAATACACTTTTACTGCCGAAAAGGGGGTTGGCCTCGCAAGTAGGCTACGTATGTACACAGGAACTAAAAAAAAAGAGTGCTCATATGGCACTTGTTCATGCCGATGACCCCTCGGGATTAGGCCATTGTTTGCTCCTCCCCCGGCCATAAAGCCCTCAAAGGGCATAACTAGGACCCTAGCTCTTACTTCTCACCAACTTCACCAAGTGTGGTTGTGATCCGCCGACTCCTTCTGTTAGATGTGCTGTTAACAATAATTCGGGGACCCCCCTCCCCCCCCCTAGAGTGGTCGGATCGGGTTCGGACCTCAAAAAGCATAACTAGGACTCTAGGTCTTACTTCCCGCCAAGTTTGGTTGAGATCCACCAACTTCTTCTGGTAGATGTGCTGTTAAGAAGATTCCGATCCCCCACCTGTGTGTGGGATCGCGACCGAACCTATTTCAGTCTTGTCCAGAGCCGGACCTTGATATGCGTACCAAATTTCATCGTCCCAGCTTGCCTGGAAGAGCCCGAACTAGGAACTCGTGGGACGGAATGACAGATAGACTTTTTGCGATCGGTATATGGCCCGAAGGTACTTTCGAAGGTAAACCTTTATACATGGGGCAAATAACTTATTTCTACTTACTTTTGCAGAAACAGCAAGCTGTGGAATGCGGACTTTGGATAAGGCACAGCCAATATTTAGAATGATGCGATCAGGGCAATTGCCGCATCTCTCCCCTTTGTTATGTCGCACATACTTCCGCATACTGCCGCATACTCGGCAAAGTCTGTTCCTTGAACATACTCGTTCAATACGCCAATCACTCTATTCGCCATTGTTGCCTCTTCTTCTTGCTTGATTTCACTAATTTTTTTTATTCCCGCGTCGCTTCTTTTTCTTCGATTTCACTATTGCTCATTAGCAGTAGTCCTCAGCAATATTCTTCACCACTCATTAGCAGTGCAATCTCCGTCATCCTCGTCGCCAATGCAATATACTCATTAATAATATTGTTCAATATCTTTGTTGGACTGAATCAAGAACAACACCAGAAGTCCAGACCGAACGATACTGACTGACTACTGACTAAATAAAACACACAGGGCAGGGGGGACGAATAGACACCGGCCGGTACAACCGTCTACATCGATCGATAATCGAATGATTTGGCGGTACAACCGTTTACTGAAGTATCTCGTGTACTTACGGAAAACTTCTGTAAAAATCTTGGCTGATACCGTAACGAAACAGAAAAACTTCGGTCACTCGCGAAACAGAAAAAATTATGTTTACCAACGAAGAAACCTCAAGAAATAGATCGTTCATATACAGAAAACTTCTGAAATCCACCGCGCTGGAAAAATTTGTCGTGAACGGAAAACTTTCTGTTGGAAAGCGGTAATCATTCCGCCAGCGCGAAAAAAAGTTCTGTAAATTGGGATCTGGAAAATCACTCGATTTCTCGCGTCCCAGACGGAAGTTTTCCGTACGGGAACGGTTATTTTTGTGAGTGTACTATGGAATACGTAAACGTTTTAGTCCTGTGGAATCACTAGTTGGCCATGGGAATAGGCTGGGGTACGTCGGTTGTACCTCGGCTCTCAAAGGGTTATCACTTTCATCAAAATAGAAATACCATAAAGTTAATCTCGGAGGATTTATATCACTTTAGCTAATGACCAGGGGTAGAAAGTAGCAAAAAGGCTATGGATGAAAAATTAGGGAGGCAGGACCCCGGTTTTGATTTTCTTCTTTGTCAATGTGAAAGCAACTTAAGGCAGCAGCCCTGATCTGGGGCACTCCTTGACAAATTTCGATATTCGGATCCTTGTTCTGCAACATGCAACTCATTGACGAAAAAGGGTCTGACGGGCTTCAAGCTTTTAGACCTATTGAGCTTTCGGTAAGTCGACATTGATAATAACTTTCAATAACTTGCCGTACTGCTAACTATCGGTCAAAGAACAAAGCTCCGACTTATCGGAATTGGAAATTTTTCCACAATGTAAACTCGTTTTCTGACATTGGGGTTTCTGAAATTCAAGACAACAAAGGTATGTTGTATTCCCACCACTGCTCTCGTGCGTTACTCTGTGGGGTTCTCGACAGTTATGCCAGCAAAAATCATCGAAGTGTCTAGACTGGTCGTTCCCAAAAAAGCAGGCGATAGAGAAGGGGGTCGTTAAATGTTTCCTAATTTGATGTTGACAAAAGAGTTAGTAGCAACGGTCGGTACTTTTCCAAGCTATTTTTGTCGGTGAGAACATTACATTGCCCAGGTGCGGAAGGAGCTGCGCTAATACTTGTCCGTCATCGAAAAGAGCTAATTGGCAGAATTTAGACGAGGTTGACGTATTTTTAGAAGCTTTTTATTCCTGGAAAACAGATGAAGCGGCCAGAAAGCTCTGGAAAACACAGGAAGCCCAAAGTCATGCCAAGCTGACTTGGTTTTCGGCTACACAAGAATCGTAGTGGGTTTTTTTGCCAAAAGGTCATACAGCATTGACAGACAAAGATCCGGAAATTCAAGCTATCGCCGAAGACATTGAATCTGTGGTTCTGCTCGATCGAACCGTATTGCAATAGTTGACACAGTTGGAAAAGCAAATTCAAAGCTCTTTTCTAGATTGAATGCATAAAGGGGCCAAAAAAAATTGAGACTTGTAAGAAAGCAAAAACTACAAAATGCAAATGAAAGAATGAATCAGATGCTACCAAAATATATAATATAAATACGGAAAGTAAACATAAACAACAAAAACAGTAAACTTACTAAAGGGTGAATTTGAACTTGATGAGCGAATGTGAATATCTTGACAGAATTAAACCGCGAGTAATGTAACAAAGCTAATCAAGTGAATTGTTTGTTCAATGACCATTTTGATGATGTCACTATTTTGATGATGTCACGCACCTGTGAAACACCGTGAAATAACTGTGCGACAACCTCGTGAGATGTCAACCTCGGATGTCAGACCAGTGTAATTTGCTGGAAACTTGCTGCGGCGCATTGTGGGTTTTTACTTAAATTATGTTTAACCCAATTGCCCTGCCCCTAGCTATATAGATCGTACCTTTTTGGCGAATCTTAACCAGAAATAAAAAAAAAAAACCTCGGATTTGCTGTGGCGCATGGTTCATTGTGGGTGTTTACTTATATTATATTTAACCCGATGACCCTGCCCCAAGCTAGATAAATCGCACCTTTCTGGCGAATCTTCACAAGAAATAGAAAAAAAATCTCTTTCCATTTATTTTTATCTTTTTCAAAATACCTACTCCCCCCTCCCTCGCTTTATCCGGAAAGGAATATAATATATTTATAATATGTATAAATAAACTTATAAAATAAAAAAATCGCTTACAAAAATCTAAGTCACGAGAGGAAACAGATAAAAAGTAAATTTCTCCTTTCTTTTCTTCCTAGATGGGAAGCGGAAAAACGATAATATTGACTATTAGTGCCTACTTCTCGTAAACTACCAAGCCATCCCAGTTTACCTTGAACTTTGGCATTTGATTCCTTGAGCATCGCCTCAACCTGATTCACCTTCATCTGAAGTTCTATAATAGCCGATTCTTTGTTTATCATCTCCATCAAATACTCTTTTTTCAGATTCTCCACCGACGCCGAAATCTCCGGAGTCGTACATTTCTTCATCGGTACCTTTGCCGCTTCTGTCGACAAAAACGTTGACTGCCTTTTATCTGCCGCTGATGACGGATTGATCGCATTGAGTTTTGAAGGAGATGGGTTTTGTGTCAGCTTTTCAGGACTAGGAGATTCTGCTGTTACCACTGGCGTGACGATGCCAGATGATGTAATGACAGCCAAATCGAATGGCGTGGGCGCATTTGCTGTGGCTTTGTGTATGGGGTTTTGTACCGGCTTAGTGGACTGGATTTCGGTGGTGTCTTCCTCCTTGCCGTTTGCATTCTCCGTTGGTGATTTTATACGAGACTTTGTCGAGGCTGCCGTGTCAACAGATTTTTCTAGCCCAGTAGCGGCCGCTTTAGGATGGCTTAGGGCCAATACACTTTCGGGTGGTTTTGCGTTCCCTCCGGCAAAATTTTCCTTAGGAAAAACACCAGGAGTCTCGCCAGCACTTTGTTTTTCTTCAGTGTCTAATGAGGCCAGCATCTGCTGATCATCAATTTGACGGCAACCTAATTTAGGCGCATTCTTGTCCAAAATGCCTGTATTACTTTTTAAGTCGTCTGATCGAGAGCTATCTGTGACAGAGCTTTCGGAGATGTCATCAAAAGAAACTCCAGCCGCTTTTTGCTCTTTTCTGTATCGAAGTAACGGCGAGCCGAGGACCTTGTTCTTTAATTTTTGGCCAGGACTTTCGGGCGTTTTGAGCTTTTTGGGCGATTTTGGCTCCACTGATTCAGACTTTTTTAGCTCCTTCTTTGATTTCTTGCCAGGACTTTCGGGCGTTTTGGGCATTTCCAGAGTCAGCCGTTTGCTTCTTCCTAATGACTCTCTTTTTGATGTTGAAGGTTTTTCTTCCTCTCCATTTTCTTCTTTCTTAGGCTTGGGTTTTTCATCTTTCGTTTTCTTAAAAAATCCGAACATGGCTGTGCTTTATAGGCAGACAAGTCTTATGCTGAAACAACGAGTATATGAACGTTTTCTGTAAAACGTGTACCACTGTCTTTGAAGGTCAGAAATGGATTTTGTTTGAGGTTAACGTCACAACGTTTGAATCGTATTCGTAAATGGAAAACCTAAAACAGTGACGATAGAAGCCAGTGAACGCCAACTCAAGAGTCACAGTGTGGGCACACAGGTATAGTAAGTTGAAAGCAACAAACTGCTGGCTCACTGGAAGGTTGAAATGCAACCGCCGACAGTAATGTTATAGGATGAAAACTTCAAGAAGACGTAAAGGGAATTTGCAGCACTACGCCTTAAGATCAGCTTAAGCACTTTGCAGTAAGTGACGACCGCGTCTAATTAGTGTCACAAAACCAGTACTCAGTAGAGAATGTACGTTTTCGCTAGACTGCTTTAGAACTCCGTCGTCTTTATTAGATTTGGTGGCAAATTTCACTACTTGCACTTAACCAGAGCCTGAACAAATTAAAAGCCAAACACCGTGTACGGCTACTGAATGCATAACAGGGAGAACGGCTATGTCTCCACAATAGAAAAAATATTCAATTCAGTGTCCGACAACTTCCATGTCCAAACAAATTCAAGAAGGCGAAGCAATCAAACAAATCACAGGTCACCCCGACAGGCTACCAAGCCAACTGAACGAAAACAGCAGAGAACGGATATCTCTGGGCAATAGACTTTTTTTTTATATTCAGTGTTCGAAACTTGTCACTCCAGGATCATTTCACTCGACTCAAGAATTCCAAACAGTCCTGTCCAATCATAGATCAAGTGCTCGACAGTCCTGTCCAATCACAGATCAAGTGCTCGACAGGTCCCGAGACCAAGTGCGAATCCAATCAGTCCTTGTTTATTTGCTTGTTGCACTCATGCAATGCGCCACTGGTCACTCGATTCACGGCTAGAACTCGGGAAACAGAAAGACTGATACGCTCGGTGTGCCAGGATTTGCCCAGAGGAGAAAAGCAAAATTAGCATTGGATGGCGTGCGTCGTCGGCGGAGAGAAAAAGCAGTGGTGAAGCAGATGCGCCAACGGTGAATTGTTCTTGACGACACAATAGACAAATGTATCCGAGTACCATTAGGGCTCCACTGATTCCTAACCACGAAAGATTGCTCATCCCAAAACAAATATATTCCATACTATCGCCCTTGCTGAGGGTGATAGCGGAAAAATTTGGAACGCGGTTGGCATGATTGGCTGATATTGCCCGAGCGCAGCGAGGGTGATATCTGCCTATCATGCTGCCCTAGGGCCAAATTTTCCGCTATCGCCCGAAGAAAAGCAAGGGCGATAATGATTATAACACTAGTACATTTGTTTTAATTTTCTGGTATACCCCTGATGTTGAAAGAAAAAATTCTAACCGTGCGTTTTCACTTGAAATGGCATGGCTGGCCGGGCGTTATCATAATAAATAACGCCCGGGCGTTATTTATTTTGATAACGCCCGATTGGAACTTTTTTCTTTTACCATCAGGGCAATACCAGGAAATTTTGGCACTGGGTAGGATAGGACTGATATCATGGGACTGCACGGTGTACTGGTGTTATATGTATACATTTATTTCTGCCCGCTTACAAAAATGGAAAAAAAGCGGAGTACAAACGAAAAAGAGAAAATAGAAAAGAAACAAACTTAACACAACTTCATACACTAACTAAACAATAAACAAAACACTACTTATAAGAGATGAGTCAGCAATTTTCCGAGAGCATGTTGAGAACCCTTAAACGTGCTCGATTTTCTGTCAACTCTAATTTACTGTTCGGGTCAAATACCCCGTACCATGCAGAAAGCTCTGTGTTGGACTAACGCAACGGCAATCCGAGCAAGAACTTTATATCAGTCGTTTAGATTCCCAAGTGGTGCCCACTGACGATGTACAGTATTACCCACCAAGTGAGCAACCCCTCGGGTCGTCCTACTATAAGGCGAAAACCATCTGGTACCTAGATAGTTTTATCTCGGAAAGTGTTCCAACTTAAAATCCAACCAGAAATGGTGTGTATTTCATTTTGTACATTTACCAATTCTTACCGACGAAATTTATTTTATATTGCAGTCCCTGAGTTTGAGTTTTGTTTGCACTCAGTTTGCACTTCATATTAAAATTGGAAGATAAAGCCTAACTTAAGCCTACAAGAAGCTCAAGAAGCTCCAACTGACCACCTGTAAGAGGCGCGCAGTCAGAACCTTTTGGCCGGTGTCAGTAGTGTTGGCCTGGGAACTTTTACTTTTTCTCGAAGTGACGACTTCGATAACTTCGACAGGCTAACAGTTCTTGTCCAGCTCTTCCAAAAGAACGATCAACCCCTCAAACAGACGTTTACGACGAGACAACTGTCAGCAATTTAACTCCAGGGACAATCACTTTGACATTTTATTCGCGACAGACTCTTCGGTCAAGCATTTGGACAGGAGACAAGTCGTCGCATTTCATGTTTGCTTCGGCAAGAAGAAAAAACGGCGAAGTCTCGAGTGTGCATAACGAGTGTTTCTTGAAATTATATCCATGACTTACTCTTCGGTCAGTTCGCATTTGTGCACGAGTCAAATCGTCGCATTTCATGTTATCCTGTGGCACGAAAGCAAAATCAAGAGTATGTTAGAGATAAGAATATCAAAAGATTTTTAACTTAAAACTTTAAATTAAAAGAAAAGGAACTTCTTTAAAGTTTAACCGAAAAGGGCTGGGACAGGACAGTCTACTTATCCATCACTTATTCACTTAAATTGGCTTGAAGACTCGCTGAAAATGTGTTACTTCGTTGTTCCGCTGTTCGCTAATAATTGATTTTCAAATAGTGGAATTTCCTTGTGATTTGTAGTACTGAATTTTTGTTGTATGCTTTACGATAAAGATTTATGATTTTTTTTTTTTTCAGGCACTAAGTAATCTTCATCAATGTCACCATTGCCTACTGAAAAGTGGCGTTTGTGTTGATGTTAAAATTTCCCGCGTCATAGTAGAACTTACGTTGTGGGGACGGCCGCAGATATTCTGAACGTCATAACTAGAGCAGATAGTGGAAAATAAAAAAAATCCCTTTGCAGAATCCAAATAACTCAGCGTATTCAATTAGATGATATAAAATTAAATCGGCTTTTCAGTTAAAATTTAAGAGTGTTAATTCGAGCAGAAGGGACATTCCTCAAGAGGCTAATTCCTCTTCCCAATTTTTAAATAGTTTCGTTCCGTCATTTATTTCTGGTAAAATTTTGTAAGTGTATTAGTAAATTGTTCCGCTTTTGTATATTTTGTAAATATTGTTGTTGTGTTTTCCTATATTCTAGCTTTATTTCTGAGCTATTTGGAAATACCTGTGATTGATTGATTGATTGAATGGCGAAGTTTCCAGTGTCCTCGGTAAATGTCCCTTCTGCTCGAATTAACATTCTTAAAGAAGTTCCTTTTCTTTTAATTTCAAGTTTTAAGTTAAACATCTATTGACATTTTCTTCTCCACCATAGGCTACTCTTTGGTCAATTGACTTTCGGGCATGAGGTAAATCGTCACATTTCATGCTCCACTTGGCAAGAAGATGCAATGACGAAGATTCGAATGTCCATAGAACCATGAACAAATAGTCAGATAGAACTAATGTCTTCAGTCACATGCAGCGACTATAAATACACCGACAAAACTGAGTGGACCTAGAGGTGTTTTCTCTAGCTTTGAGCTGATGTTGATGCCCGTTTACTTCTTTTCTGTCTTCGACATTGCTTGTTGCACAACAAATATTGAAGATTGCTTGCAGGAGGCGTACTCTATGCGCTGACCCGCTCTGGAGCACGTCCTTGGTGCCAATCAGGTTGAATGCTACTCTTCCTCGCCGGGCGCTTCACAGCGATTTAGCTACTTGTAGAGGTAACGAAACGTGATGTGGCTCGAAGCTATTAACCTCCGCTCATTCGTAGCAGAGAGGGTATGGAGAAATATTTGACTCCGCATAGTCCTATTACAAGATAGGGAGCCGAAGGTTCTGTCAGATTACTTGGTCTTGATAGAACCAAGAACAAATAAGATTGAGAACCTCCGCTTCTCAATCTCAGTAACACGACCAGCTGCGGAGTCGAATAGATCCCTGCGCGATAAAAACGAGCGAAGGTAGGAGCTCCGCGGAACATCACAATTCGTTACCTCCGCAAACAGCTGTCACAGTGAAGCCCCGGATAAGAAATTGACAAAGTAAAAGCCGATTGTTTGTCTATCATTTTGACGTCACATTTGAAGTGCTGCAGAGCGGGTCAGCGCAGCTCCTGCACTTTTTGTCTGATATGCACAGCGGCGAAGAGGCAAGCCGATGGGCATCAACTGAAAGCTCTACAAATACCTCTAGCTCAGCTCAGTTTTGTCGGGTATCCATAGTTGCTGCATGGGACCAAAGATGGAGGTTCTATCGGCTTATTTCTTCTTCATACGACCAGGGATCCATACATTTCTTGTAATACCTCGCCATTCAGGGGGCTTGTCAATAAGAGACTTCTGATGATATGTTGACCGAACGGAAGATAGTTCGAGAAATACCCACGGTCCAATCACGTCCAAGGCCAGATAGACAAAATTTGGGATTGGCTGCTGGTGCCTTGAGGGAGGAGTCTCTTTGGCGTGCACGTCCAATGAGGCAAACAAGAATGCCGATTCGACCCAAGTGGGATTTCTGGAAAGTAGGCAAGGATCGGACAACATAGCAACATAGAAGCATAGGAAATGACAAGCCCCCTGTAAAGGAAATGTACGGGTCCCTGGGAAGACTGGGTGTCCTTTTTGACATTTTATCGACGACATGCTCTTCAGTCAGTTGGCCTCTGGGCATGAGAAGATTCGTCACGTTTCAGACAAGAAGATGAACTGACGAAGTTTCGACTGTCGAAGAAAAGTCCGGCGCAGCAACAATAATAGCAGTGAAGTACGACATCTTCGAACTGCCTTGAAGGAATGGATTTCTTGCGTGACTCAGCCTTACAGCATTTGCAACTAACAAACGAACAAAACTAAACATCTAAAACAAAGTACAAATCACATCGTTTTGTACAAAACAGTTTAAACAGCAAAAACAAAATAGTACTGTGAAAAGAATCGAAGTGACTACACACTTAATTTCACTGATCAAACGTACAATAAACCACCATTTTTTTCTGTTCGCGGCCAAAATCATTGGAAAGAAAATTCCCCATCACATAAGCCTTAATGCCCTCAGTATTCACAAACAGAAGAAAGGTGCCATTTTTTATGGAGAAGAACCGAAGTTCCCAGATATTCTCGAAAGTCGGAAAAAAAAAATCGCCAAGATAGGTGAGATATTAAGAAGATTTTAGCTAATTATCAGTGGTCTAATCGTGGGTGATCTAATATGTGTTGTCAAATGCAGTTTCTTATAAATATTTTGATGGTCAATGAGCTATTTCAAATGAGTATAGCGACCGAAAGTCTTGGGTAGGGCACCACTTGAACGGGACATATGCTCGATATCATAGATCTACGATTTTGCGGATCTGGCCGGATTAATCTGTTTTCCCGTTAAATTCAAACAAGTAGGCTACATCACCTATTACAATGAGACCCTTGACTCGCCATTTCCAACAAGAGTGTTTGGTTTTCAGAGGCAACACACTAATCAAGATTGAATCGTTGCAGTTCCAGTACAATCGAAAATAGCAGCAAACAAACAACAACTGGAATAATTTTTAATATTCATTCAACTAGCGAGCAAACGCTATGCTCTTGATCACTAACTCTACTTGCCGATAAAGAACCGCCCTGTACCTAGCGGAAGAGCCGGACGCGTCACCACAGCTGTCCCCAACGAACTCCGTTTATTGGTTGACAAAGGATTTGAATCGTGTTTTAGGCTTACCCAGATAGAGTATTTGGGCCATCGTTGGTTTCAAATTACCTTCACTAATTTGTTCTACATTCAAACATTCCTCATTGTTTTAACATTTCCCCACCCATTTCCCCTAGCCGGACAAAGTTCGATTCGCCCTCGAAACTGAATATAAGCGTCGCTGAACTCTATGCTTCATTGCCACTGTTTCGCGTAGAAAAAGCTGAATTCTTCCGGTCCCAAAACTGAAGTTCCACAAACCCTGGCAACTCAAAGCAAATATTTGCTTTCCCCAAAACATTTCTATGACGAAACGTCTGTCATCACGCACCATAAACTCAATTTTACTCCCAGGCCTCACCTGTCACGAACTGACAATCCTTCACCGGTTAACACGTAGGATTAATTTCATACGAACTTCCACTTCGTCCCGGGGTTCCGAGACTAGTAAAAACACTGCCATCATCCCAAGACACACTTGGCAAAGTTTTCAAACATAACCACCACAGAGCACCCGATTTCTTTCTTGGAAAGTCCTGGAGGGAATCACGTCGAGCACTGAAACTGATGACATTGATGAAGTACGAACTTAGAAATCTTTCAAAGAAAATAAGAATTACTTTGACCATCCTTTTTTATTTTTCATTCCCATTAATTTAGATGGGGGGGGGTCACCAGAGGATCGAACTAAAAGTTGCAAAAAGACATACATCAGAGATTAAATAAAAAGGCCTATTCATGTTTATTTTTTTTGTATGTTTGAGGGGATGAGCCCCCTACCCTGAATACGGCCATGTCTTTCTTTGTCCCAGAAATGAGTTAATGTTGGACAGTTTGTGTATGAAAATACTTTTTTAAAACAAAACAGAAATCTGGCCTATTTTTGTCACCTATCTGATATTCTTTATGACCGAATGTTAAGTTGCATTGCATACTCCTCTCGTGCTAAGATCTTCGTTTGAAATGTGCCTTGGGGGCTACCATAATATCACTTGGCATCCCTGTCGTGGAGGATAACGATGATTTCTGTGAACCTTTAGCAGGTTAGTACTAACGTTGCTTCCAACAGATGAAAACGACTTTTTGCCGAACTGGGTTTCGGAACCGCTCTGTTCCTTCGCTATAGTATGTCGTTGGCATCAGAGGGATTTGTCGTTATTAATTGGCGAGGGGGGGGGATACCCTTTTGATCTGTTGATAAGAAACAGAACTTGGCACGGATGGACCTTACCAACTCGTGGCCCCAACCAATCATGAAATAAGTCACAAACCAGAATCGGTTCTGAAACAGTGGCCCACCACTATTGGTTCTAACTCTTGGTATGAATATACTAACATAGCTTCCAACAGATGAAAACGACTTTTAGCCAAACTGGGTTTCGGAACCGCTCTGTTCCTTCGCCATAGTATGTCGTTGGCATCAGAGAGATTTGTCGTTATTAATTGGCGAGGGGGGGGATACCCTTTTGATCTTTTGATAAGAAACAGAACATGGCACGGATGGACCTTACCAACTCGTGGCCCCAACCAATCATGAAATAAGTCACAAACCAGAATCGGTTCTGAAACAGTGGCCCACCACTATTGGTTCTAACTCTTGGTGTGAATGTACTCCACAATAATAATACCTAACAATTCTACTTTCACCCATCAAAAAGCACAAGGCGTAGACGGAGTAGAAAAAAAGAAAGAAAAAAAGAAGGAAACACTATAATAAGAGGAACACAGACAAACGTTGATACTACGATAACATAACCTATCTTTATAAGTTGTCTGTAAGTGGGTCAATGAACTATTTTACTATTTCGGGTCCAAGAAGGGAGGCGGAGCAGCTATTTATAAAAACGAAAATGATTAGAGCTAATTTGTTTTGTTTATCAGTATAAGACTTAAAATTTAAAATGCAAAGGAAGCTCGGAAAGACGTGATTCCCAGTTGCCCACCCCAGGTTTCCGAGAAATGAAGCCTCTGGGAGATATATCTCACTCTATTCCGTCAGTCAGCAAAACTCTACCGGGAGCCACCTGACAGCTTTGGAGCAACATCCGAGTTATTTCCAGCGGTATCTACGTAAATCGGTGGGAAAATTGTCAATAAATTTCAGACGCTTTCAGATACTTCCGGAACTTAAAAATTCCGCCTGTTCCGTTTTTTCCTAGAAGATTAGGTTCCTAGAAGATTAGTAAATAAATTCAAAATCAAATAAATTCGAAGCAGACCTGGCTCAGACTTCATACTTCTCACTTTTACTTGAATGTTTTAGGTATGAAAGCTGATTTGAAGAGAGTCGGAACAGCTGCTGTTCGTTACAAAATCAGTAATTTGAAGTAAGCTTTGGTTTATTTATTCTTGAAAAAATACTTGAATGTTTAAGCCAGTAGTAATTTCCAGCGTGAAAAAAACTAGAATCTGGCTTCTTCCTGTGCTACCACCTTTCTCCGACGGAACTGGTGAAACCTGTGACATTTGGCTGCAGGAGGCTGTGACATTCTGGCAAAGAATAAAACCAACCATTGATTTGACCAGCCTTTTACAGCTTCATCGTCATTTTTCAAGGCCTTGCCTGTGGCAGAATTCTGGCTCGCTCATCAGTATCATCCAAATCTGGAAGGGTTGGCTTCACTATGCGCAGATCTCGGACATCTAGGAATCTGGAAGGTGAAGCCTGGCTTTTACAATTCGGTTTACGCACCCATAAGATCTTTACGAAAAGATAGTGTTGTATACGTCATACAGTGAAACGAACCAACCGATCTATTAGTCTATTTACAACTGCAGCCTAAATTATGTATACACATTTAACGATTTTACAATTCAAGTCATCAATATTGAAAACGATTTAAAATGGAGGGTTAAGAAAATTAAAAAATAAGCATAATTGAAATTACAATTTATTCTAGTATTTCGGAATAAATTATTAACGATCAGTTTGTTTCTCTTGAACGTCTCCAGAGCTGTGGGCGGTTGGGCTGCAATTGTGGACGACCCTTACTGATCCTGAAAAACGAAGCTTCTATCCGCACAGCAGTGGGCTAAAGGTAAGTTCTCATTGCCCAGAAAATTTTTCTGGCCAGATTTATTTTCTGGCCAGAAAATAAATCTGGGAATCCTGGGTGTTCTCACCAGAATCTGGTACAGTACAGGAGTGTCGCTACTGTCGCATCCTATTGGTTGGTTATAATTAAAGATGCAGGAATTGACCAATAGGGTGCAAGTTGCCATTTTCTAATAAAAGCTTAAAATGCTCAAGATCTTATTTCCAAAGAAACTATGCTCCGGAATCAATAAAAAAAAGGATATGTAATATCTTTTAAATAACTTACCGTGTCATGAAAGGTACAAAACGCCGATAATTCAGTCTGAAAAGTCTAAAATCCTATCCCACTCAAGGTTAAATTCTTTATTTGTACTTTTTCCGTTTCTATTGAGGTGCACTGATATGCTTAATTAAGTAGTACTTCTATCTACAAAGTCTGGGTATCAACTAACATCCAAAAGGACAACCTTACAACCCAAATAATCATTAATAATTCACATATTTATCAAACTCCCCAAACTAATTAATATTTATACTGTCTCTTGCAAACTTGAATTCAATACTCTCATTAAACTTGAATATTATACTAGAAACCTTATTTACAAACTCAATATTTATTACTTGTTAGTTCATTACAAGTCCGAAATCTGGCCAGATTTTTTTTCTGGCCAGAAAATATCTAATCCAACAGATCGAAAAATCTGGCCAGAAAACACCGAAATCTGGGGAAAAAATCTGGCCAGAATTCTGGAGACGAAAATCTGGCCAGATTTCTGGTTGGTGAGAACAGCAATCTGGGCAATGAGAACTTAGCTTAAGCCGGATTTGTTCATCGACCGGGACTGTGGGAAATACCTGCACTGCACCATGCTAGATCACCTGTTCAATAAGCTTTACAGAACTATTTACAAACCTACAGAATTCAATGAGCGTCTCGGGTGTCCTACACCCAAATCAGGCCAAAATTTAAAGGTTAAACCAAACTTATTCTGCTCACAACACAGCCATTTCAAACAGAAGACACAGTAACTTTTAGATTTAATAGCGTTTGGAACCGAAGTAAGTAAGCTGTTAAAAATGATGGCACCACTTCAGACGCATTGGTATCGTTGTTTGTTGTGTGCAGGTCCGTATCCAGAAATTTTTTCGGGGGGGGGTTGCCCACCGGTCAGACCAAAAAGTACAAAAAAGACGTAAATCAGAGGTTAAATCCTATAAAAACGATTATTTTCGTATGTTTCGGGGGGGGGGGGGGGATGAACCCCCTAACCCAACTGGATGCCGCCCTGGTTGTGTGGCTCAGTATCCAGACACTTCAGTGCAGCGTGGTGCGCCCCGAAGCGCTAAATAACTTGTAGGATTTTTTTTTTTCGGTCGTCACAACGGGGATGTCCCACCATTGAACTTGTCACGCCAATACTCTTGAAGACTAACTCTTCGCTCCGATGAAGAATCGCCGTGTGCGTGACGCAGAGCAGTAAGCATGACCAAACCTCTCCCCGAGGAACGACGTTGATTGGTTTCAGATTAGATTAGATTATGTTTAATAAAAAAACAACGCATAACATTTGTCTGCATCACCTGCAGGGAAAGTCCCGGGGGACTTGTTAAATAACAGGCGAAAAACTAAATTCACATCTATTTTACTAATGAAGAATAAATCCTACTACTAATGAAAAATAAATACTACTACTAACAACACTTTCTAATTACTAAAGCAAATACTAAACAAAACAAAAGAAGAAAAAAGAAAACGACTGACTCTTGCTTACTCTTTTGCGAGGAAGAACCTTTTCAATGTGGCCTTGAATGCAGCAAGGTGCGGGGCCTCACGGACTTTACTTGGGATTGAATTCCGAACACTCGTAGCGAAATTCCTGATAATGAACGATGCACGAGTTGACACAGGATCTGATTCATCGTTCGGGCGACGTTTCTCGTTCTTCCCGAGGTTCACTGGCGTGTTTTGGACGTCATATAGAGTGTATCCATACCGGAATTCGCACAGCCATACAGCACTATTTATGAAGTTGTGCTGCATAAAGTCGCTCTATATTTACTAGAGAACTACAGTTATGGAAAGTCTCGCATTACAAACATAAAATCATCAACATAACGACCCTTCAGCCACTTTACCATGGTATACCCCAGACCCTCCATGAAAGTCTTCAAAGCTAGCCGTCCCTCGGGTATGTGAGTATGTTCTACGGAAAGTACACTGATATCCAATAAATTCCAATTTATTCTTTTCAAAACTTCCAACTCACTACCTTCCACGTCCAAACTAAAATAATCAACTTGTTTCTGGTTCAATGCTAGCAATATCGAGTTTATAGGATAACATTCCACACTTGTCGTTTCATTGACCATTTCTCGTGAAACAATTTTGCTCATCAGATACATTCCAGTATCGAAGTTGAGTCTGGCGGGAAATTCAAAAGGACTCAGACACGCGGGTAGTAGCCACGCCTTTCTTTTCTTGGTTTTAAGCAATGCAAAGTTGATTGGGTCCGCTTCTACAAGGATTCCTGTCCAGTTCAGAGTTCGTTCGAGGAATAAGGTATTAGAGTTGATTTCCCCATTAAATGCACCAGCTTCGATAAAGAATCCGTTTTTCTAAAAAAAAGAAAAAAAAAGTTAATCAAGCTGACGTCAAACAAGTATCCGTGCTTCCATTGACGTGGACAGACGGCTTGGATTGTTTGACGGGATGTTGATAGTTTCTTTTCGCAGTTGATTTTGGGCCGGGGCGCCATTTAGGGAGGGGGGCAGCTGCCCGCCCTGGATTCCCAAGCGGGTCCAGAGCTACGCATGGAAACCACTGTAAAACCTATAGTTGTGAGGCGAAAAACCGGATATGTATATACTCTTTATACAAAATATACTCTTTCCAAAAGTTTGCGTGACTAAGTTCTTTGCTTTTCGTTCATATGTTGTTAATTTTTTGGTATTTCCGTTCTTACGTATCTAAGATTATTGTATCTAAGATTATTTTCATACAAAGAAGAAAAAAAATCGAAAGTGTCGCCAAGCGTAAAATTTTTAACGACCTACCAACAAGAAGTTTTTGCTTATCTTTAAAAATCCTACTTTTCTCACTCTTATAACTTCCCTTTTCTTCCATATCATTTTTTTTTTTTGTATTATTATTATCTGCAATTACGGTGATCTCCCTTCGTGAGACTTGACGCTCACCGTCCTGCCGCCTGTTAATCAACTGTCAGGCTCCTTCGTGCCCCTTCGCCTGGCAGCATTGTATATTTTGCAGCCGAACTCGGGTCACAAGCGTCACCTGGTTAAGGAATGGATCGCCGTTACCATCTCCTTTGCCTTAATTCGCTTTGCCCTCCACATTCAACCTCGGATTTATGTATCTTTGAAATTGGCCTGAAAATCTTACAAGGAAACTTCTGTGCAGTCCTAAACATGTCATAGGTCATTCAGGATTTCCTTCTTGACAGTTAGGACCTTGTTAGGGCTGCACTGAAGTTTCCCTCCAACCTTTTTAGGCCAGGTTCGAGGTTGGATATTCTCTGCGAGATGTAGAAATACGCTACTGACAGATCAACAATTAATTGTTACCTAGAAGTATCGAACTTTGTTAACTCGGTGGTGTAATTTATTACGGCGCATGTTAGGGCAAGAATTTTCGATTGTCCAGCGGTCCAAAAAGCTGCATGCTGATATACCTACTTCGTGAGTTTGTGAGATCTTGACAGTTCGCGGAGAGGGCTTAGAAATATAGGGATATTAGAAGCAACTGACAAAGAAAAAGGAAAAGAATTATATTCTATTTGTTCTCTCCTCGGCTGGTTTTTCCGATCGAAATCCGTTCATAGCCGGAATTTAATGGTGGACCTTATCGGCTGAAAAATTTTCACCGTTCGGTATTCCTAATACTTTAATATAGTAAAAACTGAAAGTCTTAAATATACCTTGTCCTTGTAATGATGAAGTACCACTCGAGATTGCCCCTGAGAGGGGTCTGGCACTTCCGGATTTTTCAGCTGGTATTCCTCCTTTGATGGAGGAACCAGTAAACTCCGGATTCGGTCCAAAACACACGCATCGTCAAATTGAACATCCTGGCCAAATATTCTACTATCCAAACATCTTTCTCTATTTTCACTTGCCGATTTGATTACGCTAAATAAAGAAAATGATGCTATTACTAATGCTGCTACGCCCGCTGTTTCGTTTCTCCCAATCTTACGATGGTATGCCATAGCTCACTTAGTAAAATAGAAGTGAATGTTTTGTCGGCTCCATTAAGAACACTTCCATGCAGTACAGCACTTTCTAGAATAAGATTTTTTTATCATCACATTACAATTATTTTACATGAAAAATATCTGTCGACGAATCAGCACGTCAGTATCTTGAAACGCAAGCTAACACTACCCGTCACATTTACAAATCTTTTATACTGATGGAGCCTGATGCGTATTTCTTTGCGGATCGCTGATAGAAGAAAATCACTACAGGCGACAGGTGTTACACACATACTATGACGAACATTACATTCAACGGTACTTGTGTTCAGTTGAGGCCTTTATAAACGTAACAACTCTCACCCTCTTTTCAGGGGCGTATGAAGCTACCGAAACGATATTATCAATAAAAAACACCGGAACCCACTATCCGGGGGGGGCGGGGGATAGGGGGTCCGAACCCCTTCCCCGAAACTTACAAAAATAATCATTTTTACAGGCTTTAACCGCTGATTTGTATTTTGTCTTACTATTTGGTATGGAGTAGGTCCGACCCGCGGGTAACCCCCCCCCAAATAAACTTCTTGATCCGAAACCTTCCGATTTTCTTTTAACGCCGGTCTCAAAATACACCGTTAACTCTACTCTACTTCCTGACACGTGTGACTTTTTCTTTGATCAAAGTGTCATAATAATATGACAGAGTGCACATGTATTCACCGAGGGGTTGTTCACTCCCAATTTGACTGCGCAGTAAGTGCCCGGAGCCCGGTCGGTGCCCATGGAGGCTTGCACAGTGGTGCCCAACAAGAGAGTTATCCCTCGGCATTTCCTTCCTTCAGGTTGTTTGCCGAGTCTCTAACCCCCTTGGTCATGTAATTTTTAAAATGAATTGAATGTAGAATTTTTGTGAAAGTGTATGGTCTAGTTGTTGGTCAGTTGTAGACCGATTATTTATATTTTATTATATTTTTCTACTCGCCAGCTTTGGCGGATATAAATAAATCAAGTGAATTGAACTGAATCATCTGCCAAGGTATTTGTTATTTTTGTATATATACTTCTATGGGTGTAAGGTGCGTTTTTAATTGGGCTCAAATTCGAGATTAGTTTCAAATTCGAGCTCATTTTCAATTGAGAAGCCACACCCGCTCAAATTTGCGCTGCCAAATTATCTGAACAATCCAAGGCTTAATCCATGGCTGCCAAACCATGGATTTTGAAATCTCTACCTGATAGATAGACCGATTGGGATCACAGAATGGAGCAGTAGCCTAATCTAGGTACGGCACTTGAAGGGGTTCGGTTTGGTGCCGCAGCACTGACCACCTTACCATGCCTTTCTCCAGGTCCGTTGACTTTTAACAAAAGCACGGAGATAACCGTTTTTCTGAGGAGTGAGATTCCCGGAAACCAGCGTCGGATGCTTGATACGTATCGAAAATAGCAAAAAAGTCAGGTGTAAAATCATTGAGCAGCTTTTTGGAGGGGGGGGGAGGGAGGGTGTATGTGCCGAACGAAATTTGGGTCTAAGAGTGTGAGAATTTGGGGAAAAATTAGTAGGTTGGAGCGGAGTACTAGTAGCGGAAGTAGTTAGCATTGTCTTAATCGGTGCAACGGGTCCTTTAGCACGAAGTCAGACTTCCCGAGTTTGTCAAGTCTTGGCTTCCTTCGGCTATTACAAACAATTCAAAGCCTTATTTACCGGTGATTTGATGGAATGCTTGCTCGGAAGCGCTTTTCCGTGTATCATGCCATCTACCGGTTCTGGGTAAAGTGGAGTCTTGATATAAGCGTCATTTATCGACACCAGTTCAGTTTATAAACATTATGGTACTGTAGTTATATACTCGGTTATATAAACAATGATTCGGTACGCATCACTGAAATTGAAGGATTACTTCATTAAGACACAAAGATTGATTATTGTATTTCCAAGGTTCCTGGCTTTGTACTTATTCCTGCTCTGCAGTAATTCTGTACAAAACAGTCACATAGTTCACACCACAGCATTATTTGCGACAGATCTTTTCTTTAATTTTCCGACGCACGACAGAATCGCATGAATGTTCACACCGCAACAGGAAACTGAGCTTTTATGTCAAGTTGATTCTGCAGAGAACAACGAAATCCTCGGGAGATGACCTATGGGACCCACTGTACAATTCACTACTTGGAATTTTAGTCGAACTATCTATCATCTAGTTCAAACCGGGTTGAATGAAGGCCTACTCAGAAGATAGTTGTGTTAAACCATCCAAGGACTCCAACGTTTTCTTTCATAAAAAAAAAGCTTGAGGAATTTTAGTCCTGAAAAATCAACCAATCTTTGTTTTTGCTATCTTCCCCCACGAAATATCGCATGCATTTTGTCGGACGAGTTCAAATTTGTCAACGTTTCCGACACTGCGACAAAACGCAACGTTTCATGTTGCTTGCCGGACGATTTTGGCGTATAGCACATAAGAATTTTGCATGAAATGGTAGCAGTGTAACGCTGCAATGGACAGTTTTGCGTGGGCAGGTGAGCTCGGCAGCTTGGTCACGTTATCTCGAGCTGTTGTAACACTTAACCAAGAACAAATAATCTGATAGAACTTCTGTCTTTAGTCCCATGCAGCGACTATGAATACTACCCCGACAAAAACTGAGCGGACCTAGAGGTATTTACTCTAGCTTTTAGTCTGATGTTGATACCCGTTTCCTCTTCTTCCGTCTTCGCCGTCGCTTATCGCAGAACAGTTAGTGAAAGAGGCGTACTCCGCGCGCTGACCAGCTCTAGAGCGCGTCCATAGAGCCAATCAGCTTTGACTGCTACTTTTCCTCACCACGATTTTCACGTTCACAGCGATTTAGCTATTTGCAGAGGTAATGAAACGTGAGTGGCGCGAAGCTACTAACCTCCACTCGTTCGTAGCGGACAGGGCATGGGAAAATATCCGACTCCGCATGGTCATATTACAGAGATAGGAGGTTCTTTCGGATTATTTGTAATTGTCCTAACCCAACAGCTGGTACCCGTTACAGGGTTAGGAATTGGCTCCTAAAACGCTTATCCAAGTCCCAGCTCAACAGGTGTGCCAAATTTAAGTTTGATACCGGTCACGGTTCACCAACTCATGGGCAATCTACGATCTACCAGTTGCCCATGAAGGGCGGGGGAAGGTATCCTCCCACCCATACTGAGTCTCGTCGTACTAACTTCAACCGTGCCCAAGTTCCGAGTTCAAGCCACTGGGCCAAATTGCTCCTGTGGGATCCCCAAAAGGCACAGTAAGTAATACCCCAATCCAATGCCACAAGTAGACAAGTTTCAACCTGATACCTATAATGGTTATCTGAGTTACGAACTCAGGTCGAATATACAATATTCGAACTGAGGTCGAACATACAAGATCAAATTTGGGTCTCCGAGCTTATGAATGGATGAAGAGATTACGGAAGTAGGTTCAATTCGCATTATAGGTACGAGGGGGTCCTTTAAGGCTCAGGCGAAATACGAGGGGCACACAAAACGATCCGAGACGTGTGAAACCGGTTGTACTGAGCAGTGTATTCTGTAAAAATGGTATCGGTAAAAAAGTACGACGTGTCGTTTTTATCCGGTTTTTCGAACTTAACGCCGGACCGGTCCTGTGAACTTCTTGTCGGCACCAAATCTGAAAGAAAGAATGATATGATCAGAAAAATGTGTTCAGTATGCCTTATTATCATCATCAGCAACGCAGTCACGAGACGGTCACAGGTGGTCGCACACAAGATCCCACGTTAAGTTCCAAATCCTGGCCAAGTCGGCCACTGTGGGGGGGGGGGGCTGGAAATCTTGTGATGAACTATGGTGGGGACCTCTGAACGGACTGTGTCGCCCTTGGTTGGTAAGCTTTATTCTACTTTCTCCGATCATTCTGTTCTTTACCTTTCTGGGCTTTACCCTATATTTAAGAAAAAAGATATTAGTGATATTCGATCTTCTTATTTCCGGTTCTGTAAATTTCTTCTCTATCTTCCTCTGTGGTACAAGAATCGAAAGATAGTAAACAAGTTTTATCTTCCGAATATTACCGAGAAGCTGACTGATCTACACAAAAAGCTCTCAGAAACAGCGTATCGGCGTCTGTCGCCTCACCACGGTTTGATCCGTTTGTTTGATTAATGTTTTGTCGACTTTAGTTTTTGTTTCACGTCTTTTTCCGTTTTTCTTTTTCTTCAATTTTATATTCCACTATTAATCTGTTTGATGTAAGTGGGTAATAAATAAATATTATTATTATTATCTGCGGACAGGACAATCGTCTTATTCGACGAACTGGAGGGGGTTCTCGGATGAGACATCTGTCATTGAAAGAGCGAACCTTAGCGGATGAAAATGCTAAGTGCCTTTGCAAATGCCATATGAGCTATGAGCTCTGGTTTAATCACTAATACTGGTCTGAACGTCATCTCGTTCTCGAAGACCACACTGTTAGAAGTTTGTAACACTTTATAAATTTAGATACCTTGCAAGACATATCGTAAGCATCCTTTTCCTACTTTATACAGGCGTAACTTGCGTCTTTAGCCCTGGAAATGCAGGCCTTTGTTCAAATTCTCCGCGTCTGGGTGTTTGCAAGACAACCCAAAATTCACACAGACGCGGAGAATTCGAATTTCAAGTAAGGCCTGCATTTCCAGGGTACAAGATCCTAAGCTCGGAAAAGTTACGCCTGTTCAAGATAGCAAAATGATGTTGAGATGAGTCTTGCAAGGAATCTGATACTCTCATTTTATTTTTCGGCAATGGCTTACATTTGTAGTTGGTAAATATTTCAAGTGTAGAGGAACAAGCACACAGAGGTACCACAAATCCGACAGAACAAACTCATTCGATGAAATCTATTATTTGTGGATGACGGTTAATAAGTGATGTGTAACTAGACCATCGAATCTCATCCCTATTCGGTTAAACTTTAAATCTTGCATAAGTCAACTTACCGTCCAGCTCCACCGGCTGCAGGTGCACCGTTGTCCATGAACAACTCGATGTATCGGTGTTGCATGTTGGTTTTGTCCTAAGAAAAAGGAAACAAATGTAAGGCTGTGTTGTTTTTAGTCCGCATTGATACATGGACATAAAATCTAGTCTTCGGCTCATGCTTGACGCAAGCTTAACCTCTTGTGGGTCATCATCAACACCTGTTCCCAGGGTGTTTATCAACGGCACTTGCACTGGAGGCGAAACCGAGACAAAAGATTTGCACAAAAAGGGAAAACTCAAGCAAATGCTGAATTTGTGAATAAACTATAGGCAAATTGGCAGCAACCGACCTTTTCAAGGCCGGTTAGGCTCCCGATGACGGTTTCTTCCGTTTTCTCATCTAAGCAAAGCTAGGCAAAAAGCGAAAATCTTTTAGAAATCCAGTCCAGTTGGGAATGACCCACATATATTGGTGTAGTTGGACAGAAACTGTATCGACTACGACATGTGCATTAAAGGTCTGGCCTTTCTATCAAGGCCCATTCACAACGGGTTTTAGCTAATACTCGGTACCAGCTTAGTTCTGAAAATTTGATTCGAGACCAAAGCTTTGCCAGCTTTCTGCCGTTCGCAATTGATACTGGTGCCGGTTTCGACTTTCGAGTACCAGCTAATCTCGGACCCAAGTTGAAATCAGTTCAACTTTTGAGGGTACTAGCAAGAATAAATAACGAGACAGAATTACTGTCTACCTATCTCGGTCATACAAACATGCTGAGTCGAGTAAAATACGACCGACTCCCGATGCAGATGAGCGGGTTCGCGCCAAATCACGTTTCGTTACCTCTACAAATAGCTAGATCGCCGGTAAGTTGTTAAAGAGGAAATCTTGAAATCAACGCTGATTGGTTCTGTGGAGACGCTCCAGAGAGGATCAGCGCGCGGAGTACGCCTCCTGCTCGCCTCTTTCGATATTTCTGGTGCGATAGGCAACGGTGAAGACGGAAGAGACAGACATCAGCTCAAAGCTACAGTAAATACTTCCAGCTCCGCTCAGATTTGTCGGGGTTTTCATAGTCGCTGCACGGACTAAACACAGAAGTTCTTACTGATTATTTGTTCTTGGTACTAGCGAATCAGATTACTTAGGGGAATACTGAGGAATATTCTGATTGGCTAATGCTGAACCACGTCAGACGGAATAACAATGACCTAAATTCACTTTCGGTTATCAAGACACCACGGAGAGGATGTGATTTTATCTATTGGGCTTGGTTCGAAACTAGCCGATCAGAATATTCCTAAATATTCCCCAAAATAATCTGATTGGCTAGTACCATCAAAAGTTGAACTGACATAACCTGGGTCCGAGACTAGCTGACACTCGAAACTTCCACCAATATCAATTGCGAACGACAGAAACCTGGCAAAGCTTAAGCCTAGGGAGCGATTTTCACAACCAGCTGGTACCGAGTATCAGCTTAAAGTTGTGAATGGGCCTTCAGTAGTGTTGGGAGATATTCGATATCGAAAACGATATCTTTTCATTTATTATATATTGCCCGAAGAAAAGCAAGGGCGATAATGATTATAACACCAGGGGCCCTGCTATCACAGGGCGATAACAGTTGTCAGCGGGCAATAAAAGTTTTTAGCGGGCGATAACAGTTTTAAGCGGGCGGTAGTTATTGTTGTTATCGCCCGCTGGAACTTTTTTCTTTTGACATCAGGGCAATACCAGGAAATTTTGGCACTGGGTAGGATAGGAGTGATATCATGGGACTGCACGGTGTACTGGTGTTATAAATTAATTACACCAGTACACTGTGCAGTCCCATGATAACAGTCCTATCCTACCCAGTGCCAAAATTTTCTGGTATTATCCTGATGTTAAAAGAAAAAAGTTCCAGCCGTGCGATAAAAAGTGATAACGCACGGTTGGTCCGTTCATCAAGTTCATCGAGCATTTTCCCTCAAGTACTGAAGAATAGAGCCTGATCTCCAAAAAATGAATAAAAGACATCACTTTCAGGAGGAAAATCAAAAAACACTAAAAAATATTACAGTAAACAAAAATGTTGAAAAACGTTGAAGAGTTTTTAACTTTCCCATGTGTTGCCGTCCAAAAAAGGAGTTTTTAACTTTCCCATGTGTTGCCGTCCAACAAAGACAGTGTTTTGAAAGCCTGATTTCAGCCACTTTACACCATAATTCAGTCCAGAGGAATCACCTTGCTGGTGAATCAACCTGTTGATTCAGGTTGGTTTTTAACAACCAAGAACCATTAGCCTAGGTAAACAGCCATGTCTCACCTCTTAGATCTTATCATCTTGGAACAGAAGTGGCTTAGATCACAGCTCATGTGATAAAATCCAACTGGAATTTGGCAAAACCAAACAAAAGCAAAGCACCTTTTGTCTAAACAAAACAAATCCAGAATCAATCCAAAAATGTAGAGCCGCTGGGTCCAACGTTGCGTCGGTCGGCATGCCGGCAGTGCTTTTCAAATATTACGCGAGGCATTACAGTGTTGTCACTTGCACTTGCGCTGCACAGTGTACTAGTGTTATAATAATTATCACCCTTGCTTGTCTTCGGGCATGATAGGCTGATATCGCCCGAGCGACAGCGATGTACTCGAAGTTTGAGTTGGTGCAAGGTGCCTTTTTTACGATAATTTTGCTCTCAAATTTTGGCGAAACGAGACGTATACTATAGCGAAACATGGTACCAAAATATCGATACCGAATACCGAAAATATCAACATATCGAAAATTCCAAATATCGCCCAACACTAGCCTTCAGTGGCAAGTCACAACAAAGCCTCTTACCAGACTCATAGCTCGCATTGCTTCTTCATAGCTCTGGAACTCGACGTAGGCTTCACCGGAGGGTTTTCCTTTGTCGTTGTAGTCAATGTTGATATACACGGGACGAAGGGGCCGGAAGAACTAGAATAAAGAATTTTATCACATTGTGCGCCTGAACCAACAGGCAGGTGTTAGGTTTGTTGACATAGTTGGCCAAGATTGGTTGCAAAATCATTCCTGTTTATTGATAATACGATTCACACAAAATATTGAGTCGCGAACGCAGCTTATTTACAAACGAACCCCGGGGCCAGCGATCGGCATGTGGCCTGATCGCTTGCCGATCCGCGACTAAAACAAACCGGAATGAACTACGCTGACAATCGACAATTATGAGTAACGACGGCGACCGCGAGGGGTTAGTCGTTTTATTCGACACTAATAACGACGGTCTAAAAACATGAACTGAAGTAGCCAATAAACAAGCTACCATTGAAGACTTGACAAGTTTATTTTAGTGCATTACTGTATATCTAGCATAGTCTATTTTAACCAATTTGACAAACCAATGGTGCATTATTATCTAATTTTTCATTTGTGAGCCCGAAACATCCGTTTGACTGTTGCCCCAGTTGGTCTCGAGAATTATAGCGATTAGACCAAATCGACAGAGAAACTCAGCAAGGATTCGCGTTTCGCTGACAATTTTGCAGCTGCAAGAACAAAATTTAGGTGGCGAAACAGTGCTACCACTAAAACTGCGCATCCTTGTGTTATCTGTTACAGAACAAACAATCTGATAGAACCTCTGTCTTTAGTCCCATGCAGCGACTTCGAATACCCCGACAAAACTGAACGGAACTAGAGGTATTTACTCTAGCTTTCTAATGTAGATACCCGTTTACTCATCTTCCGTCTTTGCCGCTGCTCATCGCAGAAAAATAGTGCAGGAGGCCTACTCCGCACACCGACCCGCTCTGGAGCGCGTCCATAGAACCCACCAGCTTTCACTTCTACTTTTCCTCACGGCGGCTTCACAGCGATTTAGCTATTTGTAGAGGTAACGAAACGTTATGTGGCGCGAAGCTGTCAACCTCCGCTCGTTCGTAGCGGGGGAAATATTCGACTACGCATATACATTACAGAGATAGGGAGACAGAGGTTCTGTCATATTATTTGTTTTTACTGTTATGGAACTTCTGACAATGCAGGTAGGTGGATAAAAGTACGGAAATAACATCGTTGTGAAAAACAAAGTTACGAACAAATTCTTATGGGCCACTGAATTCACAGAGAATTCTTCGTAGCCCAGTGATCTGAAAGAGGAGAAGTGGGCTTACCGCTGCAATATCGCCTTCGGTGGCTTTGAAGGGGAGACCCCTCATCTGAATTCGGAAGGAGCCGGATCCGGCAGCTCCTCCCATACCACCGCCCATTCCACCCATTCGGCCCATGCCACCGGACACAGCGCCGCCCATTCGGCCGCCAAATCCACCGTAGTCGCCAAAGGTGTTGCCACCGCCGAATCCTCCTGAAAGATCAAAGCTATGAATCTACGCCAGAAGAAATAGGACAGGAGCATTTCTTTCTGCTTGCTACTGCAGCCAAGATGATTTATTCCTTTTGTTTTGATTTATTCAAAAAAAAATTACAAACATTATTATTATTATTTTTTTTTTGCAATAAAACTGGTTAATGACTGGACCCAGGAAGGACCTTACAGAGGATTCCGTTATAATCATGAATTTACATAACTATTTTTTTTTAGTATTTCACAGCATTTAACTGGAAGGATTACAGTTTATTTAGGAATGGTTTTTATGAGGTTACATTTGAGATAAAGGAATATTTCAATAAGCTCTACTAACAAGTAGCTAACAACTCTAATCTAACAAGCTCTACCTTCAACTCCCTCTATTTTCGGACTAGCTCTAACGCCCACGCTTTTATGAAAAAGAAAAATATGCGTGTTGTGTGGTGGATGCATAAGAATAGCGTGGTTATGAGTAGCGTGGCTAGATGTAGCGGGCGAGCATGGTATTGGCTACTGGTTTGTAGATGTTAATGCACCGAGTCTTTTCGAAGGCGATCTCAGTTCGTAGGTCAATAACTAAAGCACATATATTTCGTATCTACTTACATTGGAGTTGGGTTAGTACACTGAACACTAAACTTGTTTCTTAGCTCGGGACTCCACTGAGCTCCCGATTGAACTGAGAACTGAACTGAACTCAACTCAGAACTGACTTCCAAACTGTGAGCTCGGTCCTTTTTCCGGTTCCAAATTCCCATAGAGTGCACTAGCGAATAGGGTTGCTTCTCTAACGTCCTAGCAAATCTCTATCGAGGTCGAAAGATTCTGGACCAACGGAGTAAGTTCGTCTAGGTTCTTTTTTCCTTGATTGGGGAAAAGGCAATAATCTCTTTTAGTCTGGAGAAAAGCGTGGGCGTTAGAGTTAGTCCGAAAATAGAGAGAGTTGAGGACAGAGTTTGTTTAGTAAGTTTTGGAACAAGATATTTGTTTATCCTAAATGTATCCTCACACTTTTCTCCAGAGATTATTACCTTTTCCCGAATGAGGAAGAACATAAACTAAGACACACTTGCTCCTTTCAAACCTCTCAGACTAGATAGAGAATGACCCTATTCGCTAATGCACTCTATGCGAAGTTGTACGACGGTTTAAAAGGACCGAGCCCACAGTTGGGAGTTCAGTTCGACTCGGGCTACAGTCCCGGCACAGTTGACCTAGTGACAAGTGTTTACCGACCTAACTCCAATGTAAGTAAATACGAAATATATGTGCTTTGTTATTGACCTACGAACTGAGTATCGCCTTCGAAAAGACTCGGTGCATTAACATCCACAAACCAGTCTACGCCACTACCATGCTCGCCCGCTACAAATAACCATGCTATCTTAAACACCTTCAGCCTCTTGGCACACACTTTACTTTTTCTCATATTTTGTTTTATAATTTACATATTGTACTCCTCAGTTTTGAGGAAAATAAATGAATAAATAAGTATTAACAACTTCAGGGGCATAATTATACGATTTTCAATTTTCCTGGTCGAAATGGGAGAAAGCCTCTCTACCGCAAACATATTTATCCCACTGACAGGCTGGGAGCTGAAAAAAAAGTTATTTCATCCCGACGTTAACTGAGAGAGTTGAGTCTAGGTCTTTATCCTCAAACAACCCGCAATGCATACTTCAAAATCCGGTACACAGGGGAGTGCCCCCCCCCCCCTATTTGGAGCGCGTTCCACCCCTCTACTAATAGTAACTATTAGTTACAATTTCCGTTCCAGCCTCACGAAAAGTTACTACGCTGACCGTTCCAATCTTCTGAAAATAGTAACTAATAGTAACTATTTGCTTACCACGCTCGGGAGCGTAGTAAGCATAGTAACTACGCATCTCTGCAACGTGATTGGTCCGATCAGCCCGCGGCCTGTTATTTGACAAAAAAAATGAAAAAGCGTTCCCGCCTAGCGTAGTAACTACGGTAAGTAGGGTCGAACATGCTCTTGGTTTCTACACATCACAGGCCGCTAAGATATCCAGCAACACGCCGAGCCGCATAGCCAGCTGAACACAAATAAACTCTCGGAACAATTAGAAGGCTTCAATCTATACAAACCTCCAAACCCGGAAGGAGTGCCACCAAATCCATAACCGCCGCCAGACATGTCATCGTAGTCAGCACCGTAACCTGGAAACAAATTGGCAATGACAATCCGTACTCATCCGAAAAACGAGAAAGCTAGGATTCCTGATCTTTGGGGGTTTCTTCTTGCCGTAAGTCAGGATATTTGAATGTGAAAGCTTGAGTGAACTTGAAGGATACCTTGCACTACATAGTGTTTCTGCTATCATGTTCTGAGAAATCTGTTAGAAAGTGAAAAGTACCGAGTCTTGCCCCCCCCCCCTGATGCCCCCCAAAACAGCAGGACAAGACGGCAAAATAGATTAGTGCCTGTCAAAGGACGAACCTCGAGGTATATTAACTCGTTTGTGCCCTTTTTTACAGAGATTTTTAACAAAGTGAACTAGTGTAATTATTTTATTTCATTATTGTAAGTGACCGGCATAATTTAGCATCTTCTGCTGAAGAAAGCTACGAAGTTGGTTTGTCAATAAACGATCTCGATTTCGATACTTGGACTACTTTAAACTCAGCTATACTTACAGCAAATTAAAAAAGGCTTTGGCTGTATTCACCCTCTTTCCTTGGATGAAAAACGTGGCAAATTTGCATTGGTCTTCTGACCAATAAGCTTCTCGGAAAAAATGATCGGAAACCTAATAGGTCACGCAAATGAAACAAACGTGGCAAGCGTTACAATCAATGCAATGCCAATAGAAAAGATGGGATACACTAATGAGGTGTAAATTCTCGGAAACAAAATTGGGTGGAAATACTACTAGTAGGATGAATTAACAATTACTATCGTAAGCACAACATTTCCTTTAAGGTTAGATTTGGAGTATATGTAAAGGGACGTGCAGCGTCATGGGAACACACCGCACACACAAAACAAAGTGGCCATCCGTGGAGCTACAAAAAAGCTAAAAAAAGATGTATATAACATGTTTTCAGTCTAAAAAATTCGCAATTCTGGTATCAAAACTTGTCTTCAAACGTCCTTGATTTCATCATCACATTTATTTATTGTACCTACACAAAGGAATTACATGCTTCAATCTATTGAATTTTGATTGTTTTGGTTGTTGTTTCTTTTTATCTTTTTCTTCTACCTGTGCCTAGAGGGGTTACAAATAGATTTAATTCAATTATTCCCGTTTCCATCAATCCTCTGTTGGAGTCACTGTCCAACGAGGTTTGTTCATTGTGGGAAAGCTACTTCATCATAGATCCGAACCTTCTTGATTCTTGTTATCATGTTCATGTTCATTCATAGGTTCTTTCCTGAGTTCTCGCCTGTCGTGTGAATAGAGTAAGAAACTTACCACCAGCATAACCACCAGTCCTCATACCACCAACGGCTCCAGCACGGTCGTAAGGGGTGGGTCGTCCACCACCACCACCCCTGGCTGCTCTCATACCACCAAGCATACCCCTTGGTGCGGTGGCAGTGTTCATTTCGTCAATTGAGCAACGGAATACTTCAATGTACCTAATATACGAAAAATATATAAAACACGCGACACTTTCTACTGAATAATCTAGTACATCTTTTCCTCTTGATTGTGATACCCGGATAATTGACATTGGTAAACTTCATCTTCATATTTCCGATGACACAGGGCAAATCTGTTCCGACTTCCAATCTGCACTAGTAGAAAAGACGCATTTCACGCTCGCAGTCATCAATCCCATTCTCACCAGACTGGGCATTGTCTCTAAAGAATCGCGTTATTTCAAATGAGTTTACAAACTGATTTCAATCTAGCCAACTGAAAGGCTTTCCTTCGGCAACCTAACTAGCCGAGTGGCCATCCGATGCTTGTTCCTAAAAACCGATTACAAAACTGACGCTTCCTGACCAGATATAATGCTGTCGTTCTAAACTAATCAGTCCATTCCTAACTCCTAGCCAAGTTTTTAGAAAAATTGTAACTCGTAGCAAAATCCTTTATTGCTGTCGTTCTAAGCTAATCAGTCCGTTCACAACTCCTAGACAAATTTTAGACTAGCCGTAATAGTCGTATTCCTACAATCGGCATACGATTTTTTTTTCCGTTCTACAGCTGGGCTGCCTCGACCCGATGGACACAACAGATGTCCAAGAAAGAAAAAGTCTACTAGTATCGTTCTAGACTAAGGGTATCTGACTAACGCATTAAGAACATCATGTCTACCATGTCTACAATCGCTCTAACAGCTTAGTGCTGCCTCTTTTCTCACATAATATTTATATATGCCTACGCTCTTCCTTCTTCGTTCCTATCCTCTGACGCATTAAGAACTTAGATTATGTGTACCATGCCTACAATCGCTCTGACAGCGTAATGCTGCCTTTTTCTCACATTATATTTATACATGCCTACGCTCTTCCTTCTGTAAGGATTGTACCAACCAAAACCACATCCAAAGAGAATAAATAAAATGAGGTCGAACCACCCAACCAAGTGCCGGGGGACCAACCGCTGAACCACCATCCCCACCTGTGCCCAATCTTCTCCTTGTGTTTCTCCAACGCCTTATCCACTGCTTCTGATGTTGTAAACTGAACGTACGCATCCCCACTTGCCCTCCCTTGAGCATCAAGCGGTAAGGAGATCCCGTTCGGTATTATCGGCAACCCTGCCCAAAGATAATTAGCCCTTAGACGTGAAAACACTGTGCACTAAAATGATCCAAACAGGTTAAAATAAATTTTACATTACGAATTCGGAAACGAAAGGGGGGTTATAAAATGGGTTCAACTAGCAGTGGCCAGAATTCTGTGATTTAGAATACACAATGATACGCAAGAGCGGCAAAATCTCAATTTGTCGTCCGTGCTCTAAACCCTTTGCTTCATTGCCCTTACCCTGTTTCGGTTGAAACTGTCACGCTATTTGTGTTGGTTGTTATATGGCCTGGTGCTGATGCATAAAGCTGATTGACTGATTGGAAAAATCTCTTGAAAGCCACTACCATGACTCCTTTTCTTTTAAAACGAAAGGTATTCGAAACATATCTTACTGATCGAAATAGGCTAAGGAAAAAGGAAAACAATGGGGTTCAATGACTGTACTGACGCTGATCGTCCTACAACCGTCTAGACCTAGTCTCCCAAAAATGTCGTATGAAGAACTGTTACTGCAGTTTCTTATTTTAACTGACGACACCATTTAAATCTTACAGATCAGTTTAAATGCCTCATTCTGCAGGAAAGAATGGGAGGCCAGATGTTCTACCACAATGTATTTAAGCTATATAGGATAAGCCAAGTACTAATCCACAAAGAGCAACTGGAATGTTACGACAACTTTATATTAGGTTCAGTATGCTTGCCTTTATAATGTTCAAATGCTTCACAAATAACACAATCTACAAGATCTTTCTACTTCTGGAGCTCCTGTAGACTGTAACTTTCCACGCGACAGAAACTCAATAAATTCCTTGAGCCCAAGCTGACTGAGAAACATATATTCAAACAATGGATAAAAAAGGTTATTCGGATATTTCGTCAGGACCCTTTGCCAAGAAGGCCGAAATATCGCTGCCAAAGCATCGTAGCTGACGCACCCGTTCTTATTCATTGTTGAATATGACTCAAACTCAGCAAACAGAAAACACATACTACACTGAACCTGACAGAAAGTAAGATGCTTAAAGTTTAACTGAAAAGCCAACTTAATTTTGTATCATTTAACTGACTAGATTGCATTATTTTGATCGTGTTCGTTCAGAATATCTACAGCCGTCCTCACAACGCAAAATTCTACTATCACGCGGGAAATTCGAATCTCAATAGAGACACGGCTTTTCAGTGGTCAGTGATCAGCTAGAGGAAGGTGCCTCACTGCGTGAACACTTATTTTTCGTAAATTCTTTTCGTCAAGCATACAACACAGATACAAGCGCATAGGAAAACCACAATCAGACCGCGAAATTCCACTAATTGAAAATCGATTAGTCTTGAATAGTTGAGCAACGACGTATCGTATTTGCATCGGGTCTTCAAGCCTCTTTAAGTAAACAAGTCATGGGTAACTAGATTGTCCTATTAAATCCCTTTTCGGTTAAACTTTAATAGTAAATAGCGCGGAAGAAAAAATATCTAACAGCAACTGACAGTAGAACGAAAGACTTCCAATCCAATGAGACACATGACAAACATTTGCAGTAAGTAAGGTTATTTGACTGGCAAAAGAATTGAGTATACAGAACTTTTTCTTGAGAGAAATGGTTAAACTAGCAAAACCAGTATGCTAACACACTTTTAGGGAGGCTGATTATTTTTTCCGAAATTGTTTGAAATTAGTACTGCAAACTGCACTTACCCTGGAAAAACTCGATGATGTCCTCCTTTGTGGCTCCAAAGGGAAGACCTCGGAGTCTCACACAGAAATCATCAAAACTTGTTTTCTGGATCTTGTTGATAACCCAGTCCATTTCAGAGCGAGATGCCTTGAATACTAAAAGTTAAGAAATTTAGATGATTAGAACTAGTAAAGGTATTTACAAGGCTTTCAAAACCAAACCTTTATGTTACATTTGACTTAGCATTATTTCTGTGGAGCATATCGTTGAAATTAGTCCCTAGGATAACAGTGCTGGCTGACCACCATTCTTTCAGGGACCCATACATTTCCTGTAATAACTCGCCATTCAGGGGGCTTGTCATTTCCTATGCTTCTATGTTGCCCGAGCCTCACCTAGTTTCCAAAAATTCCGCTTGGGTCGAATCGGCGTTCTTGCTTGCCTCCTTGGACGTGAGGCAAAGGAGACTCCTCTCCCTCAAGGCGGAAGCTCTTCTCCAGCAGCCAATCCCAAATTATGTCTATCTGGATAGTCGGGTATTTTATGTCCGTGGGCATTTCTCGAACGATCTGACGCTCGGTCAAGAGCGCATCAGAAATCTCTTATTGACAAGCCCTCTGAATGGCGAGTTATTACAGGAAATTTATGGATCCTGATTCTTTGTACAATTAATTGACGCACTAGGTCGTGCAATAAAAGTTGCTTTTTGCAGATACCATGATATCTGTTACCACGGTAACTGGATCTGCAATTAGTCTTTTTTGCAGTTACAGTGGTATTTGATATAAGGTTGCTCTGCAAAAACGACAATTGCCGAAATTGGGCTTTTCGAAGTCATCCCAAAAGAAAAACTGATATTCAGTCACATCACTAAGTGCCAAACTTCTTTCCCACCAATTTGACAAAAATTTACAACTGAGATGACTTTTCAGATACGATGGTCGGCTGATAACACAATAACTGCAAAAACGACTTTAGACTGTGGTACCAGATCCCATGATACACTGTTATATGCTAACTGAAATTTTAGGAAAGCACGAGTGTTTCAATTGTTTCAACTTCACATGTGTGATAATGAGCTAAAAGTGTTTGCCTCTAACCTTGTATTTTTTAATTTATCAATTTCGAAGTAAAAGTAAATTTGCATGTTCTTTAGTGTTGTTTTTGTTTCTCTTTTTTTATTTATTGCAATTCTGAAGTTAACTGGTTGATTCATTGACTATATGTAAGGTTTGAAGCCAAGCTGACCATTCATTGCAAACAAAATCAAGAAAACAAAATTTTCGGGGTTTCTTCTTGATCAGCTGATTATCCTTCCAAGATGATGTACGAGGGATAAATACAAATCTGGATATTTCGGTTGCACTTTCGGCAAACCGTCCTCAGCCAAAAAACAAAAACTATATCATATAATCCACCACAATACTGAGTCAGAATTCAGAAATTGAGTCAGAAAGCTTCCTTTTCTGGACATACTTACCATAAAAAGAGACAGATCTTTATTGTTCTCAGTTTACCGAAAATCCACCCAGTGACCGATATATCCACTTTTCATCGAACCACCATTTTTCTGTGAAGCAGGGTGTCATCATAGCTTTAGTAGATGGGGTCTTCATGTATGTTTACCTCAGTTTTTGGATCTTGAACTAGACCACCTCCGTGATATTCTGTTCGGAAACGGTTATCAGATAAAAAGTTATTTACGCAACAACTGAAAAATGCAACGAAAAGTTTTGTCATCCCCCCTCACCTTCAACCAGTTAACCTGAGAAAAAGGTCTATGTGCCCCTTCCTTATGTCCATTGAACAACAGACAAAATAAAAAAAATTCTTACCCCTCATAACATTTCGGCATATTTCAAAAGCTTAAACACATTTCAAAAGCTTAAACATGTTTCAAAAGCATAAACACGGTGTCTTCTTATCTTTACTCTGGTAAAGATCCTATTTCTGAGACAAATTGCCAAGGGGTTTACAAGATTCCATGTTCTTGCGAGAATGGTATATTGGTAGGACGCACCAGCACCTGTCTGATCGCCTGCCCGAGCACAGAACCAGCATAGACATTACTGAGGTGACAAAATAGACCCGAGAATTTTTCCAGTGCTCTCGCGGAACACATTTATGATCACCCTGATCACAATATCCGGTTTGATGATGGTAAAATAATAGGGAGAGAAACAGGTTTGGGACAGTTCATATGTGAAGCATTTGAGATTAAGAAATGCGAAATAAGGGTTAGCTCTAAACAGAGGTAATGGTGAGTTTCACATAAACCCAGTGTACAACAGATTTTTAGAAAAGGATGCAGCATTTTTAAGACCCTCTCAAACCCCACCTTGCGTTCCCACAAACCTACCAATTACTTCAAATATTCCTTCTACTAATACTCGACCGACTAAACACGCAGCCAGTATTGCGAAGATACGAATTCGCGAGGCACTGAATAAATAACTAAGCCAAAAAGCACCCTCAGGGCATGCAGAGCAAATAGGCTACTTTGCAAACTGCGCACAAATTTTGTTAGCAGTGGCCAGTTCTGTGGAAGTGTTTACCTGGAATTATTATAAATTACTGATGGATTTCTGGATTTGGCCGCTTTCTGGGTGAAAGCTTCTGTGCTTTCCCAGGCAGATATTTGTTCACACAAAATTTGTTCACAGAACTCAGAATTGTCAATAATCTCAGAGCTGTACATACACAATTTCAACACTCACTTTTATCTTTCGTTGTTTTATCTGCATGTCGTTTCAATCTGCATCATTTCTTTCTGGTTTTTAGTTACATGTTGTTTCATTGTTGCTTGGTTTCGCATCGTTTTCCTGTTGGTATTGTGGTGGATTATATGATTTAGTCGCTGAGGACGGTTTGCCGGAAGTGCAACCAAAATATCCAGATTTTTATTTATCCCTCGCACATCATCTTAGAGGGATAATTAGCTGATCAAGAAGAAACTTGGATCTTGTTCCTTGTGATGATTGCTGTATGTCTGGTTGGTTATTTACTTGGTCAGCAGTTTTGTAACAACACAGAAACTAAAGTTTACCTTCAATATATCTGCTTCCCAAATGTTCCTTGTTCTTGGTAATTGCCTTTTCAACATCTTCTTCTGTGTCAAGTTCCACATAAGCTTCACCAGTGGCTCTTCCCTCTCTAGTAGTTGTCAAGTGGACACCAAGGGCTGGACCACCAACAATGTTGACTGGACCTAAAAGCAAAACGACAAATGGCATTGAAGAGGTTTACTAAGCCCAATTCTAAAGCAAAATCAAATGTCTATTAACTTTTTAATCTACTGCAGGAGAAAAGTGTGATCTGCAATTACTTCCACTTACAATAAAAGGAGAATGCATGCTGAAGCAACATTTGTGTTACATTTAAAAGGGGGAAGTAGGCAGTCATACCCATGTTAGGGTAGCCAGTAATTTTTTTTTTTAATCAAACCTGAGCTGTATCTTGCCTCTAAGCATCTTAAATCTTCTTCAGAAAACAGTATTTTACATAAGGAAATGCCTATGTTCATCCATTGACTTTAGGGTTTTGTCCATCTAGTGACCAGCTTGGAACTATGTGCTTCAATGAAATTCTATGAAACTGACTATTTTGAGCTGGTTTTGAGTGCATGGGGAGCCCCAGCAAGTGAGTTAGATGAGAAAATATGAATAAGATCATTAAAGGAACAGAAAACTTGACTCAAACTTGACTCGGGGAGCTAGCTAACATATCAAGAATGTACCCTGAGTCCTTTAAAATCGCCAATTTTTGCCACTAGGTGTTTTTGTGGCTACCCTAATATAGGGTGGCCACAAAAACACCTAGTGGCAAAAATTGGCGATTTTTTTGTAGGGTGCCACTACCAGTAAGCGGACAGTTAATTCACTTCCAGTTCTTTCACCTTCTGTAAGTCCATCAAATTTCCAGCTATCCCAGAGTATTTGGTCACGTTTTGTTCCAAATTTAAAATGGCTGCCAATGATGAAACGCCGGAATCCGGCAGTGTTGTCAAACCAACACAAAAGCTTATGACGCCAAGTCCGTCCATTCGTCAAATTAAGCATCCAAAAAAAATGACGAGTCAAATATGGCGGACAAGTCGTCATGAATAGCAGACAAGGTTTGAATGCACTGACAGAATTGATTAAAAAACTGTGTATTACAGTTATGAAACTAACTACGAATCACAACTTGAAAGATCTTTGATCATAATTATCACAGGGTATAATAACTTTGACTATTGACTATTAATGACGAGTGATAAATAACTGACGTAAAAAGCAGAGCAGTGCGACATCATTAAAAGAGTGAGAAAATGTCATTTTCATTATTTATATTTTGTTTAAGCAATTCTGCTCATGAAATTGTGTGGCGTGGCAATGCTGTGGAGGTTAACGTCACTGAAGAAGAAAAGTTTAGGGTTTGTTATTGTTTAGGAAGATTTATTCTGTCAGGTTGTACTTTGACCGCTTTTTACGACGTGTCCGCTTACTAGTAGCGGCACCCTAATGAATGCAGGAATTGCTGTGAATTTTCCTAAACAGTTTTACCTATCTAAAACATCTTCAAAAAATATTTTGAAAATACCATTGAATTCAGGACAAAATTGTCTGTTTTGTAAGGCCATCAGTAAGATACCCAGTTTCATAGAATTTAATTGAAGCACATAGTTCCAAGCTGGTCACTAGATGGACAAAACCCTAAAGTCAATGGATTAACATAGGCATTTCCTTATGTAAAATACTGTTTTCTAAAGAAGATTTAAGATGCTTAGAGGCAAGATAGAAGAGAGGTGATTTTGGTCTCAAATCAAAGCTAAAAGATAGGAGAATTACATTCTGATCTTCAACAGCTCAGGTTTGATTAAAAAAAAATTTACTGGCTACCCTACCTAATATGACAAACCAAATTATTATTAGGGTAGCCACAAAACACCTAGTGGCAAAAATTGGCAATTTTGTTGTAATGAATGCATAAATTGCTGTGAATTTTCCTTATCAGTTTTACCTATCTAAAACATCTCCAAAAAATATTTTAAAAATACCATTGAATTCAGGACAAAATTGTCTATTTAATAAGGCTACCAGTAAGATGTTCTAGCTATTTAATATTATTTCTTAATATTCAATGTAAATTTAGATGTAAAAAAAAGTAGCTGAACTTGCCTACAAAAATTTGTTGATACTAAGGAGGAAAAGTCAGCAGCCTATAGCAGCAATAGGTCTATTGGAATATAACCTTGATGATCATATTCATATTTTCTCATCTAACTCACTTGCTGGGGCTCCCCATGCACTCAAAACTAGCTCAAAATCACCCAGTTTCATAGAATTTCATTGAAGCACATAGTTCCAAGCTGGTCACTAGATGGACAAAACCCTAAAGTCAATGGATGAACATAGGCATTTCCTTACGTAAAATACTGTTTTCTAAAGAAGATTTAAGATGCTTAGAGACAAGATAGAGAGGTGATTTTGGCCTCAAATCAAAGCAAAAAGATAGGAGAATCACATTCTGATCTTCAAAAGCTCAGGTTTGATTATTTTTTTTTTTAGTGGCTACCCTATTATTATTTTCCAACAAATGTCAGCACTCCCAGAATTCCTAAGCAACTGCTTGAACTAACTCCTACAACATGTAAACCAGTTTTTCAGCTTCAATCTAGTACTAGTATTATAGGTAGTTGTTTTTCCATTTTTCTTCTTAGCCAGATCTGAAGAAAAGACTTGAAATTTGAAATTTCGTTTAGAGGTTAGATAGGCTACTGTACTGACGTAGTAGTGTAGATAAACTTCAGTAGTTTTTTAGACTACTGATAGGGTAGCCACAAAAACACCTAGTGGCAAAAATTGGCAATTTTGTTGTAATGAATGCATAAATTGCTGTGAATTTTCCTTATCAGTTTTACCTATCTAAAACATCTCCAAAAAATATTTTAAAAATACCATTGAATTCAGGACAAAATTGTCTATTTAATAAGGCTAACAGTAAGATGTCCTAGCTATTTAATATTATTTCTTAATATTCAATGTAAATTCAGATGTAAAAAAAAGTAGCTGAACTTGCCTACAAAAATTTGTTGATACTAAGGAGGAAAAGTCAGCAGCCTATAGCAGCAATAGGTCTATTGGACTATAACCTTGATGATCATATTCATATTTTCTCATCTAACTCACTTGCTGGGGCTCCCCATGCACTCAAAACCAGCTCAAAATCACCCAGTTTCATAGAATTTCACTGAAGCACATAGTTCCAAGCTGGTCACTAGATGGACAAAACCCTAAAGTCAATGGATGAACATAGGCATTTCCTTATGTAAAATACTGTTTTCTAAAGAAGATTTAAGATGCTTAGAGACAAGATAGAGAGATGATTTTGGCCTCAAATCAAAGCTAAAAGATAGGAGAATCACATTCTGATCTCCAAAAGCTCAGGTTTGATTATTTTTTTTTTTAGTGGCTACCCTACTACTGAAAACACTACAAACCAAAGAACAAGTAGAAAAAAGCTAATCACCAAGGAAAGTTGCAATTTCTTCTCTAGTTGCTGACCAGGGAAGACCTCGAAGGCGAACTACATTTCCATCATCCTTGGCGCTCATTTTTGGCTGCTTTGCTTAAATCAGTAGCACTTCAACACACCCCTGGGCTTGAATCGGTATGGAACCAAATACTTTCGATTTCTTTTCCTTTAAAAATGGCGGCGAAACGATGATGGTGGTAACGCCAAAAGTTAAAGGAACAGTAAACTTGACTACGCAACTTTCGGCCATCGAATCGCCCGGGGGGGCTTGGATAAATATATAGGGTCTTATTGTCGACAGGCCCCCCCTTCTTTGTCATCTCGAACTGTCTCGAACCCCCTCCTTAGTGTTCCCAAAGCTAGCTGGCAGGCCCTTGCCCCTTATGCACTGTAATTATGCACTCATGTACTGTAAAAAGTTCGCCTTTTTACATGTAGACCACAGAGTAACGACCTCCCGACTAGGCGGCCGGGGTTCGATTCCTAGTCGCGGCACACAAACCTTTTGCTTTTTGCAAACCTTTTGCTCAGAAGTCGAATTCTCGGAAACTGCCAGGAAACTGCAATGGTCGTAACGAGAATTTTTCTTACTCTCAATATCGACTCAGGGTACATTCTTGATATGTTAGCTAGCTCCCCGAGTCAAGTTTTCTGTTCCTTTAACCATAGAGGTGAAGGGGTTGCAGAGATCGGAACTTTTTTCTGCGCGGCAGATTCAAACTTGAAAAATGTGGATACGAAATTTTATCAAACTCATTGTGAAAAGTCAGGGAGTATCAGAGTTTAGAGGATTTCAGACAAAGTCTCTTCTGATTCGACCTCCAAAAATTAGCTCCGCAGCACCTTTTGGCTGTTTATTTTGTGCCACCATAGGCCTACACACTGCTTTTCTTGTTTGTAGTAGGGAAGCACAATGTGAGGAAGATGGCAAGACCAGACAAATTGCAAGTAATTTTTTTTTTTTTTTAGAGAACACCCATGCAGAGGCGTTACCAGCCAAAATGTTTTTGGGGGCGGACAAGGTATTTACCGACTGGCTGGTCATTTTTTACCGACTATTTTTGCGGATAAAAACGACTGTGTTGACGAAAAATCGGTATTTTAAGGAATACGACTACTATTAAGAGAAATCGACTGTTTTTATGAAAAACCGACGGTTTTTTATTGTTGTTAAGAAAAAATGACCATTTCCAAGAAAAAAATCCACTGTTTTAACTAAAAATCGCGGAGCTTCGCGCCGACTCAATTATTTTTACCGACTGGCCAAAACATGGGGGGGGGGATATCCCCCCCCTCCCCCCCACCCCCAGTAGTGACGGCTCTGCACCCATGTAGATCATATGTAGATAAACCTGAGTTAGCCTTTATAGATCCCTTGCCGTAATCCAGTCCAGACTTGGTACAGTTGGGCACTAGACTTTTGGGAGAATTCTCCTGCTCAGGGGATTCTCCTACTGAGGTGAAAACAGATTCCCCTGGGTAGGGGATTTGAAGCTTGATGGAAATGAGAACTGATATAATTTTTTTTTTTTGTTATTTCAGTTATAGGGACACTAGGAAACCATATCCCTTAGCACCCCCTCCTCACCCTCCACCCTATCTCTAGATATCCTATAAAATAATAATAATAATTTATTTTTGACCCGCTACAAAAAAAATCAAAGCGGAGTAGCAATAAAAGAAACAAAACAGACACTTCACAAAACAGAAAGAACAAGAAACTAAAGCAAACGAGTAAGGCCACTGTGGGCGGGCAGATACTTATAAGTAGACTGGGGTATTTTGCCAGCAAGCTCCGTAAGTTTCGAATAGGCCAGAAAATAGTAAAATTGCATTTTTTGGGTTAACCTGGCATCCCAGAGAGTTTCTTGATGCCAGTGTGCATGACTGCCTTTATAGTGAAACTTCAGAAGGCTATTCCTTACCTTTTCACTTTTTCCTTCCTTTCTTCTCGTAATTCAAGGCTTAAAAACAAAAGTGTATTCTCTACAGCATGTGATTTCCTCTGTTCTTATACCAAATTCGGAACAGAAATGGCAACCCTTCATCAAGTGACTATTCTATGGCATAGTGTATGTAGCCTAATTCCAACAGGCCTTAAAATAGGTTCGGCAACTTGCAGAGTGATGAACAAAGGAACAGGCCTACAAAGTTGACTCTAGGGGCCTACTAATGTTGATTAACCTGCAATCGCAGTCCAGCGGTTAACAGCATATAAAAAAAACAACTTGGTATTATCACACCCATGCCAAAATGAGCTCTTAGCAAGAAAATTGTCTGAGTTTGAAATAATTTCAGCAGCTGAATTATGGCAGCTGACCTTTTTTGTGTTCTAAAGTGGAAGCATCAAGACTTGCAACGGTCTCAACTAGTTGGAAGAACATGTGTATCTGCAGTTCATAAAGCAATATCGGTGATGGTGGAATCTGCGGCAGCATATGCGGAAGCAGCGATAGCCTACAGGTAAGAAGCCTCTTGTAACCTAAACTTTCATTTGTAATTATGACCAGCAGCTTATTCTTACCGTCCAGGGAGATACCCCTTGTTGCTTTCAAAGGGGCCTGTTAGACTCTTGATTGTCCCTAGAACGGTTTATAAGTGTAGGCCTAAACGCGTCCGGCGCCTCGGTGGCTGCTCGGCTCTATATATATCCATCCAATCAAAAATAGTCTAACATGCCCCTTTCAAGGCAACAAGGCGGATCTCCCTGGATGGTAAGAATAAGGTGTGACCAGATTCTTGTCCTAAAATCCGACCGGAAATTGTGAAAGGTGTAAGTAGCAAAAGGCTATTGCCACCTTGCGATCCTTGCCTTAGATCAAACCACCTCAACAAGTATCGTAGTTCATAATCCCTTTGATCCCCAATCAAAGCGTAATTAAAACCATCCTCAGAAATTAAAGCATGGATCGTGCATGGAGACTTGCAGATTTAGTTCCATTTTTCCAGCTAAGTGGAAAAGCATAAATCCTTATGTCCAAATCTTGCGTTCAGAAAAACGTCTCCAATGTCCTGGGACTCCAAAGGGGGGGACAATAGTAGGACAATAGTAACAGACAATTGCCACGCACCGAAAATTGCGACACTTCGTGTCATGGACAATTCGCCCCGCGCGCGGTTCGTTTCGTAGACACTTCGAGCCAGAGACATTTCTTCCGATGAATGATTCATTCCTTAGACAATTCGTCCCACGATCAGTTCGTCACGAGATAAATGGTCCCAAGGACAGTTTATTTCAGAAAGTTGTTATAAGCCCAGGTTGCTTAACAGCAAATAAGGATAAAGCAATTCTTGTGGTAGTCGAAGCGGGAATGTATCTGGTCGGTCGATAGACAGCTGGTTGATACCAATAAAGTCGTCCTTTAGACACTGCTCAGTGGGAGCAGTTAAGTAGTACCGAAAGAAGGAATTAAGAACGAAATAAAATAAGACTTGATTCCTGTTCAACCATCAAATATGCAAGTGTATATCGCGAATGTAGTCTTTTTAAAGCGATTGAATTCCTCCCGTCTTGCCTACTTGTGTTTCTTCATCTTCCCTCCCTCAGTTATCCTTGCAAGCTAAGACGCTCTCTCTTCATACTATGGTTACTGGTATAGTCCAATTTCCAGGACAGGCTGACGTATGGTGGTGTGCTAGACCTCGGCTGAACCATCTCACTCCCCCATGTCGTAGTTAGCCAGACCTCACTCCCACACTTCACCGCACCCTGCATGGAGTCAGAGGCGTCACCTATGTGGGAGGGGGACGCCCCACTTTGTTGTCAGCCAGTCATTTTCCGTAAATACGGTCGATTTTTCTTAAAGGAACAGAAAACTTGACTCAAACTTGACTCGGGGAGCTAGCTAACATATCAAGAATGTACCCTGAGTCGATATTGAGAGTAAGAAAAATTCTCGTTACGACCATTGCAGTTTCCTGGCAGTTTCCGAGATTTCGACTTCTGAGCAAAAGGTTTGCAAAAAGCAAAAGGTTTGTGTGCCGCGACTAGGAATTGAACCCCGGCCGCCTAGTCGGGAGGTCGTTACTCTGTAGTCTACATGTAAAAAGGCGAACTTTTACAGTACATGAGTGCATAATTACAGTGCATAAGGGGCAAGGGCCTGCCAGCTAGCTTTGGGAACACTAAGGAGGGGGTTCGAGACAGTTCGAGATGACAAAGAAGGGGGGGCCTGTCGACAATAAGACCCTGTATATTTATCCAAGCCCCCCGGGCGATTCGATGGCCGAAAGTTGCATAGTCAAGTTTACTGTTCCTTTAAAACAAGAGCTGTAAGCTCATATGGCACTTGCATGGGTTGAGATGTATTGTTTGATGAAAAGTAATGTTCGACTGTGCGGTCCAGATGCGCACTTTAAGGGAGCTAGAGAAAAAGTATTTTATCGTTGAACTTGGCTGTAATGATGCGCACTTTAAAGGCACTAGAAATTCATCTGTAAGGAAGACCCTTGAGGCAAAAACTATAGGGATTATTGATATATTGTACGTATGATCAAAAGTATTTTTTTTCCACTTTGCGGGTAAAACGCGCACTTTAAGGGTGCTAGATATTTGGTTTTTTTGCAAAACCCTTGTGGCACAAATGATCATGGGTTTAGATGTATCGTTTGACAAAAAGTACTTTTCGACCTTGCGGTTAAGATGCACACTTTAAGGGAGCTAGAACTTCATTTGTAAGCAAAACCCTTGAGGCAAAAATGATCATGGGCTCATGGGGATCATGGAAATGCATATTTTGCTTAAAAGTATTTTTCTTAATTTTCGGTCATGATTGGTACTTTAAGGAATGGTCGGATTTGAAAAGTGGCGATTTCTAAGCCAATCTTGTCGAATTTATAATATTCCAGCCAAATTTCATCGCCCTAGCACATCTGAAAGTACCTTAACTCGCGATCAACGGAATTCCGGACCCGCCCCTCAAACTCGCCCCACAATCGCCGGAGCCAATCCGGTTCGGTTTTAGACTTGTTTGTTATTCCCACAAAGTTCCATCCCGATCTCTCCAGTCCAATCCGGTCACGTATTCCCGCCCCCAATTGTTGTCGGATCCGGTCCGGACATGAAAAAGATCACCACAGGCACGCCCTCTGTTCAGTTATTAAATTTCACTCGAATCCGATCACCCGTTCCAAAGTTACGCATGGCTAAATATTCCGGATTCCTCCTCCCTCCGATCCCCCCACCACTATCGGATCGAGTGAATTTTTATTTACAAGTCGGGTCCCTGATACGCCTCCTAAGTTTCGTCGTGAAAATCAATCCCAAAAACCGTCATCCCCTCCACCCCCCCCCCCCCCCCCCCCAAGTGCCCGAGTCCAGTCCAAACGTGTAAACGATTTATCTGGAGCAGATTCTTGTTCTTCCCAGCAAGTTTTACTCCGATCCCTCCATTATAACCGTTCCTTGAGATTTCATGTCTTCCCCCCCCCCCCCAACTCCCCCATAGCTGACGAATCCGGTTCGGACTTACAAACGGAACATCAGAGATATGCCATTCATTCAGGTATTAAGTTTCGTCCCAATCCGATCACCCGTTCGAAAGTTAAGCTAAGTTCCCACTGCCCAGTTATTTTTGCTGCCCAGATTTAAAATCTGGCCAGTTTTAAAAGCTGCCGTTTTTTTTTGTTCTCACTGCATAATCTGGTGTGAATAACAAAAACTGTAGATTTTGCCAGGATAGAGTTAAAGAACTGAAGATTCTGCCAAGGAGCTTAATAATGAAGCATTACTATTGTTGTGTTTACTTAGGAAAAGTAGAGTAGTTACGTAGTAAAATCTATGGCTTTTGGTTTGCAAAATATATGTTTTTTCCGGGCAGGCTATAGTAAGTCTATTTAAAAGTTCCAGCAAATTTCGGAGTCCCGGTTCTAGTGTTCTAGAATAGCGACTATAGTTGGGGGCCAATTCTTGTGAAGTTTTGAGGGTCGGATAAGCTTGTAATGATGGACCGATTGGTATTTTGTTGGTTCACTTCTGACCTTTAGTTTACAAAACATGTGGTTTTTCCTGGAAGGCTAGAGTAAATTTCTAAATCGATTTCTCTAATTATTTTTGAGTAGGTTCTTAGGTTATTAAGATCTACCCGCTTGCACTGAATGGAAAAGTCTCTGTTTTTTTTAAATAATGAATATTGTATATGTTGATTCTTGATAAGAGCCGACAGCTTATTGAGCTTGGAAAGAAAGGAAAACTAGGCAAGTTGCTTAAAATGTGCAGTTTCTTCCGTCGATAGCGGCCTCTTAATTATACATGAGTTTATTTATATTGCCCGAAATACCGAATTATTCCTGGTACATACCATACGGTTCCTAAATTCCTACTTTGGTTTCACTCTATGAACCTATATAGATGTCATTTCCTAATTAGAAAATGTTCGATCCATTTTTCATAGAGCTCCCCAGGTACTTGATACTCATAAAAATACTGCTTGCCTTCGAAACACGTAAAACAACACTATTAAACTTAATAAATTGAAGAACACTATTAAATTTATAGGTAAAAAGATAAGTCACAATCAACCTTCTTGAACCCAAGTCATGAGTCAATTGAGACCTTATTTGCTTGGAGCCACTATCTAAACTTACGCATGTACTCCGTGACCTGAGAATAAATTTCAAACTGGGTTAATTTTATTCTCAGGTCAATGCAAACTAATGAATTCAAATTTATTCCCAGTGCCATCCAAGTCAGTGAATTGAAATTTACTCAGAACGCCGAAAGAAAACTGGCCAGCGTCTTTCGCTGGCCAGTAAATATCAAACTCAGTTTGATCAGAAAAACTGGGCAGCAAAACGAAAAATTGGGAGAAAAAGCTGGCCAGCAAATAAAACTGGCCAGTAACTGGTCAGTGGGAACAGCAAACTGGGCAATGGGAACTTAGCTTTAGACAACACTCAATTTTCCATATTCCCCCGCACTGAACCACATATACAAACCCCTTTGACCCTCGAATGCACTAGCTCTTTCCGATGTTAACAGAGTAATCCGATGCAAAGAGTGACGTCACGCCACGCGCAGACCTACTAGTGTGAAGAAAGGGGTAGGGTTTTTACAAAAATTGCTAAATTCTCAGGATTCCCCCGCCCTCTACTCCCTCCACGGTGGTCGGATCGGGGAAGTGACTATTTGAGAGTTAGTTTGGTCGGGTCCCTGATATGCCTGCCAAGTTTCATCGTCCTAGCCCATCTGGAAGTGCCCTAACTCGAGATGAGTGGACAGACAGACCGACCGACCGACCGAATGGTGATCGGTATATGGCACTTGAGCGAAGCTGCAAGTGCCATAAAAACGGTCGATTCTTCAGTTGATTTTTTCTTAAAAATTTGTTTTTTCTGAAAAGCAGTCGGTAAAAATGGACAGTAAGTCGGTAGATACCTTGCTCCCCCCCCAAAAAAAAAAAATATTTTGGGTTGTAACGCGTCTGCCTCGAGCTACCCGCTATTGATTATCAAACTCGAGACCACACCTTTCGTTCGTCCTTGAATGTCCAAGCTTCTTACGCACGGCAATCTTTTGGTATCACGGATTTGGTCTTCTGGCATTTTTCCGGGGCAGAAGATCTATATAGTCTAATTGCTTAGTTTTTTTCTTCTCCTTTTTTGCAGCATTCTCCTCATTTTCGAAAGCTCAGTGTAGTTTTTTGTCCTTTTTCTACTTTTCCTTTTCGTATTCAGTGCGTGTCAAACCGACATCCTCATATCCTAACATTGGTAGCGTTCCAGTAGTTATTACAAGTTACGATGATAAGAGGAGGGGCGAGCGCCGTATTGTGGTAGTTATCACGCTCTTTGGAACGAAAATAATAACAACGCGAACATACGTCATCACTCTAACGGGAGTTCCTGCAGAACCGATAGTTATTAGTTGCGTTTTTGCTGATACCATGTTATCTGATATACGGTCTAAAGTCGTTTTTGCAGTTATCGTGTTATCTGATACCACGGTCAAAAGGCGTTTTGCAGTTGTCATGGTATCTGGCCAGTTACCATGGTAACAGATATTCAGATATCACGGTCAGGCCGTGGTATCTCGAAAACGCATCTCACTTTCCTCAAATTTTGTCAAATTGGTGAGAAAGAAGTTCAGCACTTAGTGATGTAAATGGATATCAGTTTTTCTTTTGGGATGACTTTGAAAAGTGCAATTTCGGCAATAGTGATTTTTGCAGTAGACCGTATATCAGATACCACGGTAACTGCAAAGACGACTAATTGCAGATCCAGTTACCGTGGTAACAGATACCATGGTATCCGCAAAAACGCAACTATTATCACTTATGATGCTCTCGACCATCATAAGTAAATTGTAATGATCGTAACAGTAATTTAACGAAAATAATAAGTGGGAGGAGCCAATTTACTTATTACGGCGGGCTCTGGAACGGCAATAATAACAAGAATAGTAACGATCGTCTCTAATAATAAGTCGCTGGAACGACTCAATGAGACCGGTCTCATTGTCACGTTTTCCATATTGCGTAGAAGGTTGCGACTGGAGAAATTACTCATGTTATGCGCAAATATTAGCGTGTTGTTTCTACGTGACTGGTTTTCCACTGGATCCCAGCCAATTCATCTGTCTGAGGCTGCTTGGGTCTCATTTCGTCTATTTGAATAATTTTCTGAATAAAAGATTTAATTGACGAATGAAGTTGGTTTCTTGTGAATGGTGTAATTGATTAAATATTACTGAGGATTTTTTTAATATTTAATTACACCTTTTTTCAGGTGGTTGATTAAAAAGGCGAAACAAAATATGGTTTAGATTATTCGTGTTATATATTAAACGTGTGAAGATTCGAGTACAAAAGATAGTGACGAGTGTTTTTTTTTTTTTTTTTAGATTTGCCCTTGACAGTCTGCTTACACACATGGATCACCTGGTTGAAACAGCTGGGTACAGCTCTGAGAAGGATGATGAAATCTCTTTGAATCTGAGATATCAAATGAATGAAGCAAAGATAGAACTGAGGGTAAGCTCAGTTGGCATTTCTCCATAGGCTATGCCTTAAGCCGCCATTTATTTACTGAAATTATGGCCTCGTTCCCTGTTCCGTTTCACGAACGTCATTATATATTTTAATCTTGTTTGCTTAGAAGCAAGAACAAATAATCTGATAGAACCTCCGTCTCCCAATCTCTGTGATACGACCATGCAGAGTCGAATATATTCTGGTACCCTACCCGATGCAAACGAGCGGGGGAGGAGCTAAGCAGAACATCATAATTGTTATCTCTTTAGGCAGCTGTATCGCGGTACAACTCTGTAGAAGAATCTGAACGCCGTCTGAGTCGTCCTTTACAGCTGATTGGTTGTCTGTCGTACTGACTTCACGTGTGACACGCTGTAGAGCGGGCTCTCCACGCCTGCAAGGCATCCTACAGTTTCTCGCCTCATGTGCAACGGCGTAGAGGGAAGTACATGGGTATCAACTCAAACGTCACAGCATGTACCTCTAGTTCCGCTCAGTTTTATCGGGGTATCCATAGTCGCTGCATGGGACCAAAGACGGAGGTTCTATCAGATTATTTGTTCCTGTTAAAAGCTTTTGATTTAGTAGGTACAGTAGGTAGTAGGTACAGTCTTTGTTTGCGGACTCATTTTCCTGTCGTTGAATTAGAAAAATCGGAATAATAATAATAATTTATTGTTGACCGCTTTACAATGGAGAAAACAAGCTGAGTATAAAAAACAAGGAAAAAAAAATACAAATTAGCGGCGAATCAGCGGTCTTTGAGTCATGCAGTGATCATATAACAACATAGGCCTATATGTACTACCTACCTATTTGCATGATGAGACGAGTTATTTGCGAATCAGCAATGATTCGCAGCTCCTTCGGTCGTCCATCCGTGGCCGAATGGGTTGGCGAGCCGAACTCCAAAGCCAAGAGTCACTGGCTCGAGTCTCGGTAGTGCCGACCGTTAGTTTAGGGCGAGGGTTAGTCGCGTTTCCCCGTAAGACAAGCCAAAAGTCCACCCAGCTTCAAATGGGTACCTGGAGAAATCTAGGAAAAAGAACGGGAAGAGTCGGATGATTTGCCCCCGTCCACACATCGCACTCCCAGCCGAGGGTGGAGTATCGAGAGATTTGCACCTGTGCTACGCGAACCTTAATCAGTTTGCATGCGAAAGTTTGCTTGCTTCGACGACATGTTCCTTGTGTCCTTCGGCGACTATTTCTGCGTCTATCTCAGCCTCTTTAGCCGCCAGATCCGTTAATACTCTTGACGACTAACTCTTCGTGTCGATGAAGAATCGCCGTGTGCCCATAGAAGAGCCAGAAACGTCACAACAACAAACGTTGCTGATTGGTCTACACAGGACTTGAATCAGTTTCGGGGGTTCGTTTAGGTGATGTTTCTTGTTCTTCCCGAGGTTTACTGGCGTTTTTCAGACTTAGTCAGGATTCGAAAAGTGCTGAAAAGAACGAAAAAGAACAAGCCGAAACGGTGCGAGTAATGAGGACGGCCAGGAACAAATAAAACGCGGCTTTTAGACCACACCCGTCCTTTGGAGAAATACACTTGATTACTATCTCTCCTTGCCGATGCAGAATCTCCGGCCTCTCCGAGTACCTAGCGGAAGAAAGGCAGAAGTAGTATCACAGCTGCTCCCAAAGATCGCCATGATTGGTTGAGACAGGAAGTGAGTTGTTGAGTTTGAGTCGTCACGAAGACGTTTACTTCTTCTTCCTGAGGATCACTGGCGTGTTTTGGACTTAGTCATATAGAGTATAGACATGCATGTATATCTACAGCTTTAGTCCAAGCTGACTGTGATTAGCGCTGAGATGTGTCCTAGCGATATTTCGGCCCTTCTTGGGAAGGCCTCGTCAGGTTCTACCTAGCAGAAATAAAACGAACCTGCTGATCGCAGGTTGTATAGGCAGAACTATGTTTTGCATAGAAGCAGTCATTTGTTCTTCTTTATGTTTTTCATTATAATAGAAATGATGTGAAGAGATTATTTCACAACATTATTCTTGTTTTATATTTACTAATAAAAAATTATGTTAAGAGTTTCTTTTACAACTAAACGCAGGACTTACAATAGTGTTAGTATATCGACTTACAATATAGCATGTTAGTTCAGTTAGTTAGTTTTAGTTAATATATTCGTGGAAAACATCACGAAGACGATGAGCTAGATGACGTTAGGTGCACACTAGAGAAGCTGACGTTCTCTCCAAAAATTGAATGCCATCGTCGACTCCGAACCTCTGGACTAGCTCACGGTTCCGACCGGCGAAGACGTCACCCTTGGGGGAGGGGGTCCCTTCCCTAATGTTGGCTGCTTGTCCGTAGAAAGAGACTGCACAGTCAGCGTAAAGTGCCGCGATTTTCCTTAAAATCAGTAGTTTTTTCTGAAAGAAAAGACGGTAAAAATGACCGCCAGCCGGTAAATACCTTGATGCCCCCTCCGAACATTTTGGCTAGTAACGAGTCTGCTGACAGGTACGCATTCCTCTTGTTACCAGTTGAACTAACCATCCAGCCAGGTCAAGAGTTGAACTAAGCTGTTTTTTAGGATATAGAGATGATGTTTGAGCAAGCAAAGAAGCTTCTGACTGTCGCCTGCGAAACTGCATTCTTTGCTGGTGAAGAAATGGCTTCCAGCATGGCTTCCTCGATGCTTTATAATATTGAAGAAGAGGTAAGCTTTTCATACCCCCAAATATTCAAAGTGACATAAGTTGCGTTCCAGGTCTCTGATTTCGAAATGTAAGCTCCGCCCACCTACGATTTCTGTTCAAGAGCTTAACGGTTGTTAACTATTTTGTAACGATGGCTGGTGACCGTAGTTGGGAAAAACAATTGTAGATTGGGAAAAGATACTATACTATGGGAAAAGATAAGCCCCGAAATAAAAGTTGACGATTGTTAACAATTGTTAAGTTTCTGGAACGCAACAATAGTATTCAAGATTCATTCAATAAAATAGCTATCGTAGTTATGGCTACCGCCGCAACTAATTTACGCTACCTTTTACAACATAATAAGCACTACGTGTGATTAATCAGACTAGTAAAAAAAGAAACGAATGAATTGCTGAAACGATTTGTCCTGCAGCGCACTGGTTCAAGTTTGTTCTTGTGGCGTGTGTTTCTGTTGACTGCAACGGCGGGGGTAGTAGGGAACGGTGCTTATCAGTCAAAAACACGGAGTGCCCAAATTTGCACACCAGCGAGGGGTTGCCCACTCTCAGAATCGGTGTACACCGGGTGGCGGGTGCCGCGCGTGGCGGAAGGGTGGCGCTACATGGCGTACACCAAGTGGCGGAGAGTGGGCAGCCCCTCGCACATCAGCTGGTACCTACGTTCTTTAAGGGTTGGGATTCGTAGAGTTAGGAGGATAGATTCGTATGAAACATACTTGGATCCTATAGTCTTTGCCAGGTTAACTGGCGTTGCAGAGGATCCCAAATGTCAATCATGGGATACCAATGACACCTAAATTCTTTCGATCTTTTGCAAGCACGATAGTTTGAAAGCGGTTCGAAAAGGGTCGAAGGACACACTGTCAGAACTTTCGTAACGTTTACACAAAGATGTGCAGTTTCAAACGGATATGACATAACACATAACAAACTTTGACGTTAACAAATATTTCCGTTTGGTGTAATTTTTCGCAAAAGATAATGTAGTTTATTTTTATAATGTTTAGTTTCAAGTCGGAGAGAGAAATAAACAGTTCAAGGATCATCGGCTCTTCCTAGCAGGAGTCCTCGTCAGGTAGTTGCTGGACTGGTAGAAACTGATCTGCAATAAATAAATGAATCCTTAAAGGACACCTGAACAATGAAACCATACTTGAACACACCATGGAGAATGCATTTACAGACATGGCCACGGAGAGCATTCTTCTCCTGAGCGTGACGTTTTCAAAATAGGGATGTTCGTTTCTGGAGGTTTGCACATGCAGACTCCGTATTTGGATTGGGTTTTCTGCAGGCAATGTTAACGGAAGTCATACAGATAGGGATGATACTTGGTACTCTTCATTCAGGTGTCCTTTAACCAACTATAATAGAGGTGAATGTCTTTTTGGTGTAATTATGTTATTACTATATGGTATGACATGATATTTATTGCAAAAAGCCAACTGGCCATAGCAACTACCACAAGCAAAAATCACGTGCAAGAAAAAACAAAGCAAAAAAAAAGTGAAAATCCTAGATATAAAACTTAAAGGACACCTGAACGAAGTACCAAGTATCATCCCAATCTGTATGACTTCCGTTAACATTGCATGCAGAAAACCCAATCCAAATACGAAATAGTGTTTCAAGCTATGATTTTTGCTCCATTTTGCATCTGACCTTATTTCGGTACCGAACAATTTTAGAAATGAACAAATGTCTCCAATCAACCCTTCTTCTGGAATATTTTTTACCAGTTAAGCCCAAATATATATCTAGAAGAAATTCCAATACGATCCGACCAGCGCTGTACAAGATTTGAATGAATTGCGCTTTTTGTCTTGGAGTCTGCATGTGCAAACCTCCAGCAACGAACATCCCTATTTTAAAAACGTCACGCTCAGGAGAAGAATGCTCTCCGCCATGGCCATGTCTGTGATTGCATTCTCCGTGGTGTGTTCAAGTATGGTTTCATTGTTCAGGTGTCCTTTAAAAACACTTCGCCTACATTAGATCCTCCCGATGCTTCGCTGCCAACCGGACGAACACCGCCAAATTTATCATTACTGCGAAACACTTATCTCCAATCTGATCCACTAATCCTTCCTCCCCTAAAGCACTCCTCCCAAACATTTCCTCCCTTAACCCTCCCCCCAACTCATCACATTCGCACATAAAATGTAACAGATTCTCATCAGTTTCACCACAGATTGGGCAAAAGTAGGGGCCAACACGTACCCTGTTTTTCCCTAAATATTTCCTTTTTCCCTAAGTGGTAGTGCGTAGCCTATTATTATAAAGCGTCTTGTCCACTTCTTCCTCATTTGCCGCATATCAGTTGAACTGTAATCAACGAGAAAGTGATTTATCCTTTATTTCTGTTTAGGTACGGATCCTAAAAGAAGGCATTCAGAGAAAAGAAGCAGAGTACCTTGAGGCCCAGAAGCGATTGATAATCAGCGAGGCAAACACGGCTAGCTAAATGAATCCTTTTGTTACTTATTTTCTTTTTATAAACGCATATGATATTCTTTTTCGTTCTTCGACCGATTTCTTGGAAGGAATTGAGAATTCCTTGGCTGGGGCAGGGACCCATAAATTTCCTGTAATGACTCGCCATTCAGGGGGCTTGTCATTTCCTATGCTTCTATGTTGCTTGGTTGCCCGAGCCTCACCTAGTTTCCAAAAATTCCACTGGGGTCGAATCGGCGTTCTTGCTCAGATAGAGCCAATCCCGGGCCTCCTTGGACGTAAGACCAAAGAGACTCCTCCCTCAAGGCAATAGTTTATCCCCGTGGGTATATCTCGAACTATCTGACGCTCGGTCAAGAGCGCATCAGAAATCTCTTATTGACAAGCCCCCTGAATGGCGAGTCATTACAGGAAATTTATGGGTCCCTGGTTGGGGTAAGATACGAAGGACAATGCAGACAATCAAAACAGCGAAAAGAAGCTACACGTATTGAGGAATAGATGTAGATGATCAGCACAAACAGGATATTAGTTTCGGTTTTGATCTGAATTCTTAGTTCTCGATTCTTGTGCAAATTACCGTTATTGCTCTTCTCGCTTCTCCGTTCTCGCTTTTGACAAACACTATAAGTTAGCCACACGTTAAAACCTGCTTATACGGGTAGAACCTCTGCCCTTTTTTGACCAATCAGGACAAAAAATGGAGAAGTAGAATCGAGAATTGATTATCGAAGCAACTTCTCGAATCTGCAGTAGTGCTGGTCGATATTCGATAACGATATATCGGACCAAATATCGATATCGAAACGTAAATATCGATATCGCAAACGATATTTGTTCATTTATAATTATTGTAAGTAATCCAGCATAAGTTACATTAATGTTTCCGAAATTGGAGCAACATGTTCTTTAGTTTTCATTGATTGGAAGTTTGAGTTCATGCAAGACGCTTTCTGACGACAATTTTGCACTAAAATTTTGGCGAAACGAGAAGTATCGATATCGAAAGTGAAAACATCGGTGTATCGAAAAATCTATATATCGCCCAACACTAATCTGCAGTCAGAGGCGTTACTAGCCAAAATGTTTGGGGGGGGGGACAAGGTATTTACCGACTGGCTGGTCATTTTTACCGACTGGTTTTGCAGATAAAACGACTGTGTTAACGAAAAATCGGCTAATTTTAAGAAAAATCGACTATTTTTACGAAAAAACGACTGTTTTTAAGAAAAATCGACTGTTTCCAAGAAAAAAATCGACTGTTTTTAAGAAAAATAGCGGCGCTTCGCGCCGACTCGGCTATTTTTTACCGACTTGCCGACAACATTGGGGGGGCGTCCCCTCACTCCCCCCCTAGTAGTAACGGCCCTGTCTGCAGTATCCGTTGTCGATCCTGGCAAAAACATCTCAATAGTCATAAAACGCGAAATAGGAGAATCGCGAGGAGAATTGAAATAAAAAACGCAATTTCTGTTCAGTCCATGGCGAAGTATATATTTGTATATATTTTTATTGTATATATTTAGTTTAGAATAGTCCTGTTTTAGTGTAATATGTGATGTGTAATATCACGAAATAAATAAATTGATTGATTGATTGATTGAAGTTCCTTAGTCGCCGTGTGAAACTAAGCATATTCAGACCAGAAAGGGGTTGGAATGAAGAAATCAAACTTACAGTTTTGTTAACTTTTGCGAAACTTGGGTGGAAGAAAAATTCTTCAGCTGCTGGAACACATGTCGACATAGATAAGCACAAACAGGATATTATTCAATTCATGACGAATTCACAGTCATAATACAGCAGACGTATATTTATTTGAATAGTTACTTAAAGTTTAACCGAAAAGGGCTGGGATAGGAAAATCTAGCTACCCATCACTTATTCACTTAAATTGGCTTGAAGACCCGCTGAAAATGCGTTAATTCGTTGGTCCGCTATTCACGAATAATCGGTTTTCAAATAGTGGAATTTCCGTGTGATTTGTGGTACCTGTATGCGCCTGTATTTTTGCTGTATGCCTTACGAGAAAGATTTATGTTTTTTTTTTTGGTTCAGTCATTAAGCAATCTTCACCAATCTCACCACTGCCCACAGAAAAGCCGCGTTTGTGTTGAGATTAAAATTTCCCGCGTCATAGTAGAATTTTCGTTGTGAGGACCGCCGTAGAAATTCTGAACGTCATAACTGGAGCAGACAGTGGAAAATAGAAAAATCCCGTTGCAGAATCAAAATAATTTAATGTATTCAGTTAAATGACACAAAATTAAGTTGGCTTTTCAGTTAAACTTTAAATGTGAACAGTTCAGTTTTGGGCTAAATGGTAGGATACAGATCCAAAATACCTTTTACCTATCCACTGTTGATAAAGAGCCATCCCGAGTCACTATAGAGAACCGATAAGACTGCAAATTATCACGTTAATAACAGGGTTTTCCGACAGCGGAAAGAAACACGACACTTGCTTCTGTCAGAACAGAGATGGGAATTTCCAACAGATTTCCGAGGTCGCAAAAGAAACGGTCGCAGAAAATGTAATCACGCGTCTTGCACAAACACTGTCCACTCATTTTGATGACGTATGTTGTGGATATTTAAACACGTGCCACTGCCAAGGTAGAAATCTAGAAAAAATAAGAGCATGCAGTTTATTCTAACAGACGCTCAAGGTTCGCCTTCGGCGAAAATCATGTGGCGTTTGTTTTTTCTATGTGTTTTCTTCACCAACTTTGTCAACTGCAGCGATTTTCCATATATGAAAGAAGAAGTGGTTAAGCTTGTTGACTATATTGATGCCATCGTATGGGTCAATTTGACCAATCCGGTTGGATTATCTGCAAATGCCCAGGTCAGTGTTTTGTTTTTGTATTTTTCTCTTTATTCTCCTTTTTTCTTGTCCAGTATTTTTTTTCCTAACCAAAAAATAAATAATAATAATAATTTATTCGATTTTTTTTTGTTATCTATTTACTCTTTTTTTCTTTCTTATCAGTGCATTTTTTTCTTCTTTTTTTGCCGTTAATATTTTTTGTTTGTATGCAGTTTATTTATGCTTGTAATGTGTTTCTTACAATGTGATTATATTTAGTGTAGATAAATGTATAGGTAGTGGATCCCCGACAAGACAGCTTCAGGGGGTCTTTTCTCTTGCCATTTATTTACGTTCTGTAGTTTGTATAGTACAGAATAAATGAATGAATGAATGTATCCGTAGCGTATGAGTAGGGACCAGTAAACACCTTGCGTAGTTATAATTTGGTAGCATTTTTATAACTGTACTTGATTACAGTAAGTGAAACGATATTTAGAGGTACATACATTAGCTAGGATTTAATTTTTCTTCAAATCCTAAATAAATAATTAGCCTATGGTGAATTATTTGATGGGGGATCCGGAAGCAACTCAAACGGGGAGTCCGGAATCTGGCATGCTCTTGACTGGTAACCGGATTCGATTGAAACTTGGCAAGCGGGAAGAGCTGTCGTCTCCGATGTAAAGTCCAGACCGAATCCGATACTTACGGTGGTAGTCTGAAATTTTCGTGAAAAGCTTAGAGTCAAAGGATCGGGATGGAATTCGCTGATAAGAACAAGCATAAGCAATATAATGATGATAAGAACAAGCACACGCTAGATACGATGTTGACAGAACCAGATCGAATCGGGGCTCTTTGGGGGGAGTTGAAGGGTGTTTTCCGGATTTCCGGTGATCGCGAGTTAGGATACTTCCAGATAAGCTAGGGACGATGAAATTTGTCAGACATATAAGTAACCCGACCAAATAGGCTTAAGAACCCGACACAATGCCTGGCAAAACTTTCGTTTCTGGACCTGACCATTTAGGGGGATTTCCTGAAAAGGGGAATTCTGAAATTACGGACTTCCATAGTTCGCGAACCGGTTGCCCGATTCGACTGAAACTTTGTAGGTGATAAGGACTAATGACCTAGGTTTGCAAAACATGTGTCCGATTTACATGCGACCCAAGGCTTGGGGAGTTGAAGGGGGGCCGGACACATCATGCACTGAAACCAAACGAATGGGTCGAATGGGAAGCAAGCTAGAGTTGCGGTCGGATAGTAATGAGCGAATGAAGCGGGAACCGGAAACTTCCAGATATGCCCCGATTCGAGTCAAACTTGATTGACTTGAAGAGGAGAGATGTTGCGTTTATGTGTCTACGTCGTATTCGACCACAGTGGGCGGAATTGCATTGGGAGTCCCGTATATTTTTGTGGCTCGAATAGTGGTCAAACGGGTGTTTAAATAATTTTCTTTATTTATTTATTTGTATCAAATACCGGCGAAATAGGGCCATTACATAACAAAATAAACACTTTACAATGTTACACTTTGAACTCTACGTTGGGTCGAACCCACAATACACCAACTCCCCCCATTTCAGAATCGGTCTTAGAAAGAAGAAGGTAAAACGTCCTAGATGATGTATTATCGTTTTGGAACCGAATCTGTTCACGGTGGGGGTGTGGCGGGAGCATCTCCTTTTACCACCTATCAAGTTTCACTCGAAAACGACTGTTTTCGGAAAAAAATGCCCTAGATGACGTATTATCGTTTTGGAACCGAATCTGAGTTGGGGAGGGGGGATTTTCCGAAAATAGTTGTTTTCGAGTGAAACTTGAAGATGCTTTAAACGATCTATGTACGTGTCCGATCCAGATTCGGCCGCGGTAGGTAGATTTGGAGGGGTACTGGAAATAGTGTGATACGTCTAGCAACAATTGGATCTAAACTTGGAAAATAGAAAATTCATTTGCCCTAGAAGATCATAGGCGATGCCAGAGATGTTCAGACTCGAGTTGCACTAGATATTCTACTTCTTGATCCGAGCCCAGGGGTCTAAGGGGGCATTTTGTGACGTTCTCATCTAATTTCTTGCAGAGCTACTCGTAATAAGTGCCATATGAGTTTGTAGCGTTTTTCTCGTCAGTGCAAAACTGTGTCGCTTGGCTGAATAAAGGCCTATAAAACGATTCCCTGATTCGCCTATAGAAAAAATAAAAAACGGTGAAGGCAAAATCAATGAATATGACGTAGCTGGCTATCAGCGAAACGTCCCTATGACAAAACCTCCCCGTGGCTAAACGTCCCCATGGCGAGACGTTCCCGGCTAATGATGGGTTTACACTTTGCGTAAAATCCGAGCCTATTTTTAAATCCGAGCGTATTTTACGCACGTATTTGAGCTAGAAAAGCTGTCTAGCAATACGGACGTATTTGAGAAATCGGTCCGTTTGGTATATAAATACGTCCGTATTGCTAGACAGCTTCTCAAGCCCAAATATGTGCGTAAAATATGCTAGCATTTTAAAATATGCTCGGTTTTGTAAACGTAGCATAAAATGGACCAATCCCAAAAACCGGACAATGTTTTTTGTTGTTGTTTTTTTAGGGGGCGGGGGGGCATTATTTCACGATTTACATTCTTTCAAAGCGATTAATTCAAGGCCATACCATATGAATAACACACTAAAATCGCCTGTGCATTCACATATTATCCCAAGCCATACGAGGTGAACTAAATAGGATCTTGAAATTCCAATTCCGTTTTAACCAACATAACGCCATTTCGTTGATTTTTCGCATCCTCCTTCTTTGAGCCAGTTTCATCATTTTCATCATCCGCTTGTTTCATCTGAGGAGCTTATTGGTAAAAGAAATAACAAGCTATGCTTGTTTCGTTATACTATAACCTAGAGCTAGCCTACTGCTAACCAGTGATGAGCCCAGGGTAAGGCCGTGAGGTGTTTTCTTTTCAGAGCTTATTGCACCCCGTTGTACGGATGCAATTCCGCCCACTGTGGTCGACTACGAATTTAAAAAACGATTGTGAATGTGGTCTCTTATTTTGTTACTGTTTAATATGTTGTTGTTGTTTTTTGTATGTTTTTGAGTGGCCCTAGTTGGTCCTTAGTTTAATGAAAATAAAATAATAAATAAGGCGTATTGTACTGTATACTTTTAAGGGTAACGGTACACAGCAAACTGTAGAGTTGTTTAACCTCGGAAGCCCGAAGACCAAGGTGAACTAAAAAATCTTGGGGACGTTTCGCCACGGGGATGTTTTGCCATGGGGACGTTTTGCCGTAGGGACCTTTTGTCAATGGGGACGTTTCGCCGGGCGTTTTGCCATGGCGACGTTCCGTCGGCAAGCCTGACGTAGTAAGTTCGAAATATCGAAAATAGGGCCAGACAGAACGTTTAGAACGGTTAAGGGTTAGAATGGTTAACGGGTATAGCGGTTTGATTAAAGCAGTAGGAGAGTTATATTTTTATTTGGGTATGTGGTGATAGAAAGGGTAAACAAGTTTCTAGTATTCGGGAATGCTTCTGAATGAAATGATTCCATGAAATACCACGTGTTAATACTCTCTGCGGTCCACTTCATTCAAACACACATTCCAAGCTGAACAAAACCGTGCAATAAAAACCTTCTTTAAAACAATGCGCAGCAAATGAATCGTTTAGACGGCTATTATGAGATATCAAAGCATTTTGATACCTTAGTCTATTTATGTATTGATTCCTCAGCACTATTCGGAATAAGGGAACTAATATATTTTGTTCGGCTTTAGAAAACCGTCCATACCACAACAGCTTCAACTGAAGGTTGATTATAAATATCGGTAACATGCCATAATCTGTAAGTTGCTTTTTCGGATCCCAAAACGTAAGTGGAGGGATACCTATGACATCGCAAAAGTTGTCCGTCTGTCCGTCCGTCTGTCTGTGAGCACGATAACTCTCGAAGGGAATGAAATATTTTGATGAAACTTGGTGTGAGCATTCTTTGGGTCAAGAGTAAGGTCGAGTTCGTAGATGGGCACTGTAGCCCTACATTTAGGGGTGGGGGAGGGGGTTCAAATTAAGGGGCAAGCAAAATATTTTAAAACAGCTAATGTGATAGTCGATTATGGGGTAAGAAGACACGCTGAACACGAATATGAAAACCATTTTCTCACCGGACAAGTAGTTCGTCCGGAATCCGGCCAAAACCGGAAAGTTTGTTAAAAGTAAAAGTTTTGTTTGAAGTTGATTAGATGTTTGATTTAGGGGTAAAAAGGCATGCTGAACACGAATATGAAAACCATTTTCTTGCCGGACAAGTAGTTCGCCCGGAATCCGGCCAAAACCGGAAAGTTTGTTAAAAGTTAAAGTTTTATTTGAAGTTGATTAGATGTCCGATTTAGGGGTAAGACGAGATGCTGAATCCGTATATGACAATAATTTTTTTGCCTGACATATAGTTCGTTCGGAATCCGGTTGAAACCGGAAAATTTGTGATAAGTTAAATTTTTATTTGAAGTTGATTAGATGTTGGAAATAGGGGTAACTAGATACGCTGAATTCGTTTTTGAGCTTTAGTTTTTCGTCGGACAAGTAGTTCTGGAATTCCGCCAGAAACCGGAAAATTCGCAGAAGTAAGCCAGGATCGTTTCAATCGACTTGTAAGGGTAAACACACAAGCTGAATCTTGGTTTTCCTAATGATTAGCTGTTTGGCCTTAATCTGTTTCTAAATATTAAGAGTATAAATGTTCATGGAGTCTGGCGAAGACCGAATCTGACGAAGACAAAACCTAATTGTCTGGATCAGATATCGAAGTTTTGGGATCCCATCGGAACCTTTGGTCTTGTTCGTAACGACTTGTTAGCGCATGACTTTGAAAGGCCTTCCCGAACTGTCAAAAACCTACCTGAATCTTCTTATGTCTCATAACAAGAAGGACGAGTGAGTTTTAAACTAAAACGGCTATTTTCAGGTGAAGACTGTTGGAAGAAGAACGTCACTTATTCTTGAAAAAGGATCATCAGCTACTTACCAGATTCCGGGAAACTTCCGTCTCCTGATCGTCAACGCTGAATGCGATTTTAACTCCGACAGACTTGGAGCAGCTTCATCGTTCTCCGGCACTTCAGTACCTTTTTCTTTCGTTAGTTGCAGGAACAAAACTTGGCTTTTCGACACAGAGAACTTCCTCGTTGAGGGGCCAGTAGATGTCATCATCTCAAATAACTTAGGCGAGACAATCGAACTAAACAAAGTGGGAACCGGCGACCTGTCTGAACAAAAAACGCTCGGTGTTCTTCATCAAGATGGTCTGAAAAGGTTGGAAAGTCTCAGAGATGCTTACACGGAGTCACAGGTGATGATTGCTGTACTTGGACTTCGTGGATCGGGAAAGTCAACAATTGCTTCTCTGCTTTCGGGGAATTCGGAAATGTTTAAACAAGGACGCCGAAGTACCAGAACGACGACCCTCGGCATCGACGTCTCTCCAGTTATCCCCCTGCCCGACTACATGAACGCCGCTGAAGAACATCTTGGACTGACGAAGGTGGAAACAAGCTTAAAGGTGAGCCCGATTATATTCACCGACAGCGAAGGCATGGGCGTCAGAGGAGATGATGTTGACTTTATTGCAACGGTACCACCTCTTCTGTTCTCAAATATCATCCTGTGGATCACTACTGACTCTCTTCGAATCGACGAAGAACTGTTGAAGCTTAACAGGTATCTCAATCTCGCGAACAAAATTCAAGATGAGAGCGGATCGTTGTGTAGCGATTTTAAGCCAGGAAAATTAATTGTCCTGGTAAACAAGATGCAGGGAGACGAAGGCGACGAAGAACTAACGAGAGAGCTTATAGAGGAAGAGTGGGAGTCTGAGGTCGAATCTGCCACGAAGAGGAATGAAATTCGAAGAAAGCTGGGGCAGTGCTTTCAGTCAGTTGAGGTAGTTGGATTCCCGTATCTTAACATACCGCCAGGTATGACTAGTATTACGTATGCGATGATAAATGGTGCAGGTGCAGACAGGTTTCGACAAAGTCTTCGTAAGATTGCGGGGAAAATTGTAGAAGCTACCAATGAGAAGCGCACGCTGGCTGGTACAGTCATTACTCCGAGGGAGCTCATTGAACTCTTTCACTTGGTACTTGACAAAATTAATAAGGACGCCGTGTTTCTTGACGACGACTTAAGAGATGTCTTGTACGTTTTGAACCTTAAACACGAGCTCAAAGACTATGAAATAGAAGTGAGGAACAGGATTGCTGAGATGGAGAAGTCTGGTGTTGGAAATCTGGGCAAGTTCATCACTGACATGAAAACAATTTTGGAAGAGCTTTCTGTTCGCCGGGCCGCGAAAGTGAAGGACACAACGAAAAGGCAGAAGACCGTTTTTGATAAAGAGTGGACTCAACTTCAACATAACCTACTTGCATCAATCCAGAATTCCGCAACATTCGCTGCCAATGTCTCAGCCAGCAGTTTGGAATTGAAGATTAGGGATTTCCTATCAGTCTGTGGGAGTGTCCCAGCAGAGGGTCATCGTTGCATGAATAGCTTCTTCGTGTCAGAGATAAAGAAAAGTTCTGGTGAAATTGGCAAGCTGCCCGAGGAGATCAATACACCTGGAACATTAATTCTATCTGGCTTTGCTCGAGACACATCTGCAATTCTCGGCTTCTGCAAGAGTCTGCGAAGTGGATTTGCTTATCAGGAGCGTTCTAACTCCGAGCAACTAAGAAGCTCAGGTATAGCCCTGCTCGAAAATATCAAGGAGGGACAGCCTTCGACAAAAGCAACAAGTCGATTTGAGATCCTGCAGGAGATACTTTTCAATCCTAAGAGGATACAAGTGAGATCAGAGCTTCCTTGTCGTGTAGATGCCCTCATAGACAAAGGGAAGACTGCCTGGAGATTCACACAGACATCTTTCGTTCGTGCTGCAAGAAGAACGGAAAACCAATTGAAGTACCAGCGACGCATGGCACCTTTCGAAACGCCCTTCGATTTTTTCACTGACGTAGAAAAAGAGGTCAACAGTGGAAAGCGCCTAAGAATTTTCCATCAGGTCTGCGACGTTCCTGGAATAATTGCCTCTGTGCCAGCCCACATCAACGAGGTTATAATCATTTGTTTCCAAGCTTCCGTTTATGGTCACATAACAACCAGAATTCGTCACCTTAGCCTTGAGACAGAAAGACTGACCATCCACGAAAAAGGCTCAACAATTAATCTCCTTAAACCAGAAACGCGACCAAAATCTGGTGGCCCTGGAATCCATGGGGAACCAGGAAGTACGATGGCCATAAAAGTACATGAAGCTGTGGCAGGCGGTAAGCTCGAAGTGAAAGCTGACGGTGGGGATGGCGGGGAAGGTGGCAATGGATCCTCTGGTGGCCCAGGACCCAAAGGAGCATCAGGAACGTTTCCAGAGCATTTGTTCGACAAAGGTCACTACGACAGTTTACCCCGAAATACCTTAGCCCAGATTGGCTACACAGAAGGGTCGTGCAAGCGATGGAAGAAGGGCTGGAAGAAATGGGCCGGGAAGAAGGAGAGCTATGTATGCCAAAGGACGTGGACGTACAGACAGAATTATCTTCATTCCTCAACAGGATCTCAGCAAGGTGGAAAAGGCGGCTCCGGGACTTCAGGCTTTCCTGGGGGCAATGGGGGCTCCCCCGGTTCCCTCGTAGTCGACAGTCCCCCTGCGTATCGACAGTTCTTCAGCTTCTCTGGTAACGGTGGAAAAGGAGGGCCTGGTGGGAAAGGTGGCGAGGGAGGTCCAGGAGGGCAAGGAGGAGATAACACAATCCTTGAAGCCACTTACACACGTGTTTGGGATTGGCATGAGCATCATGGAGAGCGGATGACCTCGAGCGGCCTTACTACAGGAGAAAAGTTTAGTGGAAGAGAGCAAGATGGACCAAAAGGAGACGCTGGACTGCAAGGACAGACCGGTTCTAGTAATCTGAAACAAATCCCTGTTCGTTTCGTTCATAATCTTCAAAGAAGCCCTTTGTCAACAATTTTTCATGAAATGCGTCATTTCAAACTTCAGAAGACCGAAACGGTATATTCGGGTGAACGCTCAATTGTCAGGTTGATGACGCACGTGGAAAACTTGATCCGCCTCTTTTCGACGCAAAAATCCTCCCTGTCCAAGTTTAGGGGTTTCTACGCATCCCAGCAGCCATCCCTTAGCGTAGACTCTCTGGTAACTGCTAATGCTGGTCTTGCACAAGAGCTGACCAACGCCTATCGAAGTAAACAAGCGGCGTTGCAAGAAGATGCAAAGGCATATAAGAGTGGGCTGCAGGGGATTGATTCTGACTTGTCAACATTCACTGCTGGTGATTTTAAATACATGGTCGATCAGCTCCATGAGCAATTATTAGCTGGGGCTCAGGGCAGCCTGAACGAGGGTATTCGAGAAGTTGAAGAGGCTCGAAAGAGATCCAAGAGAAGTTTTGCTGACATTTTTCCGAAGGTATTTGCGGTGATCAACATCGCTTCTGCTGTTGTCGGTAATTATCCTGGTGCTGTCGCCGGCATGGCAGGGCTCTTTAGCTCAGGAAAAGAGCTCTTCGCTGCTGCGAAATCTCAAGACTTTGACGCATTGAAATCTTCCTACAAAGGGATGACCGACGAGCTTCAGGGCATAAAAAGTGTTGTCGAAGGTACCATTGATGATGTAAGCCAGCTGACGCCAAGGAGAGAAAGTAAAGACCCAACTGACATAGGTCCAGTCTTCGACCGGTATTTTGACGCTGTCCAGTCGGCTTTTGACACCGGAGCTTCGTTCAGCAAAACTATCAGTACTTTTGTTGATTCGGTCAAGGACACCGGTATAGGACAGCAGATCGAGCTTGGAGTCAAGATTGGTGACTTAATGAAAAAATTCGGCCCTACTTCTTTGGCTGGCAGGTCTGTTGACATTCGATTCAAGCGGCATGAGATTCGACAGATCATGGCTGAGATGAAAGCAGTCCTTCTCGAGTTCTCAAGCGCTACTGGTGTCGGGAGCTTTCCCCAACTTGAGAGGCTGACAGCTTTGGTCGAGCTGAAAGTTGAACTAGCTGAAAAGCTCATCGATGTAACGGAAGAGATATCCAGAATACAGCTAGTGATCGATGAAGTTCAGCGACGAAAAGCTGCAATGCTCAGCGTATCAAAGAAAATTACGAGTAATGTTATCGCAGCTCACGATGTTCTCGACGAAATTGTCAGTGCTTCCGTCACTTCAGTGAACTACAACGGCTTCGAGATTTTTAGGAGCATCAACGACTTGATCGATATCGTGAGCCATCTACGGCAAAACAACAAGTTCTTAGAAAGAATGCCACCTGTCTATCCATGGTCGTCCGTGAAAACCTACCAGGCAGCACTGGATATCCTCAAAGGTGAACTTGGAAGGTGGGGTGGCCTACAAGAAGGAAACTTTCAAGTCATATTGGACGATATTGACTACCCAGCCGAGTTCGCTTCATTGCGGAGTAGCAGACGCGCCAAATTTCCAGTACTCATTAACGACAAAGATCAGCTGTGGGTTGAGACAGTCAAAGCCACACTGCCCGATATATCGGCAATAGAAGAAACCATCACCATACTAGTTCGACATCTTGGCAAAAAGCTATTTGATATCAGTGGGGACTTCACTCTCTCACCCGTAGTATTTGAAAGTACATATCAGCTACCCGGTCCGATCTGGAAGAGCTCGCCTAAGACTATCTACAACGTCATCGAACTAGTGAACTACCCCCTCGAATCCTACTTTGAAATCGAGCTACCCACTAACTATCAAACACTGAACCTAGTGAGCAACAGGGCTTTGGACCTGGCGAATGTGACACAGATAAAGTTGGAGTTCAAAGTGTGGTATGAAACATAAGATTTTTTGTTAAATGTTTACTTTTGTATTACTGTTTTGTTTAAAATCCCAGTCTAAAAACAACTTCAATATTTATTAACGTCCTTCTTGCTGACGCCACTCTCGCTAAGGTCACTCTCGCTTGTGGCCATCCACACAAGCTACTCTGGTTAAACCTAGAATCCAAAGTCGGGGTCGGAGCTCGGTCCGTTGATTGACAGGGGAGTTACAGGCCCCTCTACAAAGCCGGCTCTGACCCTCGGAACAGAGTTTTCATCGTTTGTTGAAAACTATTTTAAGCACTTTGCTTTTAACATGTGCACTTGAAGGGGTCTTCAAGTACCTTCAGAATCCTATCGCTCGTTCCATATTTATGCTCAGCAGATTTTCGATCTCCCTCTCGAACTTCCCCAGCAGTGCCCGGATCTGCTACAGTTGTAGAAATTATGCCTCAAAGACTTGTGATTTTCCTTCGCACCGAGTCCGGTCCGGCAGATAATTCCATTATAAGAATGTCACGGATTTCCGGTGGTCCCTCATAGTTGCCGAATCTAGTCCGAAGCTGAAATGGAATATCCGAGGAAATCTCTTGAAATCTTTGGAATATCCCTTAAAATCTCTGGAATATCTCTTGCTAAATCCAAGTTTGATTCAGATCTGATCACTTTTCGCCTCTAAGACTTTCCTCATAATAGATTGTTGTCTCCTAAAGTGTGCATATTAACTGCACAGTGCAAAATATTTGTGTATCAATCGGTGAGAACAAATTTTATAGTGATATTGGTCCTGATGTTCAATTACAGATCTATCCGGTTCGGAAATCTGAGAATTCCAGAAATTCCAATCTCGCTTTTATTTTTATGTCCCTTAATCCAACAAAACTGATATCGACATCAGTGATATCGACAAAACTGATCATGAACGGCGTCGGACTGCCGAGAACAAGGTCTCTTATCTGTTCGGTTGAACTGCAGCAGTTTCATCCTCGTTCCTGAAACGACGATTTTAGGCGGAAGGTCAGTTTCAACATCTGGATTCGGTAATTAGGCACGAACTTTCAAAATTCGCAAAAAATAAATAAAACTCGCAAACCAAGTTTAACAAGACCAAAGTTTTCGATGGGATCCCGAAAATTTAATATTAACTAGGTCTTGTCTTCGCCAGATCCAGTCTTCGCCAGCCTAATCATCTGAGAAAACCAAGTTCAGATATACCTGTATAAGCCATATCTATTTTGATGATACTGATCGAAACTTCCTGGTGTACTTTTGCCAAATTTCCGGTTTCGGCCGAATTCCGAGCAAACTACTTGCCCAGCAAAAACAAAAGATAGTTCAGAAACGAGTTCAGCGTATCTCCTTATCCCTATAAAGAACATCTAATCAACTTCAAATAAAACTTTAACTTCTAAAAAAAAATCCGGTTTCAACCGAATTCCGGACGAACTATATGTCCGGTTAAAAAATTATTGTCATATATAGATTCAGCGTTTTTTCTTACCCTTAAATCTATCATCTAATCAACTTCAAATACAAATTTTGCTTTTAACATATTTTCCAGTTTTGGCCGGATTCCGGGCGAACTATTTGTCCGGCAAGAAAATGGTTTTCACCATCGTGTTCAGCACGTTTTCTTACCTCTAAATCAAATATCTAATAAACTTCAAATACAGATTTTGCTCTTATCAAATTTTCCGGTTTGCGCCGGATTCTGGGCGAACTACTTGTCAGGCAAGAAAATGGTTTTCACCATCGTATTCAGCATGTCTTCTTACCCCTAAATCAAACATCTAATCAACTTCAAATAAAACTTTTACTTTTAACAAACTTTCCGGTTTTTGCCGGATTCCGGGCGAAGTACTTGTCCGGCGAGAAAATAACTTTCAATTCGGATTCAGCGTGTCTCCTTACCCCTAAATCCACTATCTAAACAGCCCCTTAATTTGAAACCCCTCCCCCACCCTCAAATATAGAGCTACAGAGCCCATCTTCGAACTTGACTTGTACTTTGACCCGAAGAATCCTCCCACCAAGTTTCATGAAAATATCTCAATCCATTCGAGAGTTATCGTGCTAAAAGACGGACAGACGGACAACTTTTGCGATGTCATAGGTATCCGTCACTAACGTTTTGGGATCCCAAAACAGTGGGCTTGTTATGCTAAAATCCGTATTTGTACTTTGCTGCAGCTGCTGCTGCTAATGTTAAGTTAGTTTGACTTTTAACCATTCTTATCTAGTTCGTTCGTGAAACCAATTTTTTTTTCTTTTGTTATTCTGAGGGAAGAAAAAATATAGACCAGGACCTGTAATCACGTGTCTTTAAAAACACACCGTCTACTCATTCCAACACCGCGCTAGAGCGCTTTGATTAAGAGGTTTTAACCATGTGTGAGATAAAGATTTTATTTGCTCTGACAGAAAATGAAAGTTTGCCTTCAGAGACAATGATGCGTCTTCTAATATTCGTATTGATTGTGTATTTCGGTAGCTTCGTGGACTGCCGCGACTATCCATACATGAAAGAAGATGTGGTTAAGCTTGTTGACTACATCGACGCTATCGTGTGGACGAATTTGACCAATCCGGTCCGAATAACAGAAAATGCCCAGGTTTGTGTTTTGGTGTTTATGTGTTTATCAAGAGGATGCTAACTGTATGCGGGTCTATTATGACTGTAGTACCTAGCAAATTAAGTTTTTTTTTGAATTTCTTCTGCGATACTAAAAAATTCCGGAAATCTAGAAGTTCAAAAGCCCCTTTTTCCGGATTATTTTGATGTACTTTCGGACCGGTTCATATTCCAGATGCAATTTACAGAAGAAGTCAAAGAATAATCTGGAAGCCCAGATTCCGGAAGTTCCGGGAGGTGAAGACCGGACTTTATCCAAGCTTGAAGAAAAAATATTGATGTCACATTCTGCATTAATCAGAATATAACGCATGTCAAGTAAAATTTTGATAATGCTGAATCAGTCGTATTTCTTCATTCGTCTTCGAGAATAAGGACCCGAGTAGAATCGTTCCGGGGGTGGGGGCTGAAACCCCCAGAAGGTCCGCGGAAAAAAAAAATCCAGCAAATCTTGATTGGTCCGGCGAAGCCACGACAGTCAAAACTGGTCAAATGTGACTGAGCTTGATAATTTTTAGGGATAAATCTTACTCTAGGAATCTCGGAACTTGGCTCGGGGAATCGACCGGAATTCGGCTCAGCAATTCTAATGGGATTTTGCAGCTTAAAGTTTAACTGAAAAGCCAACTTATTTTTGTGTCATTTAGTTGAATACACTGAATTATTTGGATTCTGCAAATGGATTTTTTTTTGTTTTCCACTATCTGCTCTAGTTATGACGTTCAGGACATCTGCAGCCGTCCCCACAGCGAAAATTATACTATGACGCGGGAAATTTTTATCTAAACACAAACGCGGCTTTTCAGTGGGCAGTGGCGATATTGGTGAAGATTGATTAGTGCCTGAACAAAAAACAAGAGCTGTAAGCTCATATGGCACTTGCAAGGGTTGAGATGTATTATTTGATCAAAAGTAATTTTTGACTGTGCGGTTCAGATGCGCACTTTAAGGGAGCTAGAGAAAAAGTATTTTATCGTTGAACTTAGCTGTAATGATGCGCACTTTAAAGGCACTAGAAATTCATCTGTAAGGAAGACCCTTGAGGCAAAAACGATAGCAGGCTCTTAGGGATCATTGATATATACGTATGATCAAAAGTATTTTTTTTCCCACTAATGTGGATAAAATGCGCACTTTAAGGGTGCAAGAAATTTTTTTTTTTTTGCAAAACCCTTGTGGGACAACTGATCATGGGTTGAGATGTATCGTTTGATAAAAAGTACTTTTCGACCTTGCGGTTAAGATGCACACTTTAGGAGCTAGAACTTCATTTGTAAGCAAAACTCTTCAGGCAAAAATGATCATGAGCTCATGGGGATGATGGAAATGCATATTTTGCTTAAAAGTATTTTTCTTAATTTGCGGTCATGATTGGTACTTTAAGGAATGGTCGGATTAAAAAAGTGGTGATTTCTAAGCCAATCTTGTCGAATTTCTAATATTCCAGCCAAATTTCATCGTCCTAGCACATCTGGAAGTACCTTAACTCGCGATCACCGGAATTCCGGACCCGCCCCTCAAACTCCCCCCACAGTCGCCGGAGCCAATCCGGTTCAGTTTTGGACTTGTTTGTTATTCCAACAAAGTTCCATCCCGATCTCTCCAGTCCAATCCGGTCACGTATTCCCCCCCCCCAAAATTGTTGTCGAATCCGGTCCGGACATGAAAAAGATCACCACATGCACGCCCTCTGTTCAGTTATTAAATTTCACTCGAATCCGATCATCCGTTCCAAAGTTACGCATGGCTAAATATTCCGGATTCCCCCTCCCTCCGATCCCCCCACGACTATCGGATCGAGTGAATTTTTATTTACAAGTCAGTTTGATCGGGTCCCTGATACACCTCCCAAGTTTCGTCGTGAAAATCCCAAAAACTGTCATCACCAGAATTCCGGGAAACTCCGCTCCACCTCCCCCCCAAGTGTCCGGGTCCAATCCAAACGTGTAAACGATTTATCTAGAGCAGATTCTTGTTCTTCCCAGCAAGTTTTACTCCGATCCCTCCATTATAACCGTTTCTCGAGATTTCCGGTCTTCCCCCACCCCAACTCCCCCGTAGCTGTCGAATCCGGTTCGGACTTCAAACGGAACATCAGAGATATGTCATTCATTCAGGTATTAAGTTGCGTCCCAATCCGATCACCCGTTCGAAAGTTACCCAACACTCAATTTTCCATATTCCCCCGCACTGCACCACATATACAAACCTCTTTGACCCTCGAATGCACTAGCTCTTTCCAATGTTAACAGAGTGATCCGATGCAAAGAGTGACGTCACGCCGCGCGCAGACCTACTAGTGTGTAGAAAGGGGTAGGGGTTTTACAAAAACTACTAAATTTTCAGGATTCCCCAGCCCTCTACTCCCTCCACGGTGGTCGGATCGGGGAAGTGACTATTTGCAAATTAGTTTGGTCGGGTCCCTGATATGCCTGCCAAGTTTCATCGTCCTAGCCCATCTGGAAGTGCCCTAACTCGAGATGAGTGGACAGACCGACCGACCGACCGACCGACCGACCGACCGACCGACCGACCGACCGACCGAAAGGTGATCGGTATATGGCACTTGAGCGAAGCTGCAAGTGCCATAAAAAGTCATAAATCTTTCTTGTAAGGCATACAACAAGCACAAATCACACGGAAATTCCACTATTTGAAAATCGATTATTGCTGAATAGCTGAACAACCAAGTAACGCATTTTCAGCGGGTCTTCAAGCCAATTTAAGTGAATAAGTGATGTGTAACTAGATTGTCCTATTCCAGTCCTTTTCGGTTAAACTTTAACGGAAAAGAAATTAACCTTACTTGTTCCGGCAAGATACCAGTTTCCGTTGAAAAATCACTCCACTTAGTTCCATTCCAGGCTGACGGAACAAAATATGACACCAAAGCTAACCCTTAATTTCATTTCCCAAAACACTCTGATCGTAAATTTATTACAAAAATTTCAGCCTGCAGTGACATTCTTAATATTCTCTATTTAATTTAAGGGCCAGTAAGTAAGTAAGTAATTTATTTTTAACCCACCATTTTGGAAAGTGAAGTATAAAGAATATGAAAGAATAAATAAAAACAAACACACAAAAGGTAACACAAATTTAATCTTCGGCAAGGAGACAGGATAAAAGGTCATGCGCTGGTTGGGTCCAGTTGTCGATGATTTTCAGTAGAGACGAGGAAAGTTTGGGAAGGGTAATACTTGCATCCTGAACTTGAAACTCATCCTTTAGGGTGGGGTTGTGGGCCACACTTGTGGCATAATTTTGATAAATGGGGCAGGGGCTTTGCATATTTAAAGTATCACGATCTTATCTTTTTTATTTCCTTCTTTCGCAAAAGAACGAAATAAAAGTGAAGGAGCGCAGAAAGCCCTGTCTATTTTCCTAAGGCTGTAGCGCCCTCGGTTAGGGACGATGCGCCCATAAGCAGCACGGATAGACTGACATGTGTCTTGGACAACTGAAGAGCAAGTTTTTGACAGTGTAGATTTGAAGGCTAAGCGAAGCCATTGTAGAGAATCGGTCGAGTTGATGATGGATGAACCAAGAGAAATCGAGAAAGTGGAAGTATTTGAAACGTTTGCAAAGGATTGAAATGCAGCTATTCACATGCTGAGAGGTTGACCTCACGGCCAATTTTTAGAAGTTCCGACGATGACAATAGAGTGATACTAGACTTACGTTGCCTGGGCAACGTGAAGTGTTGCGGCAACCTTTGTCCGAGTTCGCCAACTAAAGTGTTGCGAGGGATCAAAATACCATAGATGACACTCTATTAATTATTACGAAACTACCTCATTGTTTTATTTTATCGTTTGTACCCGTTGCGTAAACACTTAATTCTAGGTTACAGTGATAGACCATCGATACGAACTTTCTTACCGTCAGATTTATAGAAATCGAATACAATGTGCACCAATTTGTACCAATTTCTAGCCCCCCGTGAACCGATTCTTACTTACAAGCCCCTCTCCCGTGATAAACATCAAGTTCACCGGAAACAAATAATGGGTACACCAACTAGCAAAAGTTGCAAACCCTTCATCGCTGAAGATGATTGTAGCCTAACAGCTGATTATAGTACTTACAAGTCCCCTACATGTCTTACAATTGGGAACCAAATTGTTCTTACCATCAAATACACCGGATTTGATAGGTAAATGATAGGTACACCAACTAGCAAAAGTTGCAAACCCCTCATTGCCGAAGATGATTATGAGCCAACTGCCGACTGTGCTTACAAGTCCCCTACACACACACAACACACACAATAATTTTAATCCAGCCAAACGACTATAGAAAAAATAACACAAAAGGAACATAAGGAAACAACAACAAGTACAGCTATACTCTAGCCGATATCATGAGGCTCATACAACTTCTGCCATATTGGCAATGAAAGGCGTAAGAGAGGGGCACATAATACTTCAACAAGCTCATTATCAGATGCCAGGAGACGCTCACGCAAAGAACAACGAGCAGAAACGTGGAGCTGATCAAACGTTGGCAACCGAAAATCAGTACACAGCTCAGTAGCACTAACATAACGAGGCAGCTTATGCAGGAAACGTAGGGTATCATTGTACGCCACTTTAATTTCAAATAAACCACGAATAGTGTGACAACAAACAATAGACAGCCCGAAAATATTAGTGCAATAAGCCCGAAAAAGAAAGTTCTTAACCTCAACTGAGCAATCACAGAACCGACGGATCAGGAGGTTACCTCTGAGGTACACTGACCTCAGAGCATGGCGAATGTGAGCATCATCAAGCAAGTGCTAATTAAAGATAAACCCTACGTAACGGAACTCCTTCACAAATGTCAGGTTATTTCCGCATAATCTAACAGGCGGAATCAGTGGCACCAGAGAGTGCCGCGGCGAAAATATACACATTCAGTCTTAGACGAATTGTACAACATATCATGATCAGCAGCGAAACTGTCACAGATCTTAAGTAACATGTTGAGAGTAGTAGGACAAGTGGCCAATATAACCAGGTCATCAGCATAACTTAAATTGTTTATGCAGACTGAGCCAACATGGCATCCAAGTCCACTAGCAGTAAGGCGTTTATTGAGGTCATCACAATAAACCGAGAAAAGGAAAGCAGACAATACACCACCCTGGCGAACGCCATTTCCTGCAGAAAAAGGTGGACTCAATTCACAACCCCATCGAATCAAAAAGCGCTGTCTAGTAAACCAAAAAGAAAGTATTCTCAAGTAAGGTGGCGGGACACCACGATCTTTCAGAATATAAAGCAATTTCAAATGATTCACGCGATCAAATGCTTTTCGCACATCTACAAAGCAAGCGTAAACATACGTAGAAAATAGCCAGTAATACTCAATAACAGCACGTAGAATGAAAATCGCAAACTCCACTGAAAGGCATTTCTTATAAGCAAACTGATTGCTGCTTGTTTGTAGAAAAGAATCCAGGCGAACAAGCAGCAGATGTTCAAACAGTCTAGATATTGTCGACGTGTCGCAGTCGTAGCAAAGACATGTGTCACAATTGGTATCGGCCTGTTTTGTGGTTTCAGTGTGTACCTTACTACTGAAGTTGTCAACCCCTTGAAACTTTCAAACTGGTGTATCTCATGAAGGAATTTTTTTACCAAAAAATGGATGGCATATGCTTTGATCAGCTCATCAAGGGCTATCGAATGCCGTCGAAAAAAAATTCTATCTGTCTTAGTTCAAAAGTTGACTTTTTTGCCGTAGGCCAACTTTCTAACGTCACCACTTAGAAAGGAGCAACGGATAAACTATAATTTCTTTAGCAATGAGAGAACTTTTGAAGTTCGAGAGGCACATCTGATACCATTTCTCTACCGCAATCCCAAGTGCGAAAAACGGAATGATAAACTCAGCTGAAATCACGAACAGAAATGAGTAGAAACAATAGATGGCAGCACTTTATGGCCCGTGGGAAAATGCCACTTTTTCCTTTCTGTAAATTTTTCTGTTTATTCCTCAAAGAAGTTATATTGGCTATGGGGCCGGGGAACTGCCGCACATATTTAGCAATTTTAGATTTTAGTCCATCTTCAATCTGAAACGGAGCTTTCCACTCGAAAGCAGAAACATAGTTTGATGAAACGAAAGCGTGGCTGCATAACTTCAGATACTCCTCTCTGACATAGGCTATAAAACTCTACTTCAGTTCACACACCGTAGGCTCTAGCTCAATGACAAGCAAAAACCATCATTTTTCGCCCCAGGCAAGAGTTCTATCGAGCTTGCCAAAAATGTTATGTCATATTCATCAATCCGGCCAGAGGTCCACACTTTCCGTAAAAACCGCAGAGGCTAGACCCTTACCGTCTTCTAGTAATAAGATGAAATCCGACGACTAGGAAAAAAAAAAACACGACAAAACCAAAGTGTTGCTCTCGCAACACAATTCTTGGTGAGTGTGGAACGACTGCGGCTTACTAAGAGCAAGTCGTCCGTATAAGCAGGAAGTAAAGAATTGAGGCATGAAGATAGAGCCGATTAGAAAATGTAGGAAGATAAGACACCTACCCCCCTTGGTGAACACCAGTTCGGACAGGAATAGTCTCTGACAAGCGACCTTGCCATTTGAATCCTATTGAAGAGTGACCAAACCAAAATGTTAGTAGATTGACAACAGACAGATTCGCACCAGAAGTAATAAGCGAATACAGGGCCTGAGAATGCGTTATGTCATCAAAAGCAACAACTACATCTCGACATAGGTGAACAGCTGTCTTGTCGCAGATAGTCTGTTTCATAATTTTCGTCAATAAATGATGAATGTCTGCTCAACACTGGTGCCCGAACGAAACCCAAGCTGCACTGAACCAAAACGACATTTTTCAAGTAATTCCGGAAGGAGGACGTGTTCAAAGATTTTACTAATGGTGTATGACACTGTGATCAGTTGATAACTTTGCAAAGCTCTGTGTCTTTCCCGCGCTTTATCACTGATGAAATGGTACCCAAGAGGAAACTATTTGGAACCAAATCTTGGCATAAGCGAATTAGGATAAGAAGCTGGAGGTGGTATGTGAAAGCTGGACACTCGACCTTGAAAAAATCTGCACTCAGGCCATCAGAGTCTTTATCGCCAGTTCTTCTTAATTATCGGAAAGCGATTTCGATGGAAGAACATGTCACGGTATGAAGATTGCAATAATTTTCTTGGGAGGTATTGAGAAAAAAAGTTCATGGTGCTGCTGAATCTGATTTTTGCAGCTTCAGAAGGGACTATTGTACTGTAGTGGCTTGTCCAGTCAACCGTAGTTAACTTGGAGGGAGGTAAAGCTGAACATTTATCTGTCTAAAAGCATTTAAACCATTCAAACGTGCAGTTTTAAGCGAATATTTGTATTACCGCTTCGTTTTGCTTTAAGACTAAATACTTTACCATTTGCTGGGCGTCAACAAGCAATCCAAATCTTTAGCCAAAATTTCGCCGAAGTTTTTGCCTTCTTAACTTCAGGACTGATTTTCCAAATGGGTTTTCTTCTTCCAACTCTTAGTTTTTTCATTCGGTACAGCAATGTCGGCTGCCGCTTTCAAGCAGTGGACAGTTTCGCTATAGTAACAATTTATATCAATCGAGGAACCCGTAACATCAAGACCTGTTTAAAGAAGGTGGAAAAGAATTTCCAAAAGCGAGAGAAGTAAAGTTACTGTAGAAATGTAGAGTGCTGCATCGATACGATTCCAGTTACGTTTCTGGATCCAGGCCTTCCTGGGATTTGGACACTTGACTAAATGGTCGAGGTTGAAGACGGTAGCGCCTTGATTATGGATGTATGAGAAGGGTAAAGACTTGTCAGTGAGACTATGGGCGACAGGAAAAGTGTACGAAAAACCATTCAGTACGTATGGAAGGTGTTAGAGGATCAGTACTGACGTCCCCCCCAAAAATAGCCCATTTTAGTCCTTTCCTTGACATATATGAAAGAAGCGCTCTAATTTTCTGACAAGCCATAGCAAATGAGCTATGGGACGCAATGTTACGCCGGTCACATGGTATATATATGTAACAAGAACAATATTAACTAAACGAACGGCTAGAGCATAACGGCCAGACTGATACAGTTATGGTGGTGTTGAAAACTTGCTAGATTTAGTGAAGACGGCTAACCCACCGGAAGAACTACCTCTTCTTTTCATTGCCGGCTGGATAAATGCAAAATGCTCAGGAGATCGGCGCAAACTTCGGCTACTAGGGGCGGATAGCAGATGGTCTTGGAGACAAAGAATGTCCGAGCTGCGTAGCAAATCACCAAGTAGAAGATCTTTGTCCTTTGTGTCATTTACATTTAATGAAACACAGCGCAGTTTCTTTTCCAGCCAAACCATTATTTGCCAAGACCCACGGCGTTCCTCATAACGCTGCATGTGAGGCTCAAAGAGACATGCCAGCAGTTGCAGTTAGCCAACTTTGGAGGCAGTGAGCAAGGCGAGTCTTTGCTATAACTGCTCAACCAGCACAACGAGCGCAGTTTGAAGAATCGGGCATTTGGCTATATCGTGGTCTGGTGATTGGCGGCGAAAGAACCACTTATGAATGAATGAATGAATGAATTTTATTACCTGTAAAGTGAAAAACACAAAATACGGAGTATTTTAGAAAGACAAAATGATAAACAGCGAAAATAACAAAACAAACAAACTAACACAACAACAAGAACAAACTAACCAGCATCAATAAGAAAAAAGGGCCGCAGAGGGTCGTAAACGTGAATCAAGTTGATGGTCTTTTTACATAGATCAGCACTCGAAGTCTGAATCCGAGAAGGCACGTCTATGAGTCCAAATCGAGCAATGACTTTTCTGTTTCGGTGCCATCTAGGGAGCCGGAGGAGGAATTTACAATATTTAAAATAAGCTACCCGCAGTGTCAGGCGATCTTTCTTACGAAACAGATGAGCCATGCCGACTAAAAACAGAAGCACAGGGGCACAATAAGCGTTGTAAAGCATACAAAGACCATTGCGGTTATAACGGCTTTTGTTTGGCGATATTTTCCCGTAAGCCACGCGTAGGCTTTTAACGGCTCTATTGACTATGGATGAACACGTAGTGGAAAGCGTTGGGCCGAAAGACAGACCAAGCCAACTAACGGACGAAGAACATGGTAGAACTGCTGCTCCAGCAACAAGTGGAGCGACCGTATAAGGGCTATTAAGACAAATAAACTCACATTTAGACGCATTAACTGATAATCCAATCTTAGACAGTTCATTCGTTAAAACACTAAGGTTAGCAAGCAATCCGCGGCGAGTCCGGGCAACAAGCAGAACGTCGTCAGCATATGCAACGTGAGACAAACCAATATCACCATAGAAAACTGAACATTTAAGGGGACGCAGGCACGAGGCAAGGAATTCATACTCGGTGGAATTCATGAACCCGATTTTTACTCCACCCCAGAAGAAATGCTCATGTCAATCATCTATGTGATATTGTTGATCCTTTCCGTCGCTGTGATGACTCGGACGTTGCTGTTCCGGATTGCGTCATACTGTTTCCGAGTGAAGTTCCAGTCGTTCTAGCTGTTGCGATGTCTGTACTAACAAGACCAAAGGTTCCGATGGGATCCCAAAAATTCAATATTTGATCCAGACAATTAGGTTTTATCTTAGCTAGATCCATTCTTCGCCGGGCCAAACAGCTACTCATTAAGAAATCCAAGCTCAGATATGGATTCAGCATGTGCGTTTACCTCTATAAGCCGATCGAAAGGATTCTAGCTTACTTTTGTGAATTTTGCGGTTTTGGCGAAATTCAAGAACTACTTGTCCGGCGAAAAGTTAAAGCTCAAAAACGGATTCAGCGTATCTGCTTACCCCTATATCCAACATCTAATCAACTTCAAATAAAAATTTAACTTCTAACAAATTTTTCGGTTTCAGCCGGATTCCCGACGAACTATATGTCCGGCTAAAGAGTGATTGTCATATACGGATTCTGCATCTCTTCTTACCCCTAAATCTATCATCTAATCAACTTCAAATAAAACTTTTACTTTTAACAAATTTTCCGGTTTTGGCCGGATTCGGGGTGAACTACTTGTCTGGCGATAAAATGCTTTTCGTATTCTTGTTCAGCATGCCTGCTTACCCCTACATCAAACATCTAATCAACTTCAGATAAAACTTTAACTTCTAACAAACTTTCCGGTTTTGGCCGGATTCCGGGCGAACTGCTTGTCCGGCGAGAAAATGGTTTCCATATTCGTGTTCAGCATGGCTTCTTACTCCAAAATCAAACATCTAATCAACCTCAAATAAAACTTTTACTTTTAACAAACTTTCCGGTTTTGGCCGGATTCCGGACGAACTACTTGTCCGGCGAGGAAATGGTTTTCATATTCGTGTTCAGCGTGTTTTCTCACCCCATAATCGACTATCACATTAGCTGTTTAAACAAAATTTGCTTGCCCCTTAATTTAAATCCCCTCCCCCACCCCTAAATATAAAGCTACAAGGCCCATCGACGAACTCGACCTTACTCTTGACCCAAAGAATCCCCACACCAAGATTCATCAAAATATCTCACTGCCTTCGAGAGTTATCGTGCTTACAGACAGACAGACAGACGGACGGACAGACGGACGGACGGACGGACGGACAGACGGACAACTTTTGCGATGTCATAGGTATCTCTCCACTTACGTTTTGGGATCCCAAAAACGTGCCTACGAGAAGGCAAGCTAGAACACGGTTCCTGAGCCTTTCTTCGCTCGAATACTTTGGGTTACTCAGGGTTACTTTGGGTTACATTGGGTTACTTTGGGTTACATTGGGTTACTTTGGGTTACATTGGGTCACGAGTCTTGCGCACAAATGGCGTACATCACGCTTGCAATTGTCTCAAAAGTATCCCAAAGTAACCCAAGTATCTCAAAGTATCCCAAAGTAACCCAAAGTAACCCAGTGTAACCCGAAGTAACCCGAAGTAACCCAATGTAACCCAAAGTAACCCAATGTAACCCAATGTAACCCAAAGTAACCCAATGTAACCCAAAGCAACCCCTCGTCCGCAAGACTTGCGTGGTGACGTTTCAAACTTTTCGTCAGACGAGACGAGGCGCCGATTGCAATATCTTGAAACTGATGCGAAATTCCTTCACGAAACAATTGAAAATCACGGAAACTTAGAGATACTTTGGGATAATGTAGGTTACTTTGGGATACTTTGGGTTACATTGGGTTACTTTGGGTTACATTGGGTTACTTTGGGTTACATTGGGTTACTTTGGGTTACATTGGGTTACTTTGGGTTACATTGAGTTACTTTGGGTTACATTAGGTTACATTGGGTTACTTTGAGATACTTTTGGGTTACTTTCCAGGGTGTACGAAGTTACTTCTGGTGACCAACCCTGGTGATTACCTCCCAAAAATAGAAGAAACTCCTTTACTGTCAGTACTATTTTCATTGCAGAAAGAGTATTTTCACAAAGCTGAAAATTGGTAAACGCATACTTCACTACAGATGGTTCCTTTATAGCCATTATTTTATAACTGAAGTTACTCAAGTCAAGCCTTTGCTTCTATATCAATGATAGCGATGAATAGCCCTATGATCACCCTACAAATAATAATTTTGATCCGCTAATCTCTTGACCTTAAAAATCTGTTTCTGATGATGCAATCCCTTATTAACCTTTTCCTGGTTTGCGACATTTTGAAAATTTCCGAAATTAATCCGGCTATAATTAGGGTCTTGAAGACCAAGACAGGTCTTGACGAGCGGAAGCGCAAGAACAACACCAAGACCAAGAATTTGCCACTGGTCTTAAGGCCAAGACCAAGATTGTCGGCATCGGTCTTGAAACTGGTCTTAAGACCAAGACCAAGATTCAAGACTACATCTCTGGTTTTTATAAGTTTGAAAAACATCTGTTGAAACTTCCGCCTTGGTCATGCAACAGCAGCATATCAAGGAAGTATGGAGCAGCCCAGCCCGTAACTGCCAAGGAGAAGCGTTTACTGCAGTATAGGCAAGATCTCGATCCTATAAGCGATACCCGTATGGAAATAATTTAGACGTTTTCAACTGTAAAATTAACAGAAGTATTATGGGACGCTTTCAACACGTGTAATATTTCCAGCTGTTTTCAACAACTGTCTGTAAAACAGCTATATGTTGCTGTATCCTACTGTATTTAGCTGTTTTCAGCTGTAAGGATTACTTTCGTTTGTCCAACAGGTGTCGCCAAAACAGCTGTAAACACTCAGAAGTATTATGGGACGTTTTTAACAGCTGTCCCTAACGCAGGTGGATATAGCTGTATGCAGGTGTAAATTACCTTAATTACCTTAATTCGCACTTCCCAGCGAATTAAGATCAGTCTTGATCTGTTGAATCGCTCCGTCATTGATGATGTGATGATCAGTTAGGCTTCAGATGCATCCCAGATATACTTCAAGGGCACACCATTCCACTCCTCATCTAGCGACTTCTTGAAGGATTCCTCGTTGGGTGCTGATACAGTTTCGTTGGTCAGGCTGTTCCATGTTTTGACAACTCGGCAAGAGAAGAATTGTTGTCGTTGTCGGGTTCTGACAGATGGCTTAAACAGCTTCTTAGAGTGTCCCCTTCTATCTGCGCCAATGCTCTGGACAATGGGCATACAAATTGGGGGTTGTTCTTGTGAGGTCAGCTTGTATGTCATAAGCATGTCAGCACGCCGTCGTCGGAAAACAAGTGTTGTCTGTTTCAGCTCCTTCAGACGTTTATCATAGGATTTATCTTTCATGTTTGTAATCACCTTAGTAGCTCTCCTTTGCACTCCTTCTAGGAGCTTTATGTCACCCTTGAACCCTGGTGATGCTAAGCACATTCCAAAGTCAACCACTGGCCTGACAAGGGCCTTGTACAACTTCAAGAAAACGTGAGGAGATCTGCTGGATATGGTTCTCTTGAGGAGGCCAAGGACAGAGTTTGCATGGGAGACAGTCTTTTTGTTGTTTGCATGGAACTTGAGCTGATGATCAACAACAATCCCAAGATCTCTTTCTTCGTCGACAGCCTGCAGTTCTTTGATGCTGTTTGTGGCTCTGTCTAGCATGGTATACTTGGTGCGCGCGTTTGTCTTGCCAAAGTGTATAACACTGCATTTTTCAATGTTGAAAGACATATGCCATGTTGTTGCCCAGTCCTGAATGCGATTGAGATCTGCCTGGAGTGACTCGTTGTTAACTGCACCAAACAGCTTTGAATCATCAGCAAAAAGAGTTAGACGATTGTTTGCCAGTCCAAAAATATCATTGATATAGATATTGAACAGGGTAGGTCCCAGGACACTACCCTGTGGGACACCGCTGATAACTTCACAGCTGCCAGTCAAAAAAGCTGATATCCAACCCACAAGGTCTTCGGGAATCCCACATGCAATTAGTTTTTGTTTCAGGTGTGGGTGGGGAACTTTGTCGAAAGCTTTGGCTAGGGTCTGTTATTGCATCGTATGTCTCCAGCAGGTTTGTTTCTACTGATTTTCCTGGTTGGAAACCATGTTGACTCGGCGACAGTATTCCATTAATTTTCAGATGTTGAACTAGACTTCCGTTGCCTGTGCAACGGGAAGTGTTGCAGCAACTGTGCCCTGTTCCTTAGGGCACAGTTGCGGAGCAACATGTGCAACTGTGCCCTACGGGACACAGTTGCGGAGCAACAGTCAGTTGCGGAGCAACAGTCAGTTGCGGAGCAACAGTCAGTTGCGGAGCAACAGTCTCCATTATGTCCTTCAGAGGACATTTTTCTAATGCGGCTTCGATTGTTATCTTGAAGCATCATTGATATGGTTTTATTTCGAGCTCCTACTAAACTGAGTTTGGTAAAATGTTTAGCTGGTCCAGAAATAAACGAGAATAACACAATAACACAGTTGACAATTCTGAGTATTTATAGGATGGATAATTACAGTTTCAAGATAAACCAGAATTTCTTTAAATAATTAAAAAATTCTAGCTGGCCCAGAACCGAAGTTACCTCTAGAACGTCGAAACTTCGGAAATTATTTCTAAGGGAACGAAGCAACTTGGTATAAAGAACACTTCACTTCTTCTTGCATAACTTTCATAGCACTACTCGATAAAAATAAAATAGACATCAAAATCGAAAATTTAAGAAAATTCCAAAAAATCGGAACGAGATGGACTTTTCCGGAATTATTTCCGGGAAATCTGTAAGAGCTACGGAATTTCATGCTTCAGTTCTCGAAAAGATCAATAAAAGTTCTATATGAGTTCATAATTATTTTATCTCTAAAACGTTTACTTCCGAAACTAGGGCCGTCTTAACTTGACGCCAATTCGAAGTATTATGTTTCGAGACGCACATTTCGGGAATTATTTCCGGGAAATCTGAAAGAGATACGGAAATAACGTCTTATAGTTTTCTGCTTAACTTTTGATGGTCTTAGCTAGGAAAATATAAAACAAACCAAATTCACCAAAAAATTTAAATTGCCCCGAGGGCATGACAAAACTTCCAAATAGAAAAACCCAAAGAAGGAATTTTATTTCGGAGAAACTATTGTAAGCTCCAGTTGTTAGGAGATCGAGACCTGTCGAACCGCGTTGGAAAAAAAATTCTAGCTGGTCCAGAACAGAAGTTACCTCTAGAACGTCGAAACTTCGGAAATTATTTCTTAGAGAACGAAGCAACTTGGTATATAGAACACTTCACTTCTTCTTGCATACTTTTCATAGCACTACTCGATAAAAATATAAGAAACATCAAAATCGAAAATTTGAGAAAATTCCAAAAAAAAATCGGAACGAGATGGACTTTTCCGGAATTATTTCCGGGAAATCTGTAAGAGCTACGGAATTTTGTGCTCCGGTTCTCGAAGAGACAAATGAAAGTTCTACATGAGTTCAGCATAACTGTATTTCTAACAATTTTATTTCCGACGCTAGGGTCGTCTTAACTTGACGCCAAACATCGAACGCAGAGTTTCTAAGAAAAAAACGGTTTTATTTTTTTTTCTGGAAAACTGTTAGAAATTTTACGAACTTCTCTGGAACTTTTTTACTCTGTTTCACGTTTCCCTTCCCTCTGAAAAATCTGAAAATTTTAACTATTACCACTTCGGAGCTACAGGTCGCTGATCACGGTGAAAAAAAAAAAAACTACGAAAGCAGTAGTGTTGCTCCGCAACACAATAATTGAGTCATTTACCACCCTTTCCAAGATTTTAGCTATGACTGATGTAATGCTGATGGGACGGTAGTTCTCTGCTTTCATCTTAAATCCCTTCTTGAACAAGGGGGTGACAAATGCTGTTCTCCAGTCTGATGGTACTTGCTTTGTATCCAGGGAAACTCTGAAAATTTGTGTCAGTGGCTCAGCAATTGTTTCAGCGGTTTCTTTGAGAAGACGGGGATGCAGGTTATCTGGTCCAGCTGATTTGTTGACATCCAGTGATTTGAGTCTCTTGAGAATATTGGGGCTATCAATCTCAATTTGGTGCATTGGGTGGTGAACTGGTCTGGGATTAGTTGTAGGTAGTTCCGTATCCGACACATTACTGAACACGGACGAAAATTGGCGATTGAGCTCGTCTGCTATTTCCTTGACATCCGTGAGTTCAGCTCCTGAGGTTGTTGTTAGCTTAGTGATAGAACGCCGACCAGGGATTTTGGTGGAGACATATTGCCAAAACTTCTTTGGGTTATGCTTGCTTTCTTTGGCTAATATGGCTTCATGATCTGGTAAAGCTTCCTAGTTAGCTTTCTCAATTTGTCCCTAGCTCTCTTGAATTTCTCATGTTGATCTGAACTGTCTGTTCGTTTGTATTTTTGCCAAGATCTTTTTTTCTTATTCAACTGCTTCTTAATTTCTCTAGTCATGTAAGGAAGAGTCTTTGGTTTTCTTTTATATGAAACGGTTGTATTATTCTCTTGGATTGTAAGCAGTGTGACCTTAAACTTTTCCCATTGTTCTTCTGCAGTTCCTTGTAGTATTTCGTTCCAATTCGCCAGTTCAAGGTCCCTTCTGATGGACTTATAATCTCTAAAAACTCTTTTGACAAGTCTATTTGTTACAGTCTTCAGGCGCAGCTGGGTTTCGATGGCTACGTGATCACTTTTGCCAATAGGGGGTAGGTACTCTATATTTTCCAAAAGTTCTTTATCATTTAAAAAAACAAGGTCCAGCAAAGTCGGGTTTTAGGAGGCTCTGTATCGGGTAGGTTTATCAACAGCTTGGTACAGGCAAAGTTCATGTATGCAATCTAAGAATGGTTGTTGTGTCACACCATCTCCTTGCCCTTGGTATGCAAAACCTTCTTTCCATGATAACTGAGGGAAATTGAAATCTCCAGCTATAAGCAGGTTACCTTTATGTGTAGTACTGACTTTGTGGAAATAATCTGCTATAGCTTGTTCAGTATCAATCTTCGAAGGGGAGGAGGGACTTCTATATACACACAAAACTCTTGTTGTGCCAGGCTCAAGCGGAGCTTTCAAACCAAAGCAGATAAATTCGATGTAATCACAAGTCGGGAGAGTATCTACAACTTGTATATCATACTCTGCTCTCACTAGCGCTAGTACCCCCCTCTTGCAATAACTAGAACTCAAATTTGATATTACCTGGTATCCAGGAACAGAGATGTGACTGTCTTCCAGCTTCGTCAGACTATTCTTGGGACACACTTCAGTCAACAAAACCAGGTCATAACCCTTGTTTGTAACCAGTTGCTTGACTTCCTCAATCTTATTTGTTAATTGGTCAACATTGGACACCAATAGAAAGAATTCGGAACTCTTTCTTTTATCTTCTTCTTCATCTGCGCCAGGCCCACTCTTTTCCGGGCCACTGTTGTCACTACAAATCGAATCGGTGGGGCATGTCCTTATCTCAGAGCTACGGGGAGATTCAGCAGTAACAAAGGACACTGATTCCAAACTCAATGCCGAGTCATTTCGGGTACGCGTAAAGTTTATATCTTCAACACTTTCGTATGAGCAGTCTATATCTTCATAATGCAAAGAAGAAAAACTCGTAAAGCTATTTACACTGTACAATGAAGTTGGAGCATCGCTACTGATCACTCCATCGGTTCCAAGTTTTTTTGAACGATTTTGCCTCCTCTGATGACAAGATCTGTCTCGCCCTTCCACAGAAGTATTATGGGACGTTTTCAACAGGTGTCTCAAATGCAGGTGAATAACCAGCTGAATACAGATGGATGCCTAGCCCTGTACTTAGACTTGCCACTTGGCGTCAGCCGTCAAGTGGAAGGGCAATGACTTCTCTCTTACGATTTTCAACTTCAACTTACGATTCCTGATCTTTATTTCAGATCCTTGAATAATTACAAGATAGTAATGAAAAGTTTGCGTTATTCTATAAAGAGGCAAATATTTTTTTTCAAAATTATCGATTAAACGGCAGCACTGTTAAAAAATAACCAGAAGACGGTTTAGCACTTTTGAAGGGGCTCCGACTGCGAAAGCTGCTTTTGAATTATTTTGCGTCACGAAATTTTCCTTCCGAAAAAATCACGAATGACAGCTAAGTAGTATATAAATGCCGCTTCTAGACCTCCGACCCCCCAATTTCAAAACCCCATTTTAACATCAATTTCTTGAACTTTAACATCATTTTTTCCGAATTATCCCCTTTTTTATAGATATTTTTATTTTCTTATTTCCCAAATAAAGGTCCTAAGAAATAGGAAATATTACCCTTTAATACATATAAACTACTACTTCTTTTTAGATTTTTAATTTTTCAATTTTTCATTTTTTATCCAAATATAATAGAAATTCTGCTAAATCAACAACTGCTCAGAGTTATATAAACTAGCCTACTACTTTTTCATTTTTACTGAGTAAACAGTTCTACATCAACATATTGGTCAGAGTTCTTATTCACCCTCATAATAGGCTGCAAAACCAGATTTTTCTTTAGAAGTAACTCATCAGCAATTGCATTATATCTCTGAGGTATAAACAAATCACAGGCTTTGTTATTATGATTAATAACAACAACCAGCTTATCACCATATTTTGTCTTGGCCATTCTCATTTTAACGATGCTATATTTCAATCCTAGAACTAGTTCTTCCTTCCTGATTGTATCATTGAATTTATTCATTCTAATTGTAGACAAGACTTCTCTGATGGACTCCATTTATTAGTGGCTGATTTTATTTAATAAAAATCCAAAACTTCTAATTATTGGTAGAGTAGCACATCCCTCAAAAACAAGCTTTGCGGATAAGATTTGCGCCAATCCTAGCACATGTCTTGAGCGCGCAAGAGCTGAGTTGAAACTGATTCGTCAGCGGCTGGTTGGAGGTGGAGATTCTCCGAACTTCTTGACTTCTGCGCAGAACTCAACTCTCCGTGATCTATTTGAGTTCTGTAACAGAACTCAATTAGATTAATGCGTCACAATCTTGGTTGCTAAGCGGACGTCTGATTCATAATCATTGCGTCTGGCGCAAAGGATTGCATTATTCCGCGTGGTTTGCGAAATGATGTCTGAATGTTGGTTTGCCAGATGGTGGATGATGTATGAAACGAGGCGAGTGTTTCAAACTTGTGAACCATTCTTTTGAACTATTGATTCATTCTTACAATATTTATAACCGTTTAAACGCATTTGTTTCATGTATTTTTCGCGGGGAAAGAATTTAAATGTTTTACGCATTTCCCCTTCGCGTTGAATGACCTCTTCAACCGTTAATTGTCCACATTTTAACATCACTAACAATTCAGTGTAAAAATTATAAGCGGTTTTATGCTCTGACTTTCTCTCTGCAATGTTTAGATGTTTTTCGATTATTTCGATGATAACAGCACCCAAACTTAAAGAAGCTAAAGGCAGTACTAGAAACGCAGACATTCCTGCTGCTGAAAAGAGGAATTTGGATAAAAGTAAGCTATTACTTATATGATTGTAGTATTTGTAACTCCTTCTATGAACAAATAACCTTTTTTCCAACTCATCCATTTATTACTCAATAAAATTGTTTGAAAAATTATTTCACTGAATGAAGATTTTTTCGAATTTCCACCCACCCACCAACTAGGCTAATTTTACAGTATGATTCTCTTTTTTTTCGAGCTTGTGAGTCAAAGTTTAAAAAATTTATGATTTTTGTCACATGAAGAGTAGTAACAAAAAGTGGATTCGACTACACACACATTTCTCACATGAAGAGTAGTAACAAAAAGTGGATTCGACTACACGCACATTTGTCACATGAAGAGTAGTGAAGATTGTACGAAACCCGTGTACACATTTTTCTCACAGAGTAGTAAGGTAATAGAAATTCATTGATTTTCTTTACGGCTGAGAAAACGCAGTCAGGAGAAATTCATTAATAAAAATATTCTCCTATTAAATGATGAATGTTGCAGAGGTTATTCAGCTTTGTAAAAAGGTTATATCGAATAACAAATCGACTATACAAAGATTACCGAATTACACATATAATGAGCTGCGGACTTATGCGAAAATTAATAAAATCAAAACAAATGGAACAAAGAAACATGAAATAACAAATAATATCATAAACCATCTTAATAAGTATATTTTGATAGCTGAAGATAAAATTAAAATTGAACGCAGAAACGAAAGAACCCATAATAAGAAAAGACCAAGACCATCCGACTACAAACCGGACGAGAGATTAAGGGTCATTCTCGAAGATGAGATTAAAGAAAATAATATCACCATTACAAAAATAAAACAAGAGAAGGAAAAGATAACAGAAAAAGATACAAGTGAATTAAAAAGATTTCTAAAAAACAAAAACCTATCCACCCGTGGAAACCGAGATGAAGTCATACAAAAGGTTGAAGAATACTATCATAATATTATTACCAAACATAAAGATTCCATACAGAAAATGAGAGATATCATAAGAGATCAAACAGAAAGAGGTGATAAAAATAGACACAAAGCAATCGATTTATCAACTCTCTTCATAAATAAGAAACAAATTAAAGAAGAAAAAATAATTCCTGATCATTTATTTGAAACGGAAGAAGAACAGCAACCTACTATTGCTAGGGTAACTGAAAATTTGTACACCGTAAACGTTTCAGTTGAAAGCAATGGAAGAGATGAACCTACTCTTATTGCTTTTGTTTTTAACGATTTACAGCGAAGAATGAACGAAATAAATCATTACAGAGTTCAATTTGTGACCAGGGTTATATTCTATAGACAGGAAAATGATGAAGAAGTTGTAGTATTTTACAACAGTACTTCTTGGATTTTAAATAAAAATAGCATACTTACTCATAGTCATTTGGATGATAATAACAAGAGACTGAGTTCTTTAAGTAATACCCCTCGATCGGGGCTACAATTTAGTCGGTATGAAGGAATTGATTATAGGATGACTCGAACTGAGACTTACATGGGAGGAACGTTTAAAATACTGCCAGATTTCGTAAAAAATAAAAAAGCGTGCATAAATATAAAAAATAAAGATCAAAAATGCTTTCTTTGGTGTATCTTAGCATATTTATACCCAGCTAAAGATCATGTTGAAAGACTATCAAATTATAAACAATATGAGAACGAATTTGATTTCAAAGGGGTTACCAACTTCCCGATGGATACACAAGACATCCACAAATTTGAAAATAAATACAACATTAAGATTTGCTTATTTCAAATTGATAAAGAGAAAATAATCAGAAGTCACATACTAAAAAGTACAATAAATGGTAAAACAGCACAACATATCATTCATTTATTATATTTTGATAATCATTATGTGCTAGTAAAGAATCTGAGCAGACTAGTTGGTTCTGAAATATCTACAAGACAAAAAAAGATATACCTCTGCACTTTTTGTGGAAGGCATTTTACGAAACAAGAACACTTTGAAAAACATGAACTTAAAAATAATTGCGAAGACCCTGATATCATAATGCCTCCTGAAGGTTCAAGTATACACTATAAAAATATCGCAAAACAGATGAAAGTGCCTTATTGTATAATAGCAGACTTTGAGTCTTATAACGAAGAATACAACCAGGTAAACAGAAAGAAAACAATAAAAGTAGCTGAACAGAAACCTTTTGCGTACGGATTTCAGGTATGCTGTTCCTTTGATACAAACCAGAACAAATACTACGATTATTTCGGTGAAGATGCTGCAAAACATTTTGTGAAAACCGTTACAAAAGTATCCACAGAAATTGCAAACAAATATGAAAACAGGCAGAGAAATCACACTTATACAGCTGTAGAAATTGCAGAAAAATGGAACATACTTATGGATAAGACCTGTCATATCTGTAGGACTGAAATCACTGAAAATCCCCACTTTGATCACGATCACATGACTGGAAAAAATAGAGATTTTACTCATGCGGAATGCAATATGAAATACAGAATTCCCAAGCATATCCCTGTAGTGATGCATAACTTATCAAAGTATGATTCCCATCTATTTGTAAAAGAGTTGATACCTGATAACGGAATATTTGAATCAGCAGAAAGTTTCATATCATTCTCGAAATCAATAAGTATTCCAAAACAGGATACAGAAATAAAATATGAAATCAGATTCATAGATTCCATCAGATTCATGGCTTCATCTTTGGACAAGCTATCAGCAAATTTAGCAAAATGCGATTGCAAAGAATCCTGTAATCATCTGAGGGAGAATTTCAAGTACACATCGAATAGTTTCAAAAACGATGAAGAGTTCAAAGAAATAATTAAAAAAGGGGTGTATCCTTATGAATTCGTAGACAGTTTCAGTAAAATGGATTGTACAAAGTTACCACCCATAGAAAGCTTTTATTCGAGGTTAACGGGAAAAGGTATTAGCAAAAGTGACTATAAGAGAGCGGTCTCTATTTGGAAGCAGTTTAATTGTGAAACATTACTTGACTATACCAAGTTGTACCTAAAAAGTGATGTGTTAATATTGTCTGATGTTGTAGAGAATTTCAGAAATGTATGTATACATAATTATGACTTGGATCCGCTTCATTACTTCTCAGCTCCAGGACTAACATGGGATTCTTTCCTAAAGCATTCGAAAGTAGAACTACCGTTATTCTCGAAGGAAGACATGTACACATTCGTTGAAAAGGGGATAAGAGGTGGTGTATCTCAATGTATAAAAAGATATGCGAAAGCAAATAATAAATATATGAGCGGTTATAATAAGAATAAACCATCTAACTATTTAATGTATTTCGATAAGAATAATTTGTATGGGTGGGCGATGTCACAAAAATTACCAGCGAATAATTTTAAATTCATTCCAGTACCTGATGAAATGAAAGAGAACACTGAAATTAATTCTTTAGATTATTATCAACTATTAAAAAATCATGTTCAAACAGAAATGAATTTGGAAAATGTGGGGGCAATTTATGAAGTTGATTTAGATTATCCTAGAGAGTTACACAAGTTACATAAAGATCTGCCATTAGCACCAGAACATTTCAATGGAAAACTATGTACGACCTTACTGGATAAAAATAACTATGTAGTTCATCACAGGAACCTAGAATTCTATTTACAAAAAGGTCTGATACTGAAAAAAGTACATAGAATACTAGGATTCACTGAAAGTGCTTACTTACAAGGATACATAGACCACAACACAGCACTAAGAACTAAAGGTACAAATGATTTTGAAAAGGACTTTTTTAAACTGATGAATAACGCTTGCTTTGGGAAAACCATGGAGAACGTAAGGAAACGAGCTGATATGGAAATAATAACTGACGATAAAACAAGAGAAAAAATAATAAAGAAACCCAACTTTAAATCTGAAATTATTTTCAGTGAAAACTTTTCTGTGGCAAGAATGTCGAAGGAAAAGATAAAACTAGACAAACCAATGTATATCGGTTTTGCTGTACTGGAACTCTCCAAGCTCTTGATGTATGAATTCCATTATGATTATATGAAACCTAAATATGAGGATAAAATAGATTTATGTTATATGGATACAGATTCGTTCATATATGACATAAGAACTGAGGATTTCTATGAAGATATCAAACAAGATTTGAATGAGAGGTTCGATACATCTGATTATGCAAAAGATAATCCATATGGGTTTCCTAGTGTAAATAAGAAAGTGATAGGAATGATGAAAGATGAATTAGCAGGACAAATTATGACAGAATTTGTTGGATTACGATCAAAAGTATATGCTTATGATAAGGACAACCAAGAACAATCAAGCAAAAAACTGAAAGGAATAAAAACGAACATAGTGAAAGATAAAATTACGATTCAAAACTATAAGGATGTACTGTTTGGTAAAATTGAAAACCTATCTGTAACCCAGTATAACTTAAGATCATACAAACACCATATGTTTCTAGAAGAACAGAATAAGAAAGCGTTAGATCCTAAGGATGATAAAAGGATAGTAACAAGCGATAAATACACAACTTTACCTTTGGGCTATAAACATTAAACTCAAGTACCTACTTCATAAACTCAAGTACCTAGTTAAAAAATTCAAGTACCTACTTCAAAATTCAAGTACCTAGTTAAAAAATTCAAGTACCTAGTTAAAAAATTCAAGTACCTACTTCAAAACTTCAAGTACCTACTTCAGTAAATCTTATAATGAAAAATTCTTCCTAAATAAATGAATGAAAAGGCACCAATAAAAGTGTATGATTTTAGCGAAAAGAATAACTATCAGAACAAACACGAACTTGCACCTCAGTGGCCATTTAGATTATTAATTTGTGGAAGTTCAGGAACAGGGAAAACCAATTTACTCTTGAATTTAATTTATGAATACATCTGTTTCAACCGAATATACTTGTATGCAAAAGATCTTGAAGAAGACAAATATAAAGACCTTATAGACAATTTAAACACTTTGGAATCCGAATGTAAAACGAATATTTTAACCGTAAGTAATGACCTTAATGATATTATCGATGTTGACGACCTAGACCCCCAGTATCAGAACTTGATTATCTTTGACGATTTTGTAACTGAAAAAGACCAGAAGAAAATAGAAGATTTATTCATAAGAGGAAGAAAGAAAAATGCTTCAATTGTTTACTTGTCTCAGAGCTATCATAAAACGCCAAAGGTGGTAAGACTTCAGTGTAATTATTTTGCATTTTTTCAGTGTTCTAATCCAAAAGAAGTAAAATTAATTAGACAAAGCCATGTATCCAGTATAGACAATGAAAAATTTCTCAAACAATTCGAGGCTGCAACCAAGGGCTATGGGTTTTTCTTCATAGATTTAAAAACAAAAGATATAACCCTGAAGTACAGGAAAAACTTTGAAAAATTTACCGGATAATTTATTTCTATAATAAATGAATAAATTTGGTAGTGTTGGAAAAAAGGTTGGTAACGAATCGAAAGTTACTGACGAAAATGGTAACATTAACCTACACGATAGACGAATTATAAATTTAGGTGATGCGAAAACAGATAAGGATGCTATTAGCTTAAGATCTATGACTGTGATTTTGAATCAATTTAAAGAACAAATGACTGCGGGACAAGTGCAAACCAATCAATATTTTAGCGAAGATATCAACAGATTAACTGCGGTAGATGATTCTCCTGATAATGCACTGATAAGGATCAAAGATAAAGGATTATTTGTAAAACAGACAATTCAAGTTACTGATAAAGAAATTGATGCTGGGGATAAAGTAATCACAAATGTTCAAGACCCTAGAAACAAAAAGGATGCTGTTAATTTAGATACGTTAACAACAAACCTTTTAAAATATGACGAAAAGCTTCTTGTCCAACAAACCCTTAGAAAAAGTATTGAAACAAAGATTGGTGACCTTAGGAAAATCATTGACAAAAAGACTCTTGACCTTAGCAAAAGCATTGACAAAAAGGTTCTTGACCTTAGGAAAAATGATTTTGACCAAGAAGTCCATATCAATGGTATTGAAAGAGCAGTCGTAAACATTTTAAAAAGGCTTTTAGAGCAAAAACCTGTTGATCAAGATTTTGTTACGAAAACAGAAGGCTTTATGAAAACTAATCTAAAGAAATAAAATTTATATGATAAATTAATTTTCTAATAAATGGTTGAAACAATGGAGTATACAGTTTATTTATCAAAGCTTCAGAAAGGAAAGCTGAAGAAATGTTTTGGTGCTAAACAAAAATGTCAGATACGTGTTAGTCATAGTAGGCAAAATGAACGAGAACCAGTAAAGTTACTTTTAAGTAAACGACAAATTGATAAAATTGAAACATGTAAAATGAATAATAAGGGTTGTGATATTGATGTATCATACAAACAGATGAAAGAAGCGATTCAAAAGGGTGGATTACTTCCTTTCCTAATACCGTTAGCAATTACGCTTGGTAAGGCAGCTTTAACAAGTGGTGCTGCTGCTTTGGGTACATTCGCTGGTAAGAAATTGGTGGATAACATAACCAACACAGGTGGGGCGCTTACACTTCCTGGAACACAAAAAGTTGTGGGTCGTGGAAGACCTAAGAAGGAAAAAGAGGATGCATCCGTAAAGAACACAGGTGGTGCACTTACACTTCCTGGAACACAAAGAGTGGTTGGTCATGGGGTACGGGGAAGGCCTAGGAAGTCAAAAAACGGGGAAGTCAAAAAAGAAGCAAAAGTAAAGTAGGACCTCTAACCAATTTTGACATTATGGACGCATTAGGGGATATACCACATTTTAGAGGTGTTTTCTCTATAGATACGTTACCTAAACAAATAAATAACCTAGAATGTGGTGTCATTAACTATGATAAACTCGGAATGCCTGGAACTCACTGGGTAGCGTATTTTAATCTACCTGATGAACCCTATGTCGAATTTTTCGATTCTTTCGGTATACCCCCAGGAAAAGAAATAATTAAATATCTTAAAACTTCAAAGAAAAAAATAGCTTATGAAAATCTTGCCGTTCAAAATTTAAATGAATTAAACTGTGGATTTCACTGTATTTCCTACATTCAGCGCAAAATGAAGTTGGCAGCTTTTCGTTTATAAAAATTGTTTTCTAATAAATGGATATTTATTGTATGAAGTGTAAAAAGAAAACTGACACTGAAGCAATGTTTAAGGCAGTGTCACAGAAAAATAATGTTCCAATGCTAAAAGGTAATTGTGTTTTTTGTGGATCAAGGAAAAATCTGTTTTTAAAAAAAAACCTCGACGCAGAAAAAGATATTTTAAATACGTATTATTCTAATTATTCAGGTGTGGATGATCTTCATAGAAAATTAAAAGAAAATGGAGTGAACGTTTCTAAAGATAAAATAAAAAATGTGTTGCAAAATGAGAATGTATATACCTTACACAAACCTTCTTATCATAACTTTGAAAGGAGACGAGTCTATGTTCACTATGTGGATGAGCAATGGCAAGCTGATTTAGTTGACATGCAGAAATATAAAAAAGCGAATGATAAAACAAATTACATCTTAACTGTAATTGATTGCTTTAGTAAATACGCTTGGTGTGTCCCTTTGAAAGATAAAACGGGTGCTGAAATTATCAAGGCATTCAGTCATATATTTAAAGAAAGAATTCCTAAGAAACTACAAACTGATAAAGGTAAAGAATTTGTAATGAGAAATGTTCAATCTTTTTTGAAAAATAACGACATACACTGGTTTGCATCTGAAAGTGAATTGAAAGCGCAAATTGTTGAACGATTCAATAGAACACTGAAAGAAAAGTTGTGGAAATATTTTACTCACAATAACACTACTAAATGGATTGATATTTTACCTTTATTTGTTAGTAATTATAATAACTCTTATCATCGTTCAATACAAATGAAACCCATTGATGGTAGTAAAAAGGTAAATCAGAAAAAGGTTTACAATGCTTTGTTTCCTCCAGCTGATGACTACACAATCACAGGACATTATAAAGTAGGAGTTTTAGTCAGAATAAAAAAAGAAAAGAGTATTTTTGATAAAGGATATTTACCTAATTATACGAATGAAGTATTCCAGATAGCAGCCATTAGACCTACCATTCCCATTACTTATGAAATATCTGACAAAAGTGGGGAATTAATTCAAGGAGGGTTTTATGAAAAAGAACTTTCCAAATTTATTATGAAATAAAATTACTTGTATATAAATGGATTCAAGACGCTTGAGTGATATGTTATCGGGTATAGTGAAGAACAGAGAAATTCAGAGAAGAAAGGTTCAAGAATATGAGATGGAGAAAGCAGGTTTTCGGGAAATGGCTTCAGAATTTAACGCTCCAGTTGTTACGGCACAAAGAGAAAACATGATGGCACAAAAAGAAAACATGAAGACACAAAATGATAATACTGACGCCATCATGAAGAAATTAGGGGCGATTGATGGAAAATCAAGCGTACAGTTTCTAAAATTAGTTGATACATTTAAAACAACTCATCCATTCGAGATCACTGCTTCAAAGGAATCGAGTAGAGCGCCAACTCCTGCTTTAGAACCAACTCCCGCTTTAGGACCACCATCCATTGATATGAATAAAGATATTAATCCAACGTTGCTAAATCAAATTAATTCAAAACTTAAAGAATCCGGGAAAGGCACTGATACTTATTTTAAAATGCCTACGTATTACATTAATCATCCTACGGATATAGATGAGGCTCTAGAACGTTTGACATCTCTAAGTCAAAGTTATGGCGGGAAAAAAGGTAAAGGTTACTCTAGCTATGATCAAATCATTGAATTTATAAGAGACTACAAGGAGAGGTTAACCAGCATTCAAACTAATTACCATTTAGTTCAACAAGGAACTGGAATATTTATGAATTGTGATGAAATGATTTCAAAATTGTACACTTTAATAGGTAGTAGAGTAAATGGAAATACATCTGATGAGGTGAGGAATGAAGCTATTGATATTTTGGATTCGTTAATGCGAAATAAATTTCTTACGAAGAGAGATTACAATTCAATATATAAAAAATATTTCTAATAAATGGTGTTGTTAAACATTGAAGGTAATGAAAGTATCATTGACATAACATTTAGTCAACCAATTGAATTGAATCGTAATTGGGATTACGAAATAGGTTTGAATCAGTGTACTTTGTGGTATTCGTGGCATAATATAAGTGATAAATTTGGGAATAATACGTTTCAGTATAGGAAAGAGGGGGGATGGGTGAATGTTACTATTCCTAATGGGATGTATAACGATGATTGTTTGAATTATTTTTTGTGTCAGTATTTTGATACTACCAAAGATAAATGTCCTATTGTAATTTCATCCAATCCAGCATCTATGAGATTTGTCATCATATTACAAGAAAAATATGTGTTTAGATTTAATAGTGACTTGTGTCAGATTTTAGGCTTTGAGAAGGATAGTGAGATATCTAAGAAAATCAATGAAGGTACAAAACTTCCGAATATAACAAGAAGCGTTGATAAAATTCAAATTCACTGCTCTCTCGTAAACAGTTCTATCGTAAACAAAAGTAAATCAGACGTCATTTGGACATTTGTTCCGAATACAGAACCCGGTTGTCAAATTGTTGAGAATCCTAGACAATTAATATATCTTCCTATTAACACAAAAGACTTTATTTACTCCTTGAGAATGACAATTACTGACCAGTTGGGAAGACCTATCGATTTGAATGGTGATAACGTTGGATACGTTCTGCATTTAAGAAAAGCTTAAAGGATTAGTGAAATAAAATTATTTACCTATAAATGTTGATTAATAATAAGCGCTTACTTTATAAAAAGCAGTACGGAAGTGGAATCGGTAGTATATTCAAAAATATTGCCAATTCCCAGTTATTTCAAACGTCAGCAAAACAAATAAAAGATGGAGCACTGTCAATGTATAATAATATTATTAAACCAAGATTCGAGTTGTTGAAAAACAGAGCAATAGAATACGGGAAAGATCTGATTGATGTAAACAGGAAAGAACTCATTGATGTGATTGGAAAGAAGAAATCGATGAAGGATCTTCTGGGTACAAATAAGAGATTTTTAAATCAAAGAAGTCAGGATTTGATCAACGCGATAATAACTGGAAGTGGTTTAAAGATTCTGAAATAATTTTTATCGAATAATTTCTTTCTTATATAAATGGCAGTAAATAAAGTTATCAGTCCGCAATGGAACATTTTTGATGAGCCGCTTGTAGATGATACAGTGGTCAAATATGAATTTAAAGAAATTCGAGAAACAGATGTGAATGTATCCAATAAATCAGAGTTTGAATTCGTAACCAAGAAATTGGATTCCTGGTTCTATCCAAGTGAAAGTTATCTTGATGTTAGTGTAAGAATTGTAAAACAGGATGGAACTAACCTAGCTGCAACCGATGTCGCTACTTTAATTAATAATGGATTTAATTTATTCAGTACCGCTGAGTATGTAATAAACGATGAATCGGTTGAAAAAATTAGTCATGTTGGTATTGCAACTACCGTTACGAAGTTGATTGAATATTCCGATGATTATTCTAGAAGTGCAGCCAGAAATCATTTCTGGTATAAGGATTATAATCAGGGAACAGATATCAGCCCTATAATAAGTTCATTTACCTCACCTGCAGCAGCAGGAAATGTGGATGTCATTTCTAAATCTAATCCAAATTATAATAAGGGGTTTGAAAAGAGATATAATAGAACTGAAAACAGTAAATTAGTAAATATGTATTTACCATTATCAGAGTTGTTTGGATTTTTGAAAGGAAACAAACGATTTTTTAGAGGTGCATCACACAAAATATCTTTAAGAAGAAATGATGATAATAATATGATTATAAGAAATGGGGGTTCTAATTGTAAAGTGGTCATTGAGTATTTATCCTGGAAAATCCCTATCATAGCTCCTAGTATTGAAATGATGAGTGAATTGGAAAAGGGTCTTGCAAAGGATAAAAAGTATAATTTAATGTGGGAAGCATGTAATACTTATAAAAGTGATGTTAGTCAGAATAATGAGCACACTTGGAAAGTTGTGTCGGAGAGAAATAGTCCTACGAAAATCGTTGTGATGTTACAGAAAAATGAAAAGCATAACAATCAATTAATGAATAATATGGTGTTTGATCATATGAATTTAACAGACATAGAACTTAGAATTAATGGGGATAAATATCCAGAAGAATCACTCAAATGCGACTTTAGCGATGAGAAATGTAAATACTCGAATCTTTACAATAGGTTCATACATTTGGGTTATAAACAATTAGCGTTTGATACTGGTAGTGTTGTTAGTATAGAAGAATTTAAATCAGTGTATCCACTATTCTGTTTCGATGTTTCCAAACACGAGTCAAATATTTATAATGGAACAACTGCTGATATTGAAATAAGTTTAACATTAAAAGATAATCCACCCGTACCATATAATGTTTACTGTGTAATATATTATGAAAGAAAAGCTACGTTAGATATTATTAATAAAAATATGTATGTGAGTTTGTGAGTTTGGATTTTTATTAAATAAAATCAGCCACTAATAAATGGAGTCCATCAGAGAAGTCTTGTCTACAATTAGAATGAATAAATTCAATGATACAATCAGGAAGGAAGAAGTAGTTCTAGGATTGAAATATAGCATCGTTAAAATGAGAATGGCCAAGACAAAATATGGTGATAAGCTGGTTGTTGTTATTAATCATAATAACAAAGCCTGTGATTTGTTTATACCACAGAGATATAATGCAATTGCTGATGAGTTACTTCTAAAGAAAAATCTGGTTTTGCAGCCTATTATGAGGGTGAATAAGAACTCTGACCAATATGTTGATGTAGAACTGTTTACTCAGTAAAAATGAAAAAGTAGTAGGCTAGTTTATATAACTCTGAGCAGTTGTTGATTTAGCAGAATTTCTATTATATTTGGATAAAAAATGAAAAATTGAAAAATTAAAAATCTAAAAAGAAGTAGTAGTTTATATGTATTAAAGGGTAATATTTCCTATTTCTTAGGACCTTTATTTGGGAAATAAGAAAATAAAAATATCTATAAAAAAGGGGATAATTCGGAAAAAAGGATGTTAAAGTTCAAGAAATTGATGTTAAAATGGGGTTTTGAAATTGGGGGGTCGGAGGTCTAGAAGCGGCATTTATATACTACTCAGCTATCAACTTTAAGCATTTCACGGCTTTTACTTAACTGTCAGACATACAGGTGTTAAGTTCCGTGTAATAGTAAATACCTACAGCTGGATTCAGCTGTTCCAACTGTATCTGAAACAACTGTCAGACATACAGGTGTTAAGTTCCGCGTAAGACTGATTTCCTACATCTGGGTTCAGCTGTGCCAACTGTTTCTGAAACAACTGTCAGAGATACAAGTGTTAAGTTCCGTGTAAGAATGATTTCCTACAGCTGAGTTCAGCTGTGCGAACTGTATCTGAAACAACTGTCAGACATACAGGTATTAAGTTCCATGTAAGAATGATTTCCTACAGCTGGGCTCAGCTGTGCCGACTGTATCCGAAACGACCGTCAGACATACGGTTGTTAAGTTCACGTATAAGGACTATTACGTGCAGCTGAATTCAGCTGTGCTGACTGTATGCGAAACAACCGTCAGACATACAGGTGTTAAGTTCCGTGTAATAATAATTACCTACAGCTGGGTTCAGCTTTGCCAAGTGTATCTGAAACGACTGTCACACATACGGGTGTTTAATTACGTATTTACTGTATACTGTATAGTTTTCGTATTTATTTCGTGCAGTTGATTTCGGCTGCGTTGCCCGTTTGCGAAACAACCTTCAGACATGCAGGTGTTTCTAACCGCATAAGCTTTTTTTGTACAGTAGCTATTATGTTGCAGAATGTGCCTTAAACGATTGCTATAGTACGACGTCGGTCTTTTCTATTTGAACCTGCAAGAAAATAACTAGACTCAAAACTGCTTTAATTGGAAGAATAGCTGTTTAGAAAAGACTCGCTCCCGTTGACGATAAACTGGAATTTAGTTTAACATCTGAATCATCTGATGATGCTGTTATTCTTAAGAAGAATACCTTGCTACTCTACATCCTCTTTGATCTATTTTAGCACGGTTCACTTCCCACTTTTCTTGAAACGAGTTTCTTTATTTTTATTTATTGACAGTCATTACTTCTCTCTAAGCAGGCACCGTTGTTTACAGATTGCTCAACGCCAGGGTAAAGCTGCTTCTAGTTGTAAACATTTACGGCTTTAAACAGCTAGTTACGGCTAAACCCCCCTGTTTTCCAACCATCAAACAGCTATACAGTGACATGCTGCTATGTCTCAAACACTGACAAGTGTAAACGGCTGCTTACAACAAGAAACTGCTGTGTTCCCATCAGGTGTATACAGCAACATACCGCTTTGTATCCAACGCTTATCCCGACTAGACGTAAGAACTACAGCTGTATAGGCCACCAGACAGGTGTATACAGTAACATGCTGCTGTGTCTCTAACGCGTATCCCGACTAGACGTAAGAAGTGCAGCTGGATACGACTGTTCACAGCTACACGCAGCTATAAACAGCTGTAACATCGACGTCTATCGCCAGTAGCTGTAAATTCAACAGTTGGAAGCAGGTGTTTCCAAGTGAAATCAGCTGAAAACAATTGAAAACAGCTGAAAACAGGTCAGAACAGCTGGAAACGTCTAAATTATTTATAATCTAAATTATCTAAATTATATAAGACTACTGAAATAATTGATTATTTGTTGTTGATTACGTAGTGTTGTGCCTTGTTTCTTTTTCCTTATTTTTCCTACTCCATTTTTTTTGTATTTATACATTATGATGCGTAATAAAATTATAATGATAATATTTATACATTATGATGCGTGATAAAATTATAATTATAATATTAATGGATACTGTCTGCCGTTCGTTTCCTTCAAAGACAAAAACGCACGAAATCAAAGTACTACCAAAACCGCAGGCACAATAAAAACCTTCTTCGAAAAACCAAATCCATACAAGTGAATCATGTAAACAATGCAGAAAACGGATACGTCAGCTATGATAATCTGTCAGTGATATTTAGGCTCTTCTTGGCAAGGGTCCTCGACAGGCTGTTGAATACCAGGGAAAACGTTGGGAACCTGCGATTTTGATGCGTTACAATTAGTTCTACGTCCCTTATTTTTGTGATGGCGGAAAATGTACGCTTCTGTGTTCGTTCATGCCCCAACGCTGTCCCTGATTTTCGGCTGCCTGACGAGGACCCTTACCAATAAGGGCCGAAATCTCGCTGCCACAGATCATAGCTGACGTATACCGTTTTATTCACTGTTTGATCTGTTTCCCAGTCAGCTTGAGCTCAAGGAGTATTTATAAAATATAAAAGCAGATGGAAACCTCACTCTATTCATGTATTAATTCGTCAGCACACTAAGAAGATTAAGATAACTTAATATCTTTTATTGGACCACAGAGCACCTCATGCCACAACAATTTCCTCGAAGACTCGTTATTCGATCTCAGAATCACGCCATAATCTTTGAGTTGCTTCTGGTGCTGTCTCGTTAAGAAATGTTGGCGCAAGAGTTTGGAATATGTTGCTGAACTGTTAGAAAAGAGGAAAAAACCTGACCTGAATCTTCAAAAGCCGCATAAAAAAAGAACTTCAAGTAACTTCACTAAGTTACAACTAAAACGGTTATTTTCTAGGTCAAGACCGTTGGAAGAAGAGCGTCACTCATTCTTGAAGAAGGATCAACAGCTATTTACCAGATTCCTGGAAACTTCCGTCTCCTGATCGTCCATGCTAAATGCGATCGGAACTCCACCAGATTTGCAGCAGCTTCAACAGTCGCCGGCACTTCAGTACCTTTTTCTTTCATTAGTTGCAGGAACAAAACGTGGCTCTTCAGTAAGGAGAACTTACTCGTTGAATGGACATTAAATGTCACCCTCTCAAATAAATTAGACAAGAACATCGAACTTAACAAAGTTGGAACGGGTGACTTTTCAGAAGAAAAAACTCTCGGTATTCTTCATCAAGACGGTCTGAAAAGGTTGGAAAATCTCAGAGATACTTACGTGGAGTCACAGGTGATGATTGCTGTGCTTGGACATCGAGGATCGGGAAAGTCAACGATTGCCTCTCTGCTTTCAGGGAATTCAGAAATGTTTGAACAAGGACGGCGAAGTACCAAAACGACGACCCTCGGCATCGACGTCTCTCCAGTTATCCCCCTGCCTGACTACATAAATGCTGCAGAAGAACATCTTGGACTGGCAAAGATGGAAGCAAGCTTAAAGATAAGCCCAATTATATTCACTGACAGCGAAGGTATGGGCGTCAGAGGAGACGATGTTGACTTTATTGCAACGGTACCACCTCTTCTTTTCTCAAATATCCTCTTGTGGATCACTGCTGACGCTATTCGAAACGACGAGGAACTGCTGAAGCTCAACAGGTATCTCAATCTCGCGAACAAAATTCAAGATGAAAGCGGAGCGCTGTGTAGCGATTTCAAGCCAGGAAAATTTATTGTCTTGGTAAACAAGATGCAGGGAGAAGAAAGCGATAAAAATCTAACGAGAGAGCTCATAGAAGAAGAGTGGGAGGACAGATCTGCCACGAAGAGGAACGAAATTCGAAGAAAGCTGAAGCGGTGCTTCCAGTCAGTTGAAGTAGTTGGATTCCCCTATCTGAAGATACCGCCGGGTGTGACTAGCATTACGTATGCGATGATAAAAGGCGCAGGTGCAGACAGGTTTCGACGAAGTCTTCGTAAGATTGCAGAAAAAATTGTTCAAGCTACCAATGAGGAGCGCACGCTGGCTGGTACCATCATTACTTCGAGAGATCTTATTGAACTCTTTCAATTGGTAATTAAGAAAATCAATGAAGACGCCGTGTTTCTTGACGACGACTTGAGAAATGTCATATACCTTTCGAGCCTTAAACATAAGCTCAGAAACTATGAAATAGAAGTGAGGAATAATATTGCTGCGATGGAGAAGTCCAGTTTCGGAAATCTGAGCAAGTTCATCGACGGAATGAAAAGTATTTTGAAAAAGCTTTCTGGTAAGAAGTCCGCAATAATGAAGGACACAACGAAAAGACAGAAGACCCTTTTTGAAAAAGAATGGACGCAAGTTCAACATAGCCTACTTTCATCCATCCAGAATTCTGCAACATTCGCTGCCAACGTCTCAGCCAGCGGGTTGGGATCCGCGATTAGAAATTTCTTATCTGTCTGTGAGAATGTCCCTGCTAAGGGTCATCGTTGCATGAGTAGCTTCTTCACACCAGAGATACAGAAAATCTCCGGTGAAATTGGCAGCCTGCCCCAAGAGATCAAAACACCTGGAACTTTAATTCTATCGGGGCTGGCTCGAAATACATCTGCGATTCTTGGCTTTTGCAAGAGTCTGCGACGTAGATTTGCCTATCATGAGCGTTCTAAATTCGAGCAGCTAAGAAGCTTAAGCTTAGCCTTGCTGGAAAATATCAAGGATGGACAACCTTCAAAAATAGCAACAAGCGGATTTGAGAACCTGCAAGAGATAATTATCAAACCTAACAGGATACAAGTACCATCGGAGCTTCCGTGCCATCTAGATGCGCTCATAGACAAAGGGAAGATTGCCTTGAGATTCACACATACATCTTTTGTTCGCGCTGCAAGAACCACGGAAAACCGACTGAAGTACCAGCGACGCACGACACCTTTCGAAACGCTGTTTGATTTTTTCACTGACGTTGAAAAAGAGGTCAATAGTGGAAAGCGCCTAAGAATTTTTCATCAGGTCTGCAACGTTACTGAAATACTTGCCTCTGTTCCAGGCAATACCGACGAGGTTATCATCATATGCTTCCATGCATCTATTTATGGTAAAATCAGAACCAGAGTTCGTCATCTGAGCCTTGAGACAGACACACTGACTATAGACGAAAAAGGCTCGATAATTGATTTTCTGAGACCAGAAATTCCACCAAAATCTAGTGGTCCTGGAATTCGTGGGGAACAAGGAAGTACAGTGGCCATTAAAGTACATGAAGCTGTGGCCGGTGGTAAGCTCCAAGTGAAAGCTGATGGTGGATTGGGCGGAGAAGGTGGCAAGGGATCCCCTGGTGGCCCAGGACCCAAGGGAGAATCAGGGACGGTTTCACAGGATTGGTCCGATAAAAATTACTACGATAATCTTAATCTAATCGCCTTACCGGCAAAAGTAATAAAACAAGAGTTCTGTAAGAAAAAAGGCTTTGTGGGATTTATACTCCAAGAGAAATATCTCTGCCGTGAAATAAAGGAGTGCAGTATGAAACAAGTAACTATCGCAAAAGGAACTCAGGAAGGCGGAAGAGGCGAAAAAGGGGCTCCAGGTTTTATCGGGGGTGAGAGGGGCTCCCCCGGTTCTCTCGTAGTTGACAGTCTCCCTGCGTATCGACAATTCTTCAGCATCTTTGCTGGGAGCTTTGGATTTGGAGCATCTGGTGTGGAAGGTGGGGAAGGTGGTGAGGGAGGTCCAGGAGGGCAGGGAGGACACCACTTTCATCTTGATGTTCATTACACGCGTCTAGTAGATTGGCATAAGGATCACGGAGACCGGACAACTAGCAGCCTTACTGCAACAAAAAAGTCTGTCAGTCAATGGCCGGATGGACCAAAAGGATACAAGGGACAAAAAGGATCAAAACTATATTATCCGTGGTTTGATATAAAAACTCAAATTAATTTCGTTCAGACTCGTCAAAGAAGCCCTTTGTCAACGATTTTCCACAAACTGCGTGAGTTCAAAGTTCAGAAGACCGAAAGGGTATATTCTGGTGAACGCTCAATTGTTATTTTGATGACGCACGTGAAAAACTTGATCCGCCTCTTTTCGACGCAAAAATCCTCCCTGTCCAAGTTTAGGGGTTTCTACGCATCCCAGCAGCCATCCCTTAGTGTAGACTCTCTGGTAACCGCTGATGCTGGTCTTGCACAAGAGCTGGCCAACGCCTATCGAAGCCAACAAGTGGCGTTGCAAGAAGATGCAGAGGCATGTGAGAGCGGGCTACGGAGGATTGATTCTGACTTGTCAACATTCGCTGCTGATGATTTTAAATACATGGTCGACAACCTTCATGAGAAATTGTTAACTGAGGCTAAGGACAGCCTGAACGAGGGTATTAGAGAAGTTGAAGAGGCGCGAAAGAGGGCCAAGAGAAGTATTGCAGGAATTTTTTGTAATGCGTTTGCGGTGATCTTCAACATCGCTTCTATTGTTGTCGGTAATATTCCAGGTGCTGTCTCCGGCATGGCAAGCCTCTTTAGCTCAGGAAAAGACCTATATAAATCTGCAAAATCTCTGCAAAATAAAGACCCAACTAGCATAGATCCAGTCTTAGACCGGTATTTTGACGCTGTCCAGTCGGCTTTTGACACCGGAGCTTCGCTAAGCACGACTATCAGTACCTTCGTTGATTCTCTCAAGGACACCGGGATAGGACAGCGGATCGAGCTTGGAGTCAAGATTGGTGATTTAATGACGAAATTCAGCCCTACTTCTTTGGCTGGCAAGTCAGTTGACGTTCGATTCAAGCGGCACGAGATTCGACTGATCGTGTCTGAGATGAAAGCAGCTCTTCTTGAGTTCTCCAGCGCGACTGGAGTCGGAAGCTTTCCCCAACTTGAGAGGCTGGCATCCTTGGTCGAGCTGAAAGTTGAACTAGCTGAAAAGCTCATCGATACAACACAAGAGGTTTCCAGAATACAGCTGGTGATCGATGGAGTTCAGCGACAAAAAACTACAATGCTCAGCTTATCAAAGAAAATCACAAGTACTGTTGTCGCAGCTCACGATGTTCTCGACGAAATCGTCAGTGCTTCCGTCATTTCAATGAACTACAACGGCTTCGAGATTTTTCGGAGCATCAACGACATGATCGATATCGTGAGCCATCTACGGCAAAACAACAAGTTCTTAGAAAGAATGCCACCTGTCTATCCATGGTCGTCCGTGAAAACCTACCAGGCAGCACTGGATGTCCTCAATGGCGAGCTTGGAAAATGGAAGGGTCTACAAGATGGAAATGTCGAGGTCACACTAGACGATATTGACTACCCAGCAGAGTTTTCTCTTTTGCGAAACAGCAGAAGCGCGAGATTCCCTATACTTGTCAACGGTGAAGACCAGATGTGGATTGACACAGTCAAGGCCACGCTCCCTGATGTACTAGCAAAGGAAGAACCCATAACTATCCTAGTTCGACATCTTGGTAAAAAGATGTTTGATATAAGTGGGGAATTCCAACTCCCACCCATAGTATTCGAAAGCACGTATCAGCTACCAGGACCGGACTGGAAGAGCTCGCCGAAGACGATTTATAACGCCATTGAACTGGTGAACTACCCCCTCGACTCTTACTTTGAAATCGAGCTACCCGCTAACTATCGGACAGTGAACCTGGTTAGCAACAGGGATTTGAATCTGACGGCTGTGACCCAGATAAAGTTGGAGTTCAAAGTGTGGTATGAAACATAGAAATGTTCGTAACTGTGATTCTCTTAATTCTGCGCTTTTTGTTTGTGTTTGCATTTAAAATCATTAAATGAATAGCTTTAAGGATCCGACAAGCCGACTCCACCGAAAAGCCCCTCTTCTTATTCTGCATCTTCATATTATCCCTAGCTTATTTACGGAATTACAAGTTTCAGAAATCCCCGCCCTTCATTTCTGCTTCGTTTTTCGTCTAAAATATCTTCAAAACTTCGCAGTTTTTGTTTTGTTTAAAATATCTTCTATCTTTCTCGCCCAAGAATCTCTGTTCTCACATCGACCCACTAAATGAAATACATCCCCCTCTTGTTAACTGCACATACACCAGAAGTTAGGACCAGAACTCGACTTAACTTACCGTTTAAACTTTCTTGATGGGAGACAATCCACCCCCAAATTCACCATCCATTTCAGTGTGGTCCATGCCCTGGTTTAAAAGAACCTCCTACCACCTCATATCTGTACCCAAGGCGATATAGTAGGCTAGACAACAATTTGGTGAAATCTAGAACAATCAGATAGAACCTCCGTCTTTGGTCGCACGCAGCGAATATGGATACCCCAAAAAACTGAGCGGAGGTAGAGGTACTTGCTCTAGCTATGATCTGATACCCGTCTACTTCCGTCTTCGCCCTTGCTCATCGCATAGCAATAAGTGCAGGAGGAACGCTGACCCACTCTGGAGCGCGTCCAGACAACCAATCGGCTCCAGAGAACCAATCGGCTTTGACTTTGAAAGTTTCTTCTACGCGACTTCACAGCGAGATAGCTATTTGTAGAGGTAAGGAAACGTGATGTGCAGCGTAGCTCCTAACCTCCGCTCGTTTGCATCGGGCAGAGTATGGGGAAATATTCGACTCCGCTTGGTCTTATTACAGAGATAGGGAGACGAAATCTATCTGATTATTTGTTATCGATGAAATACTGTTGATGACACGAGCCGCTTTCACAATGATGCGTGGAGCCCTTCACATCAAGCTACGCAACCTCTGCGTCTCGCTTGCGGCTACACAAATAAAACGTAATGCACCAGATTTTTCAGTGAAAATTGGCCTTATTACAGTTCAGCGCTCCAAGTGGACTAGCTTCTATTAGTCCCCCAATGCCTCATAACCAACCCTTGTTTAGACACAGTAAAAAGTCGGATCCATAGGGTAATGGGTCTCTTTCACTTTCTGCTGCCGAGACATAATGCAAAACCTCCATTACCTGGCACACAGATGACAGGTTTTCCACTCATTAAGGCGGAACGGTACTTTAAAACTCGTAAAGAGCAGGTATACGCTTTTCCCATGTTAACTGACAAAATCTGTTTCAAGAGTGTATAGCCAAACTGACGGTGGCGGAAAAATTCCAAGATACCCATTTTGTAGTACTTTTTACGGGCTACAAAATGTTTTGAACAGTTTTCAAAGCCGACACATTGTTTGCCATGTAGGCTAGAAATAAGAAAAAAAGTGTCTTCTCCGCCAACTAAGTGTACTCGACTTCGGTAAATTCTGTCACGATAAATTTGGTATCGTTTGAAAGCCTAAAAAATAAGCTACAAAACGTTTTGAACGGATTTTGGAATTTTCGTTTCCTCTAGTCCCAGTCCCTTCTTTTCTCCAAAAAACACATTTTCCTCACATCGTTTCCATAGCATGGGGTATTATCGCAAGGACGCATCAAGACCTGTAACCCCATTGGGACAGCAGAGGCTATTCACAGGGGGTAAAGAGGGGAGATCATGAAAACAGATTATTATGCCAGATTATAAAACAAATAATTCAAAGGACTTCCAGTAATACGACAGTTGCGTAGTACAATTCAATCGTGATAGCAAAATGAGAAAAAGGAACAAGAGAGGTGATTACTTGAGACCTGTACAAATTCATTGGATGCGACTTGAAGTAAAACAAATAAGACTAGGACGCCCGAGTTTGTCAAGATATGTGCTTAGTGAGATGACAAAGAATTACGCCGTCTCAAATGAAACACCGACAAGAAGCGAGACAAAGAAAAAAAAAGCGAGACAACTGCAGAAAATTCGGATAATGACCGCCATTAAAGCTCGGACAGCATTCAGAAACTTGAAATGCCCTGAACTTGAAATCTGCCGACGGCTCGTCAACGTCCCCTATATGTTTCTGTCTTACTTTCATATTCTTTCATTCAAGTAGCCTAGGCTAATGAATCTCTACAAAACTTATTGCATCACAGCCTAGTTGTTTTTCTAACACCCCAAGTGCTACATAGCTATAGCAGTTTCTGTACATCCGCCGGTCAGTCCGGGCTTTGCCAGTTCAGGTACCACATAACGATGGAACTTGCCAGCATACTGGTAAAGGACCCGACCTAAACGTCTAGGTAAATTTCGTTTTTCGGATTGAACCATCTGCGGGGCAGTGGAGGAATGGGAAATCCGGAAACTTGTGAAGAGCGCATTCAAACGGGCCATACGACTGGAATGAGACTTACGAGTTTAGAGAAAATGTCGGATGATTCATGTAAGTGTCCGACCGGATTCGGCCACAGTGGAGGAAGTTGGACGGGGGTACCGAAAATTTTGTGGCTTGTCTTTGGGTCACACGAGGGGTGCGCTATGAATTCCCTATAAATTACACAATTTCTGGTCTGGACCGGATCTGACCACGGTGGGTGGGAGCGGCACCGCACCCGCGAAGCGCCGCGATTTTTCGTCAAAACAGTTGATTTTATTCATGAAAACAGTCGGTTTTTCTGAAATCGTGAGTCAATTTTGTTTCAAAATTGTCGTTTTTTTGGGATCCCAAAACGTAAGTGGAGGGATACCTATGACATCGCAAAAGTTGTCCGTCTGTCCGTCCGTCCGTCTGTCTGTCTGTAAGCACGATAACTCTCGAAGGCAGTGAGATATTTTGATGAAACTTGGTGTAGGGATTCTTTGGGTCAAGAGTAAGGTCGAGTTCGTAGATGGGCCCTGTAGCTTTACATTTAGGGGTGGGGGAGGGTGGTTAAATTAAGGGGCAAGCAAAATTGTTTTAAACAGCTAATGTGATAGTCGATTATGGGGTAAGAAGACACGCTGAACACGAATATGAAAACCACTTTCTCGCCGGACAAGTAGTTCGTCCGGAATCCGGCCAAAACCGGAAAGTTTGTTAGAAGTAGAAGTCTTATTTGAAGTTGATTAGATGTTCGACATAGGGGTAAGAAGGCATGCTGAACAAGAATATGAAAACCATTTTCTCGCCGGACAAGTAGTTCGTCCGGAATCCGGCCAGAACCGGAAAGTTTGTTAGAAGTAGAAGTCTAATTTGAAGTTGACTAGATGTTCGATATAAGGGTAAGAAGGCATGCTGAACACGAATATGAAATTTATTTTTCGCCAGACAAGTAGTTCGCCTGGAATCCGGCCGAAACCAGAAAGTTTGTTAAAAGTAAAAATTTTATTTGAAGTTGATTGATGAAGTTTTTTGCCGGAAAGTTTGTGAAAAGTAGAAGTTTTATTTGAAGTTGATTAGATGTTCGTTTCAGGGATAAGAAGACATGCTGAATCCTTATATGAAAGCATTTTCTACTCGGACAAGTGTTTAGGTCGGAATGCGGCTGAAACTGGAAAATTTTTGAAAGCAAAAGTTGTGTTTGTAGTTGATTAGATGTCCGATTTGGGGGCAAGAACGGATGCTGAATTCGTATATGACAATTTTTTTGCCGGATATATAGTTCGTCTGGAATCAGGCTGAAACCGGGAACTTTTGGATGGTCTAAATAAATGCTTCGTTTCTAATCGTGAATATTGTAGCCAAATAGCCTTTCTGGTTTTATCGGATGCACTACCAGACCTTCATTTGGTCTGTTGGGTCGTCCCCCTCCCTGGCACACTACTGCATTCTGACACCGAAGCTGCCAACTATTATTACCAACAATCATGGGCCCTTGGTAGCAGTTTTATAGTTTGAATGTTTTTTTACATATTTAAGTGATCGACGCGCCATCTCTTGCCGTTCTTGTAGTGTCAGGTGTAATCGAGAATTAACACCACTTACTGAATTTAAAGCACAATGTTTTCATATACGATTACTCTTTATCCATCTGTTATACCTAGCCGAAAAATATATCTGTTTTATCGTTAGGATACATAAGCGATTATATTTGTTTTTACCATGATTTCTAAAATTCGTTTTTAGTTGTTTTCTCGTTATTAATTGTTTCTCCTTAATCCTTTTCCAAAGTTCATCAGTAAAAATCTTCAAGAAGTCTAGCGGACACTGGAGAAGACAAAACCGATTTGTCTGGATCAAATATGGTTTTTGGGATCCCATCGGAACCTTTGGTCTTGTTCTTGAAAACGGTCGTGTATCCTGCAAAAACAGTCGGTAAAAATTACCAGCCATTCGGTACAATTTTTTGCGCGCACATGGATCAAACGACACAGTGATATAAGTGGAGTTGCGCACATGAAACTTGGAAGGTACAAACGTCTTGTATTTTAGAGGATCCTTTTCGGGATCCCGAACTGATTTGACCTCTCTGGGTCAAAGTTTGTAGATAAGCCACGTTGCCTGCACAGCGTTTCGAAAAAAATGAAACTCGGACGGTACAAAGGTCTTGGGCACTAAATGTGCCATTCTTGATCCAGGCCGGAACCGAGCTCGGTGGGCAGAGTGGGGGTAGGGTCCCGGATATTTCCTGGAAATGCTCCGATTTGAGAGAAACTTGATGGGAGCTAGGATTAGATGCCCTGCATTATGCCATTCGTGGGTGTGAACTGCATCTGGCTACGAAGGATGTGGAGTGGAGAGGATCCCCGAGAAAGAGTAGGGAACTAATTGATTGAACGATTGGGATGAAAATTTGACGGTATATAAGTCAAGGGGCGAAAAAAAGTTCACACGTAGCAAAATCCGTAAGATTCAGTAATTGTTTAACACGTAACAAGAGGCGTATTCTTGCCGTTCCCCGAGGACTCCACTTGAGGAGTACCCGCGTTTTTGTTTGTCCCGGGGACTCACTCCCCGTATTCTCGCGAGTCCCCACGGACGGGGAAATGCTCCGATTATCATCACCATCATCAAAAAGGACTCCCTTTCAGATTCGGAGGGGATCAATTTTTGCTGGTGTTGGTGCAATGAAAAACTTTCGTCAACTGCAGATTTCTTTTTCGAAAAAATCTGTTTTGGAAGCATTCTCGTTCTCGCTGTTTTCTGTACGCGGAGTCCGCGTGGAGTGACTCCCTCTATTCTCGCCGTTCCCTTCGATTCCCCGAGGAGTCCTCGGGGAACCCGAGAATACGCCTAAGGTCCGTAAAATCCTTGACAAGCCATTTCTTACTCGATTGATAATTACTTTACAATCCACCCAAACTGATATTGACTGATATAAACTCAAAACATACCCCGGATTGGAAACCCACTAGAGAAAGGGGGAGTGCCGTCACAAATACTCCTTCTGCCCAAGCTGACTGGGGATGGTGGAGTTGGTGCATACGTAGGCTACAGACAGAAGATATTGAATCCCGTATTCTACAAATGTTGGCTTGTTTTCAAATCCGGTTGTAATCTGGGGAATTTATCTCCGGAAATTTATGACAAAAAGGATTAACGGATGGATCTGGTTAAGAAGTGAATAAGGGATACAGTAATACGTCTACGGACTCTGGTAAATACCTCAGAACTTCAAGGCCGACTCTCCGGCTCTACAAATCCAATAACTATTAACGTTCGGGATCCCACAGCAACTTTTAGCCTTGTTGTTAAAAAATGAAATGCTTCTTTGCAGGTTTCCGGCATTCGTATGTTAGACAAGCGCTTTTACTATAGTAAGTGAGTAATTAGTAAGCTTGTTGCTTCAGGTAGGCTACTTCAAGGACTACAAAAAAGCAGCATCCTAAACGTAATGCAAATGCAATCTGGGGTCAGTTTCACAACCCAATTCCCTCTGATGACCTCTGAGACTTAGATAAACATCGCACAGTAGGAGTCCTTTGACTTTGACCTGTTCACCGACCAAACCCATTTCTGAATCGGCCATAATGGGTTTAGACTACCGTTCCCCCTTAACCTGTGGATCTATTTTACCATGTCTGATCCACGTGCTGATGGTGAGGCATAGGGGGATTAACAGAAACTAGTCTGCTTGGAAGCGCTGAACGGGAATATGGCCAATTGGATGTTCTTGAAGAAAAATTTGAGTTGAAATAAGTGAAGAAAAACTTACTAATGACGAAAGAAACGAAAACTAGATCTATATTACGTGGGCAACGTGAAGTGTTGCATCGACCTTTGTTCGCTTCTCCGACTAACCCGCTGAAAAATTATCTTAGAAATAGTAGTATGAAGTTGTACGAAAAAGAAGCATGCAGTACCAACTGATGCAACTGGGTACTACTGCTCAAGATTGGCCCAGTCGAAGGCACATTTCGTACAGTCGTACATATCAATCCATGCAACTTTTTCGTACAACTATCATACAACTACATAGGCCACACATTTAGCATAGGGAAGGTGTTGCGACAGCGACACTTTGGTTTTGTTACTTCGCTATCGGTTAATTGCTGAAGTTGCCAACCCATCGAGGTATTCAAAATGCTATCCATCCTGAAAGCTTCTCGCGCAGGTGTGAAAGATACGCTACGCAACGCAACGCGTAGTAAATTAAAAGTATTGTAGGAATTAATGAAGATTAAAAAAGAATTAAAAAGAAGAATAAGAAGTATACGTTAAAATGAATAATAAAAATAAGATTCTAATAGATAAGTAATATATAAGAAGTTCCTCGAGGGAAACCAAGAAAGAATCATTAGTATAAAAATTCAAGAAAAAAGAAGAGAAGCAAGTCTCCTCAAGAAAATCTAAATTTTAAAGAAAAGAAGAAATAAAATAAAATTAAAGGTAGACCGTAGCTATAAAATAAATTTTTAGTCATTCAGTATTGAGATCAGAACCTGAAGAGCGAACAAGAGCACTTTCACGTCAATGTGAAAGTGGCTTACCTCTTGCTGTCGTTGGACATTTACGGTGCCCCAGCGAAAAGCCAGAAGCGTCACTGCAACGAACGTTGTTGATTGGCTCACACAGGATTTGAATCGATTTTGAGGTTGAGTGACGTCATTTGTTCTTCTCGAGGTTCACTGGCGTGTTACAGAACAAAGTGTAATCTTTACTTGAAAATGCTTCCTGTTCCAGATGAGTCAACTTAGCGCTTCATGGTCACCATTTCACAGGGCCAGTACGAGGACTTAATTCCAAACCGGTCACTAGAGTGGAAGATACCCGATACAAAATTATTATCTCAAAATAGTAGTAGTATGTACGAAAAAGTAGAATGCAGTACCAACTGATGCTACTAGCCTACATGCTACCGTAGCAAGACTGGATGCTACTGGAGTAAGGCGGAATTTCTACTGAATGCTGCTGCTTAAGATTAGCCCAGTGTGAGGCACATTAAAATTAAAGTATACTGTACTACTGCATATCAATACATGCAACTTTTTCGTACAACTACCATACAACTACACAGGCTACACATTTTTAATCGAGCATTTCTGTCCGGATCCTTCATTCCTGCAACCGTCAGATTCGAAATCCCTAGTTTCGGCGAAGAGTTTAACGCGTCAACTCGGAGTAGCGTTTCCAATCGTACTTAATCCTCTTGGATCACTCAATCGGAATAACGGGTGTTGAAGCTGCTGTAATTCCATGAACAAATAATCTGATAGAAACTCTGTCTTTGCTCCCATGCCACGACAAAACTGAGCGGACCTAGAGGTATTATTTTAGCTTTGAGCTGATGTTGATACCCGTTTACTCATCTTCCGTCTTCGCCGTTGCTCATCGCAGAAAAAATAGTGCAAGAGGCGTCCTCCGCGCTGAACCGCTCTGGAGCGCGTCCATAGACCAATCAGCTTTGACTTGTGCACTTCCTCACGGCATGCTTCACAGCGTTTTAGCTACTTGAAGACGTAACGAAACGTGATATGGCGCGAAGCTAATCACCTCCGCTTGTTCGTAGCGGACGGGGTATGCGGGAAATATTTGACTCCGCATAGTCATATTACAGAGATAGGGAGACGGAGGTTCTGTCAAATTATTTGTTCTTGGTAATTTCCAATGTCACTGTTCGTCTGAAAATGATTTATTGAAACCCTGCACGATCAGTTACTTAACATGCTAGTAGGCAACAGAAAATAGGACTAAACACCTTTCTCACAGAATGACTCTTGAGCTCAAAGTTGAAAAAAATTTAAGACAAAAAATAAATAAATCGATGAAGTGTTAAGCGCTAAATACAATGCCAATTAGCAGATTATTTGTGGAAGATTCAGAGATTAATAGTAAAAGGAGGTATCTGTCTACATTAGGGCAACTGCCCAAGTTCCTGTACTGAACAAAGCAATTCAAGCGCTCAAAACATCGTACAGGAAAACTTTGAGACTTGAGCTGAGACCCAGGTCATTCGCAGAAGAGGAATACTTAATGCATGGATCTGAAGCCCTAAATTTCAGGTTCCCCTCAACTGCAGCTGAACTCCTGTTAGGTCAGTAGTAGATCTACTTCCCCATCGGTGTCCTGTTTTGGCCGAGAAAAATACCTCCGACTGGACTGGAGTATCCACTTTTACTAATAAATCTGTGCAATCGCGACAAGTTGTATCAAGCTCTGCTTGCCTGAAACCATCAGCAATGTTAAAAAAAAAAAATCACCCGAAAAGTGTCGGATTGCTAGCCCCAAAACCTTCGATCACCTGGAATTTGACCGAGTTCAAAGCTGGAGCCCGGTTCGTTAACGGGGGAGTCCCAAACACCTCAACGAACCCGGCTCCATCTCTTGGACTCTGACTACCTCAAGCCAAAGCACAAAAAGTCCCGGTTCTTCAACCCCGTCAACGCATGAACCGAGCGTTACAAAAGAGCTTCATGACAACATTCGTTGAAGTCTCGGACAAATGGCGAATGTGTTCTCTTGAGTGTTTTAGCTGTTTTATTTTGACGAGTCATTAGTTGCGTTAGTTTGCGTTCTTCTAATCTGTTCCCACGGTAACTGCATCTGCAATTAGTCGTTTATGCAGATACCACATCCGATACACAGTTGCACTGCAAAAACGACTGTTGCCGAAATTGTACTTTTCGAAGTCATCGCAGAAGAAAAACTGATATCCAGTTGGTGCAAAACTCCTTTCTAACCAATTTGACAAAATTTGATGAAAGTGAGAAGACTTTTCAGATTCTATGGTCAGTAACTACGGTCGGACCGTGGTATCTGAATATCAGATACCACGATAACTGGCCAGATACCATGATAACTGCAAAAACACTTTTTGACCGTGGTATTAGATACCACGGTAACTGCGAAAACGACTTTAGAGTTCAGTTATAGTCCAGTGTCGTGAAAGTTCGTTTCGTCATAAAAAAAATAAACCAATAGAACCTCCGTCTTTGGTCCCATGCAGCGACAATGGGTACCCAGACAAAACTGAGCGGAGCTAGAGGTACTTGCTGTGAGCTTCGAGTTGTTACCTGTCTGCTTCCCTCTTTTCCGTTGAGCATACCAGATGAAAAATTGTAGTAGGCCTGAAACCGTGGACAACCCAGTCTGCAGCGAGTCAGACGTGACGTCACAATAATCGACAGCCAATCAGCTGTGAAGGGCGACTCAGACGGTGCTCTCTTCTCCGGGGCTCTACCGCGATATAGCAGTAAAGCGATATAGCGGTAACGAATTATGGTTTTCCGCGTAGCTCCTACCCTCCGCTCGTTTTCATCGGGTAGGTTATCGATAATATATTCGAATCCGCATGGTCGCATTACAGAGATAGGGAGACGGAAGTTCTTGTGATTATTTGTTCTTGTCGTCATGAAGCATCTATCTTACTATGTAAAACCTTGTTCGAGACCCTGTGCGATAAAAAATCATTAACAGGTGCATATTCAACTGATTCAATAGCCTCAGCGAATGCAGTTGCTAGTTTTATTGGTACATGGAACCCAAACTTTTATCTAGGAACGCTCTTTTTCCTCGAGTTTTTTATCCTTCATGCTAATAGCTTTACGTGAACTGAACAGTCAACGAACAAAAAATCATGAACAATCACGTCAGAAACACAAGCATAAAGAAGTTTAGTTCGGCTTTGGGGCCACCTCCGATGTTTGCCCGAACGATACAGTAAGATTAACATGATCGCAATGAAAAACAAGACCAAAGTTTTCGATGGGATCCCAAAAATTTAATATTAACTACGTCTTGTCTTCGCCAAATCCAGTCTTCGCCAGGCTAATCATCTGAGAAAATTAAGTTCAGATATACCTGTATATGCCATATCTATTTTGATGATACTGATCGAAACTTCCTGCTTTACTTCTGCCAAATTTATGGTTTCGGCCGAATTCCGAGCGAACTACTTGTCCAGCCAAAAAAAAAGATAGCTCAGAAACGAATTCAGCGCATCTCCTAGGAGCTTATCCCATAAAGAACATCTAATCAACTTCAAATAAAACTTTAACTTATAACAAAAAAATCCGGTTTCAACGAACTATACGAATACGAATAAAACAAGACCAAAGTTTTCGATGGGATCCCAAAAATTTAATATTAACTACGTCTTGTCTTCGCCAAATCCAGTCTTCACCAGGCTAATCATCTGAGAAAATTAAGTTCAGATATACCTGTATATGCCATATCTATTTTGATGATACTGATCGAAACTTCCTGCTTTACTTCTGCCAAATTTATGGTTTCGGCCGAATTCCGAGCGAACTACTTGTCCAGCCAAAAAAAAGATAGCTCAGAAATGAATTCAGCGCATCTCCTAGAGCTTATCCCATAAAGAACATCTAATCAACTTCAAATAAAACTTTAACTTACAACACAAAAATCCGGTTTCAACGAACTATACGAATACGAATAAAACAAGAGCTGTAAGCTTATATGGCACTTGCAAGGGTTGAGATGTATTATTTGATCAAAAGTAATTTTCGACTGTGCGGTTCAGATGCTCACTTTAAGGGATCTAGAGAAAAAGTATATTATCGTTGAACTTGGCTGTAATGATGCGCACTTTAAAGGCACTAGAAATTCATCTGTAAGGAAGACCCTTGAGGCAAAAACGATAGCAGGCTCTTAGGGATCATTGATATATACGTATGATTAGAAGTATTTTTTTTTACACTAATTTGCGCACTTTAAGGGTGCAAGAAATAACTTTTTTTGCAAACCCTTGTGGGACAACTGATCATGGTATCGGAAAAGTATTCTCACTTTCATCAAATTTTGTCAAATTGGCGAGAAAGAAGTTTAGCACTTGTGAAGCAGAAGTTTAGCAATGACGTAACTTGATATCAGTTTTTCTTTTGGGATGACTTCAAAAAGTGCAATTTCGGCAATAGTCGTTTTTGCAGAACAACCGTGTATCAGATACCACGGTAACTGCAAAAACGACTAATTGCAGATCTAGTTGCCGTGGTACCAGATACCGTGGTATCTGCAAAAACTATTACCTTTATTCATACTTCGGAGCGACCAAGGTTCGATGGATCTGTGCTGCTCCGTGAGTGGTGATGGCTGACATCTGTTACTGGTCCGGGTCGTCGAAGCAGTATTTCCAGCTCTTACATGACCACTCTTTATCCAGTGAATATTTCAGTAGAAATTGCTAATACTGGATTCGGAAAGGGAATTTCAGTCATTTATCACTCTTTCGGAAAAGAAGTTTTGTCGCACTCTTGTTTTAACGTGGCTCTTGTTTTGACCTCCGCGTGGCTCTTGTTCGTGACTCTTGTTTGGTACCTGTAAGAATTGGGGAAGTGTATCCCCCCCACCCTTCTGGGGCAAGGGCGTTGGCTCTTAGGCTGTTCGTTTAGAATATGATCAGTATTTTACTTCCACACGCTAATTTTCTGCGCTTGCGCAGTTACATTTGAATAGAGGTTAGCGCAAAGTTAATTTGTTTCGAAAAGGCCAAGGACATACGATAAGTGCCGGGCATTTTTTGACTGGAATTCCTACCAGGATTTCTGCATCATCATCAGTTCCGTACGGTAAAATTTTGAAAGTTTCAACTTGAGGATGACAGTGCATAAAATCCGGCTCGGAAAAACTAGACCATCAATATCGGTTGTTTGATGCATGGCCGAAAATAGAACCGATCGGTGAGCTTGCTCAACCCCGCCATTACAGAGATCGAGCAAGCTCACCGATCGATTCAGTTTTCGGCCAGGCATCAAACAAATGGTGCCGATTGTGAAATGGGGCCAAATGGCCCCCGCCATTACGGACATGGCTATCGTGGTCTGGACAGACGACATAGGACTTCACATTTCCTTTAGATATTACAACTTTGAGACAATTTTTTTGTTTTTTTAATTCAGACTAATTCCTTTTTAGATGATAGAAACAGAAGTGTTTAAAGAGCTCAACCTATTTGGCCTCAATAATACTCGGACACCGGATTTAGACTTCGATCAACCGCCGCAGCCCGAGAGTAAAGGCTGTTTTTCTTGGACTAGAAAGGTAATCATCTATTTCTGATTTCTATTTTTAGAGTTTAACCGAAAAGGGCTGACATTATATATTATCGCCCGGCCTGAGGGCGATATCGGAAAAATTTGGCCCGCGGGCAGCATGATAGGCTGATATCGCCCGAGCGCAGCGAGGAAAGGGCTGACATTATATATTATCGCCCGAAGAAAAGCAAGGGCGATAATGATTATAACACTAGTACACTGTGCAGAACAATGATACCTCCTGGGGGAAATTCGGTAAAAAAGCAACTGTTTTATTTCAATCTTTTTTTTAAAAATTGATGCTGACGTTGCTAGTAACTAGTAACGCAAAATAGTAAGGGATAGTAGGATGTTGTTTCAGGAAATATATATCCATTGTCGTTATCAATTATCTTTAACCTTCGCAAGGTTGTCGCTAAAGGGTTGGCTGAGCAGCGTCTTTTTCTGTATTTCTGATTAGTGAAATGGCAACCCTAGCTTACTGTTGAAATATGAAAACGACTACTGTTGCGTCCCAGGCATATAAAAGTCTTTCATTTGTGGCGAAGTAGATGCCATCTAGCGGCGGAATTCTTAGGGTAGATAGAATTGATAAAGCTCAAACCGGTGTTACCGCTGGTTGCAGAATTCTGCAATGTGTCATACTTTTTCGTTTTCTTCGACAGAGTGAGCAAGAACTCCGCGACTGGTTCCTCAGCAGTAAATGCAAAAATTAAGTATAAAAGTTAAGGCGTAATTGTGAAGATGATATAGCGAGATTTCTTGTTAATAGTTTGTGAAAAAGACGTACTTTCGTAGGTGCCAAAATATCATTGTTTTTTTCTGACCAAAAGTCACAGGTTCCACCAGAAAAAGTGGCAACACTGGATATTGATGGACTAAAAATTAAAAATAATACTGTTGGAATTGCTCTATAGCTGCCTTCTGGAGACTAGAGGAAAACAAGTTAGAGTAAGTTGGAAGTAATGTTGTTTCAGTTGACAAGTTCCGTTTCCAGTGGGAATTTGACTGTAACAAGGTATAACCCAGGTTGGCTGGCTAGGAAAGCAACATTTTTTTTTCAGTTTTTAAAGACTTTTCTACAACGTTTTCCAACATTTTTGTTTACTGTATTATTTTTTAGTGTTTTTTTTTGTTTTTCCTCCTGAAAGTGATGTCTTTTATTCATTTTTTTGGAGATCGGCTCAGTTTTACTGTAGGCTCAGTTTTTACCGTTCGGCTCAGTTTTTATATACTAGAGCGTACAGTGAAAAACAAAAATTATCCATTAACACACAACAAACGATTCAACGTAGGCTATCCAATTACAAGATGCAAAAATAAGTTAACTTTTTCTTTCATTAAAGGATCCGTGCCAGTAAAACGTGAGCTGCCCAAAGGCGCAGCATAGTGTGAATTGTCACTATTTTCTGTCACTCGTGTTCTCCGTATGACATAACATTCACTGTTACTTCAGAAAATAACCAGATGTGACGCATTGTAAAGGACAAGCTGGAATTTTTTCCACAAAAATTTGATTCTTTTTATACGTCATGATCAAAAGATTCCATACCGATTCAGATTACGTCGAAAATACATTTTGTTGCAGATTCCGATCAAAATTTACTATTAAAAAAAAACACAAAAAGATAACAAGCGTTAGCCTATTTGTTCACAGACATTTGTGTACATCTTTGTTTTTGGCGAGTAGCCTATAGGATTGAGAGTTGCTACATTTTCTTTTTTTGTTGAAGCATGGTTAAGGGGACCAATATGGATCTGAAAAGCCCGATGAAAAATTATCTCAAAATGGTGGTGTGAAGTTGTACGGAAAAGTAGCATGCAGTACCAACTGATGCTACTACATGCGACTAGAGCAAGACTGGATGCTACTGGAGCAAGGCGGGATGCTACTGAATACTACTGCTTAAGATTAGCCCAGTGTGAGGCACATTAAAGCTTAACCGAAAAGGGATGTAATATGACAATCTAGTTACTCACGACTTATTTATTAAAGAGGCTTGAAGACCCGAAGCAAATGCGTTACTTCCTTGCTCAGCTATTAAAGAATAATCGATTTTCAAATAGTGGAATTTCCCAGTCTGAATGTGATACCCTTATGCGCTTGTAGCTGTGTTGTATGCTTGACGAAAACGATTTATGAAAAATAGGTGTTCACGCAGTGAGCCACCTTCCTCTATAGCTGATCACTGACCACTGAAAAGCCGCGTTTGTATTGAGATTCAAATTTTCCGCGTCATCGTAGAATTTTGCGTTGTGAGGGCGGCCGCAGATATTCTGAACGTCTTAATAGAGCAAATAGTGAAAAATAAAAAAAAACTTAACACAATCAAAATAATGCAATCTAGTCAGTTAAATGATACAAAAATAAGTTGGCTTTTCAGTTAAACTCTAAATTAAAGTAATCTGTACTACTGCATATCAATACGTGCAACTTTTTCGTGTAACTACCATACAACTACGCAGGCTACACATTTTTTATCGGGAGGGGGGTGGGTACCAAAGCATCGATAATATCAATGCAGCCCTATTTTTAATTTTCACATATCACCAAAGGAACTATTTCCACCCATACAGACTTTACACACTATACCTAAAGAAGAGAATTGCCCAAAATTCATTTTCCAGTCGCGTTTTGAAACCATGGAATAACCTCACACCGAAAACGCTAGAATCAGACAGTAGCCTATTAATACATTTAAAACTCGTCAATTTTCAAATTTAAAAATCAGGTGTTTGTATAGATCCGTTCTAGTTCAGTTTCAGTTTCATTGGACAATATTTAAAGACAAAAAATACACAGTTAACATTCCTGCCAAGAAAGCACAAAAAGTGCTTGGCTAGGGCAGGGAAATAACCGATACTAATTAAACAACAAACATAATCAACTAACTGAAGACTCTAAATAAGGAAAAAGGGAGGAGAAGAAAAAAAATGACCCATGGTTTCAACTTTGAAAAAGACCTATGGTTTCAACTTTGAAAAAGATGAGAAAGAAAAAAAAATAAGGGAAACAAGGATCCTGTCATGGATCCTTTGTTTTAGTTTTTTCGTTTATAGTAAATTAGTTATTTGTTCTGTCAAAGTTGTCGTGATAATTTATTTGTACTATTTGTAGTAGCGACAAGCTTTTAGCTTAGTGTATTTTAGAAACAGTTGATTAATACATAATAATATATCATGTGTACATGTTCGTTAATAATAATATTTATTGTTTTCTCTTTTTAGATAGCGAGAAAGTTGCCAAATTGTACCAGTTGTGATTCCCCTGCACTGCAATACTTTATCCTCTTGCCGACATGTACAGTGAAAGCACAATTCAAACGACCTCATTTACTGAATAATAGTGAACATCACATTATCAGTGTAATAGTGAAAGCATCACAGTGCTTTTGAATTTGTTTGTGACCGAAACAAAGGTGGAAAAACTGCCGAATTTGCAGAAGAGTACCTATTCACAATTATGTAGGCTCAAAAGAGCAAGGTCTTTATTCCCTTTCGTCTGTTTGCTATCATTTTGTCAAGTTATTCGATACTAAAATATGTAAGATACAGAATTAGTAAGGCTATGTATTGAAACTATTTACACACTATTACGAAAACAGGCTAGTGAAGCATTTCGTTACACTGAAATTTCCGGAAAGCAAGTTGTATTTCGCTGTCGGGTAGTGACACTATGGTAAAGTTTCCTGAGCTCTCTGCGACCTTCACAACAAGCAGTACATGGTGCAGTGGGATACAGCAGTTGTCGTGCCTTTGGGGCCAATTATATAACACAGACGGGAAAGTATGGCGACAAAGTCGGATTCTGGGAGTTGAGTGATGCACAGAAGGCGGATACCATCAGTTTTAGGGCAGTCTTTATTAAAAAATTCGCTAACCTAACAGGTCAAAGGCAGTTCTTCTTTCGTGTGGGAAGATGACGAAGCAGCCATCTTGCACGAACTATTATCAATACAGTCAAGGAAACTAGTTTTTAAACTGCCCTCACAAGTGAGTTTTCCAGAATACAGATTCATTGCAAATTTCTCTATACAAAAATGTGGTCATGGATAGAATATAACAGAATTTCATCCTAGAACAGGGCAACAGTGCTCGTCGGAAAATAAATTTAAAGCACAGGAAAAAATGCCATTGCTTTTGCTTATTCAACCATCTAAAGAAATTTGACACATTTGGTGGTGGTGAAGATTCGACGACCATTGTATATTAAGATCAGGTGGGGCAGTTAAACAGATAGATTCCTTGACTAACAGGTTCTTCTTTTTGATAGCACACGGCTAGTATAGAGAGAATGCACCCTACCTGAAGAAAACGGACGGGAGAATAACAAAAAAATTTAACTTTAGGAAGCATAGGACTTTCGACTTTGAGACTAAATTACCGGCCTTGGATAGCTGCTGTGAGTCAGAGAGTTGTTGTAATTGTTATCTGGCTTCTTCTTGCTGGAATATACAACTTTTGCAAATTAATGTTATTTTTTATGAGAGTTTGAAGGCTTCAAAGTGTGTAAGCAAAGAGGAAGTCGCATCCTATTGGTCAGTTGTGACGCGTTCCTTGAAATGCGCGTCACAACCGACCAATAGGACGCGAGCCTTTGTTGAGCTTCGTCTTTGTTGACAAACTTTGAAGCCTTCAAACTCTCATAAAAAAGAACATTAATTTGCCCCCCACTCTACTCAGGCAGGATCACATCCGCCAGGGCAGGAGTAAATAGAATCTACAGCACGCTCCCTCCCTAGACCAATGGCAAAAAAGTTCCTCTTGAACATATTTATCGTTTTAACTCTAATTCTGTTTATGTTCTCGTGCCCCCTAGATGACAGAAAAATAAGGTCCTCCCCAGAAATGGGCAAATCCGAGTCCGGATTCAGATCCAGAATTCGTCCTATTGACCGGATTCGAATCTTCTGCTTGTCAGGCTGGATTCGGATTCCAAACCCTCAATTTTACGAATCCGCTCAAAATTCTAGTATTCATCCTTCCAGTTTCCGTTTTTCCAATTTTTACAGTGTGCTTAGGCAATCCAACTTTTTGGTCACTACCAACATCTATCCTCAGTAATCTATCACGTTATCTGGTACCTTAAATAGGAGTGCTTTTTGTCACCTCTGAATTTTAAACTATAACCTACGTACATGATCTGATTTTTTGTTAAGGTCGGATACGAATCCGGATTCGATTCCAGATTCAAATCCTCAGCATGATATGGTGGATTCCGATTCGGTATCGGATTCGTGCCTAGCCCAGGATTCGGATCGAGTCCTTTCATGATCGAATTCGCCCATCTCTGGTCCCCCCTCTAATCATTTTCGTTCCACCGGAGTTCGGGTTTTCTAAATGTATGGTGGGTTTACGCACTGCGTAAAATCCGAGCGTATTTTGAAATCCGAGCATATTTTACGCACGTATTGTGGCTTAAAAAGATCTCTAGCAATACGGACGTACTTATCTAAGAAACGGACCGGTTTCCGAATACGTCCGTATTGCTCGAGGCCCTTCCAAGTCCAAATACGTGCGTAGAATACGCTCGGAATTTCTGCGGTGTGTGAACCCACCTTTACTTGTGATGTCAGGCAGCGTCGTAAGTGACGATAGTTCCGACACGATCGAAGTCGTGAACAGCCGAAACAGTGATTAGGCAGATCGTGTTTTAAGAAAATAACCCGGAACTACCTTGTCATTAGCTAATAGAAGAAGAGTGGGAGTCTGAGGTGGAATCTGCCACGAAGAGGAATGAAATTCGAAGAAAGCTGGGGCAGTGCTTCCAGTCAGTTGAGGTAGTTGGATTCCCGTATCTTAACATACCGCCAGGTGTGACTAGCATTACGTATGCAATGATAAATGGGGCAGGTGCAGACAGGTTTCGACAAAGTCTTCGGAAGATTGCGGGGAAAATTGTAGAAGCTACCTATGAGAAGCGCAGGCTGGCTGGTACAGTCATTACTCCGATGGAACTCATTGAACTCTTTCACTTGGTACTTGACAAAATTAATAAGGACGCCGTGTTTCTTGACGACGACTTAAGAGATGTCTTATACGTTCTGAACCTTAAACAAGAGCTCAAAGACTATGAAATAGAAGTAAGGAACAGGATTGCTGAGATAGAGAAGTCTGGTGCTGGAAATCTGGGCAAGTTCATCAATGACATGAAAACAATTTTGGAAGAGCTTTCTGCTCGCCGGGCCGCGAAAGTGAAGGACACAACGAAAAGGCAGAAGACCGTTTTTGATAAAGAGTGGACTCAACTTCAACATAACCTACTTTCATCAATCCAGGATTCCGCAACATTCGCTGCCAATGTCTCAGCCAGCAGTTTGGAATTGAAGATTAGGGATTTCCTATCAGTCTGTGGGAGTGTCCCAGCAGAGGGTCATCGTTGCATGAATAGCTTCTTCGTGTCAGAGATAAAGAAAAGTTCTGGTGAAATTGGCAAGCTGCCCGAGGAGATCAATACACCTGGAACATTAATTCTATCTGGATTTGCTCGAGACACATCTGCAATTCTCGGCTTCTGCAAGAGTCTGCGAAGTGGATTTGCTTATCAGGAGCGTTCTAACTCCGAGCAACTAAGAAGCTCAGGTATAGCCCTGCTCGAAAATATCAAGGAGGGACAGCCTTCGACAAAAGCAACAAGTCGATTTGAGATCCTGCAGGAGATACTTTTCAATCCTAAGAGGATTCAAGTAAGATCAGAGCTTCCTTGTCGTGTAGATGCCCTCATAGACAAAGGGAAGACTGCCTGGAGATTCACACAGACATCTTTCGTTCGTGCTGCAAGAACAACGGAAAACCAACTGAAGTACCAGCGACGCATGGCACCTTTCGAAACGCCCTTCGATTTTTTCACTGACGTAGAAAAAGAGGTCAATAGTGGAAAGCGCCTAAGAATTTTCCATCAGGTCTGCGACGTTCCTGGAATAATTGCCTCTGTGCCAGCCCACATCAACGAGGTTATAATTATTTGTTTCCAAGCTTCCGTTTATGGTCACATCAGAATTCGTCACCTGAGCCTTGAGACAGAAAGACTGGCCATCCACGAAAAAGGCTCGACAATTAATCTCCTTAAACCAGAAACGCGACCAAAATCTGGTGGCCCTGGAATCCATGGGGAACCAGGAAGTACAGTGGCCATTAAAGTACATGAAGCTGTTGCCGGCGGTAAGCTCGAAGTGAAAGCTGACGGTGGGGATGGTGGAGAAGGTGGTAATGGATCCCCTGGCGGCCCAGGACCCAAAGGAGCGTCCGGAACATTTCCAGATCATTTGTTCAACAAAGGTCACTACGATACTTTTCCCCGAAATACCTTAGCCCAGATCGGCTACACAGAGGGGTCGTGCACGAGAAAGAAGAAGGGCTTGAAGAGATTGCTTGGAAAGAAAGAGAGCTATATCTGCCACAGGACTTGGACGTACAGACAGAATTATCTTCATTCCTCAACAGGATCTCAGCAAGGTGGAAAAGGCGGCTCCGGGACTTCCGGCTTCCCTGGGGGCAATGGGGGTTCCCCCGGTTCCCTCGTAGTCGACAGTCCCCCTGCGTATCGACACTTCTTCAGCTTCTCTGGTAATGGTGGAAAAGGAGGGCCTGGTGGGAAAGGTGGCGAGGGAGGTCCAGGAGGGCAGGGAGGAGATAACACAATACTTGAAGCCACTTACACATGTGTTTGGGATTGGCATGAGCATCATGGAGAGCGGATGACCTCGAGCGGCCTTACTACAGGAGAAAAGTTTAGTGGGAGAGAGCAAGATGGACCAAAAGGAGACGCTGGACTGCAAGGACAGACCGGTTCTAGTAATCTGAAACAAATCCCTGTTCGTTTCGTTCACAATCTTCAAAGAAGCCCTTTGTCAACAATTTTTCATGAAATGCGTCATTTCAAACTTCAGAAGACCGAAACGGTATATTCTGGTGAACGCTCAATTGTCAGGTTGATGACGCACGTGGAAAACTTGATCCGCCTCTTTTCGACGCAAAAATCCTCCCTGTCCAAGTTTAAGGGTTTCTACGCATCCCAGCAGCCATCCCTTAGCGTAGACTCTCTGGTAACTGCTGATGCTGGTCTTTCACAAGAGCTGACCAACGCCTATCGACGCAAACAAGCGGCGTTGCAAGAAGATGCAAAGGCATATAAGAGCGGGCTGCAGGGGATTGATTCTGACTTGTCAACATTCACTGCTGGTGATTTTAAATACATGGTCAATCAGCTTCATGAGCAATTATTAGCTGGGGCTCAGGGCAGCCTGAACGAGGGTATTCGAGAAGTTGAAGAGGCTCGAAAGAGGTCCAAGAGAAGTTTTGTTGACATTTTTCCGAAGGTATTTGCGGTGATCAGCATCGCTTCTGCTGTTGTCGGTAATTATCCTGGTGCCGTCACCGGCATGGCAGGGCTCTTTAGCTCAGGAAAAGAGCTCTTCGCAGCTGCGAAATCTCAAGACTTTGACGCATTGAAATCTTCCTACAAAGGGATTACCGACGAGCTTCAGGGCATAAAAAGTGTTGTCGAAGGTACAATCGATGATGTAAGCCAGCTGACGACAAGGAGAGAAAGTAAAGACCCAACTGATATAGGTCCAGTCTTCGACCGGTATTTTGACGCTGTCCAGTCGGCTTTTGACACCGGAGCTTCGTTAAGCAAAACTATCAGTACTTTTGTTGATTCGATCAAGGACACCGGTATGGGACAGCAGATCGAGCTTGGAGTCAAGATCGGTGACTTAATGAAGAAATTTAGCCCTACTTCTTTGGCTGGCAGGTCTGTTGACATTCAATTCAAGCGGCACGAGATTCGACAGATCATGGCTGAGATGAAAGCAGCCCTTCTCGAGTTCTCAAGCGCTACTGGTGTCGGGAGATTTCCCCAACTTGAGAGGCTGACAGCTTTGGTCGAGCTGAAAGTTGAACTAGCTGAAAAGCTCATCGATGTAACGGAAGAGATATCCAGAATACAGCTAGTGATCGATGAAGTTCAGCGACGAAAAGCTGCAATGCTCAGCGTATCAAAGAAAATTACGAGTAATGTTGTCGCAGCTCACGATGTTCTCGACGAAATTGTCAGTGCTTCCGTCACTTCAATGAACTACAACGGCTTCGAGATTTTTAGGAGCATCAACGACTTGATCGATATCGTGAGCCATCTACGGCAAAACAACAAGTTCTTAGAAAGAATGCCACCTGTCTATCCATGGTCGTCCGTGAAAACCTGCCAGGCAGCACTTGATATCCTCAAAGGTGAACTTGGAAGGTGGGGTGGTCTACAAGAAGGAAACTTTCAAGTCATATTGGACGATATTGACTACCCAACCGAGTTCGCTTCATTGCGGAGCAGCAGACGCGCTAAATTTCCGATACTCATCAACGACAAAGATCAGCTGTGGATTGAGACAGTCAATGCCACTCTGCCCGACGTATCGGCAACAGAAGAACCCACCACCATCCTAGTTCGACATCTTGGCAAAAAGCTATTTGATATCAGTGGGGACTTCACCCTCTCACCCGTCGTATTCGAAAGTACATATCAGCTACCCGGTCCGATCTGGAAGAGCTCGCCTAAGACTATCTACAACGTCATCGAACTAGTGAACTACCCCCTCGAATCCTACTTTGAAATCGAGCTACCCACTAACTATCAAACACTGAACCTAGTCAGCAACAGGGCTTTGGACCTTGCGCATGTGACACAGATAAAGTTGGAGTTCAAAGTGTGGTATGAAACATAAGATTTTTTGTTAAATGTTTACTTTTGTATTACTGTTTTGTTTAAAATCCCAGTCTAAAAACAACTTCAATTATTTATTTACGTCCTTCTTGCTGACGCCACTCTCGCTCTCGCTTAGCTCACTCTCGCTTGTGGCCATCCACACAAGCTACTCTGGTTAAACCCAGAATCCAAAGTCGGAGTTAGAGCCGGAGCCGGGTTCGTTCACTGAAATTCCTCTAAGTCCAAAGTCGGGGTCGGAGCTCGGTTCGTTGATCGACAGTGGAGTTGCAGGCCCGTCGACAAAGCCGGCTCTGGCCCTCGGAACCCAGTTTTCATCGTTCTTAAGCACTTTGCTTTTAACAAGTGCACTTGAAGGGGTCTTCAAGTACCTTCAGAATCCTATCGCTCGTTCCATATTTATGCTCAACAGATTTTCGATCTCCCTCTCGAACTCCCCCAGCAGTGCCCGGACCTGCTACAGTTGTATAAATTATGCCTCTAAGGGTTATGCTTTTCCTACCCACCGAGTCCAGTCCGGTATGGGGACCCCATATGCAGAATACGGTCTGACTAACGGAAGAGCTAGAAGCGGTACAGAAACACGCGTCGAAAATTATAATGGGACCTAACTTCCAGTCGTATTATCAGGCATTGTCAGTGTGGAGAATCCCAAGTCTCTACTCCCGAAGAGAAGAACTGATTTTAAACTTCGGCAAAAAGCTGCTAACAAATAAGAAATACCGATTCTTAATCCCCCCCTGATGCCCCGAGAAACAGCAGGACAAGACGACAGAAGAAATTAGTGCCTGTGAAAGGACGAACCTTGAAGTTCATGAACTCGTTTGTACCCTTTTTTACAGATAGTGAACAGTTAGCGTAATACATTTTATTTCATCAATGTAATTGACCGGCATAATTTAGCATCTTCTGCTGAAGAAAGCTACGAAGTTGGTTTGTCAAGAAATGATTCTGATTCTGATTCATAACTCCCATTATAAAAAAGTCACAAGATTTCCGGTGCTACCTCATAGTTGCCCAATCCAGTCCGAAGTTGAAATGGAATATCCGATAAAATCTCTTGAAATCTTGGGATTATCTCTTAAAATCTCTGGAATATCTCTTGCTAATTTGAAGTTTTATTCAGATCTAATCAATTCTTTATAAGTAAAACGATAAATTTTCGTGTCCTGGAAGTGCCCTTGATCCTTTTCGCCTCTAGGACTTTCCTCATAATAGATTTCTTGTCTCCTAAAGTGTGAATATTAATTGCACAATGCAAAGTATTTGTGTATCAATCGATGAGAACAAATTTTGTAATGATATGTGTCCTGATGTTCAGTTACAGATCCAGATCCGGTTCGGATCCAGATCCGGTTCGCTTTTGTTTTTATGTGCCTTAATCCAACAAAACTGATATCGACATCAGTGATATCGACAAAACTGATCATGAACGGCGTCGGACTGCCGAGAACAAGGTCTCTTATCTGTTCGGTTGAACTGCAGTTTCATCCTCGTTCCTGAAACGACGATTTTAGGCGGAAAGTCTGTTTCAACATCTCGACTCGGTAATTATGAATGAATGAATGAATGAATTAATTAATTACTTTATTTCAGCAAAAGCCATATATCTACACGCTAACAAAAAAACAAAACAAAAATAGCACAAACAATTTTTACGGTTTGGCCAGGGCCGTCCGGTAGATGATTTTCCATGATGGTAAGTCATGGAAAACATGACTAGCAATAAAAGCAATCAGATCATTTTCCGACTCAATCACTCTTAGGTAAAGCGACGCTTTGGCCTTTCGAAGAATTTCCTGGAAAGTCGAACAATTTCGGGTAACCATTTCAGAACTGACACTACACAATCTAGGCAGTCTAAACATACGGCGAAAAACCTTGTTGTATGCAATCTTTAGGCGATCAGGCACGAACTTTCAAAATTCTCAAAAAAAATAAATAAAACTCGCAAACCAAGTTTAAAAACAGTGGGCTTGTTATGATAAAATCCGCATTTGTACTTTGTTGCAGCTGCTGCTGCTAATGTTAAGTTAGTTTGACTTTTAACCATTCTTATCTAGTTCGTTCGTGAAACCAGTTTTTTTTTCTTTTGTTCTTCTGAGGGAAGAACAAATATAGACCAGGACCTGTAATCACGTGTCTTAAAAACACACCGTCTACTCATTCCAACACCGCGCTAGATCGCTTTGGTTCAGAGATTTTAACCATGTGTGAGATAAAGATTTGATTTGCTCTGACAGAAAATGAAAGTTTGCCTTCAGAGAAATGATGTGTCTTCTAATATTCGTATTGAGTGTGTATTTCGGTAGCTTCGTGGACTGTCGCGACTATCCATACATGAAAGAAGATGTGGTTAAGCTTGTTGACTACATCGACGCTATCGTGTGGACGAATTTGACCAATCCGGTCCGAATATCAGAAAATGCCCAGGTTTGTGTTTTGGTGTTTCTGTGTTTATCAAGAGGATGCTAACTGTATGCGGGTCTCTTATGATTGTAGTACCTAACAAATTATCCAAGCTTGAAGAAAAAATATTGATGTCACATTCTGCATTAATCAGAATATAACGCATATCAAGGAAAATTTCTATAATACTGAACAGTCGTTTTTCTTTATTTTCAAAGAGGATTTTCCACACCGAAAACGGTGGTTTATTTCGTCTTCGAGAATAAGGAACTGAGTAGGGTCGTTCCGGGGGGGGGGGGGGGGGGGGGGGTGCTGCAGCCCCCAGAAGGTCCGCGGAAAAAAAATTCAGCAAATCTTGACTGGTCCGGCGAAGCGACGACAGTCAAAGCTGTTCAAATGTGACTGAGCTTGATAATTTTTAGGGAGAAATCTTACTCTAGGAATCTCGGAACTTGGCTCAGGGAATCGACCGGAATTTGGCTCAGCAAATCTAATAATAAAATAATTTTATTTTTCACTCATCAAAAAGCACATGGCATAGACGGTGTAGAATAAAGAAAGAAAAGAAGAAGGAAACACTAGAATAAGAAGAGACCAAACAAACATAGAGACTACTTGTATTTCTTCCCCGAGTCTTCGGTAGAAAATCCCGGTAGCTGGAGTTCCATCGAGGAAAAGGTTTCCGAAGGGACTGTTCCGAGATAATAAATTTCATTCACTATTATGTGTCATAAAAAGGCTGCCTTCGATGTTTTGTCACTTTACGTATGGCAAAGGTACATGGCTCCTGGAGCATGCATGCCTTCTTTTAGTATGCCATGCCTATTTTAGTACGCTTGCTTCCTTTTAGTAGGCATGCCTCCTGCACCATTCCGTGCTTTATTTTAGTCGATCTCCCTCAAAAGAAATAAGAAGAACAGCGTCCCAGAAAAGAGCTATTGCCTTTCTGCTTTTTGTCGCTTCCGGATTGTGAATTTACCTCAAAGAGTATTTCTTCCCCTGAGCGAATTCTTATTTTCATAGTCTTCGGTAAAAAATCCCGGTAGCTGGAGTTCCATCGAGTAAAAGATTTCCGAAGGGACTCTTCCGACTTAACACATTTCGGATTACTATATATATCATAAAAGGGCTACCCTTGGATGTTTTGTCACTTTACGAGATCGAAGAAGGTAAAATTACGATAAATATAACGGAAAAGAACTAGAAGAAAGTGTGATATACGTACTAAAATGATGACTTTTCCAGGTCGAGAGCACTGGAGGAAGACCCCCACTCGTCTTAGGAAACAGTTCTTCTGCTACTTACGAAATTCCGGGAAACTTCCGGCTCCTGACTGCAATTGCTAAATGCGATCCGAGTAGTGAGGGATTTCAAGCAGCCTCCGAACTCGGTGACGGTTCGATTCCCTTTTTGTTCATGGGTTGTAGGAACAATACATGGGTTTTCAACAAAGAGAACCTACTCATCGACGGAAAGATAAATGTCACCCTTACAAATAATAGAGGCAAAAACATCGAACTGAGCAAACTGGGAATAGGTGACCAGGTAGAACAAAAGACACTTGGCTTTCTCAATCAAGACGGGCTGAAAAGGATGGAACATCTCCGAGATACTTTTATGGAGCCACAGGTGATGATTGCTGTACTTGGACTTCCAGGGTCAGGAAAGTCAACGATTGCCTCTCTGCTGTCGGGGAATTCGAAGATGTTCAAGCAAGGGCACCGAAGTACTGGAACGACGACTCTTGGTATTGAAGTCTCTCCAGTTATTCCCCTTCCAGACTATATGGACGCTCTAGAACAGCATCTTGGTCTGCCGAAAGGGAGAGCAGACTTCAAGATAAGCCCGATTATCTTCACCGACAGCGAAGGGATGGGGGTCAGAGGAGACTCCGTTGACTCAATTGCTACAGTAATACCTCTACTTTTCGCCAATATCATCCTATGGATCACAACTGATGCTGTTCGAGTCGACGAAGAACTGCTGAATCTAGACAGGTACCTAAACCTCGCGAATAAGATTCAAGGTGCAAGTGGAGCCTTGTGCAGTGACTTCAAGCCTGGAAAACTGATCGTCATGGTAAACAAGATGCAGGGAAACGAAGATGATGAAAAACTAACGAGATATCTTTTAGAAGAAGAGTTGGAGTCTGAGGGTGAATCTATCTCGAAGAGGAATGAAATACGAAAAAAGCTGAAGCAATGCTTCCAGTCCGTTGAGGTCGTCGGATTCCCTTATCTAACTATACCACCAACTATAAACAGCCTTACCTATGAGACGATAAATGGTGCAGGTGCAGAGAGATTTCATCAAAGTCTTCTTAAGACTGCCGAAAAATTTGTAGAGGCTACCAGCGAGGAACGCGTCTTGGCTGGCACTGTCATTACTCCAAGAGCATTCATTGAACTTTTTCACTTTGTACTTGACAAAATCAACACGGATGCGGCATTCCTCGATGACGATCTGAGAGATGTCATGTATGTTTTAAGCCTAAAGCACGAACTAAAAGAGTTCGAGATAAACGTCAATAACAGGATTGCCGCGATGGAGAGGTCTGGTGTCAGAAATCTAGGCAAGCTCGTCAAAGAAATGAGAACTATTTTAAAAGATCTGGTTGGTCGTCAGTCAATGACAGAGAAGGTTACAAAGGAAAGACATAAGACTTTATTCAAAAAAGAGTGGACCAAGCTTGAAAGTAATCTTATTTCATCAATCCAGAAATCTGCAATGTTCGCCGTCAATGTCTCAGTCAGCCAACTGGAGTCAAATATTGGGCAGTTTCTATCAGTCTGCGGAAATGTGCCATCAGAAGGCCATCGTTGCGTGAGTAGCCTCTTAAAAGCAGAGATCCGGAAAGTTTCTGATGAAATTGGCAAACTACCATCAGAGATAAGAACGCCCGGAACTGCAATTTTGTCAAAGTTGAAACGCGATCTATTTGGAATTCTTGACAACTGCAAAGTTAGGCGAAGCAAACATGCTTATGACGAGCGCTCAAAGTATGAGCAACTGAAAAGCGCGAGTGTAGCCCTGTTAGAAAAAATCAAGACTGAAGAATCCTCGAAAAACATAGTCCAAAGGTTTGACGACTTACAGAAACTTATTTTCAAATCTAAGAAGGGTCAAAAGCCACCGGAGCTTCGATGTCGTCTCGACTTTCTTGTGGAGAAAGAGCACGCTGCACTACGGATCTTCCAGAAATCATTCGTTAGCGCTGCAAGAACAACTGAAAATCGACTGAAGTACCAGCGAAGGCTGAAACCTTTCAAAACACCATTTGATTTCTCTAGCCAAATAAAGAAAAATATCAATAATGGAAACCGCGTAAGAATCTTTCATCAGATCTGCGATGTCACGCAATTACTTTATTCAATTCCAGAAAGCATCGACGAGGTTATCATGGTATGTTTCCAGGCGATCATCAGTGGTAACGTAACAACCCGAATTCGTAATTTGAGCCTAGATACTTACAGACTGACTATCAATGAAGAAGGCTCGACAATAAACTTTCATAAACCAGAAATCCCACCAAAATCTGATGGTCCTGGTATTCATGGGGCACCTGGCAGTACAATGGTCATAAAGGTACACGAAGATGTAACCGGTGGTAACCTTAAAGTAAACGCTGACGGTGGTAACGGCGGAGAAGGTGGTGACGGCTCCTCGGGTGGTCAAGGACCCAGAGGAGCATCAGGGACTTTTCCAAGCCATCTGTTTGACCAGAGTCACTACGACAGTTATTCACGAAAGACCTTAACGTTGGTCAACCACAATGACAAAATGTGCGATAATAGTGATTGGCGGCTGTTGGGTCTAGGTGTTAAGGATGTTCAGGATTTAAGGATGCTGTTCAATATAATTTTCTTGAAATGTGGGTACAAATGGTCCTACGGACAAGTATACACACATTCATCAGCAGGATCTCAGAAAGGCGGAAAAGGCAGCTCTGGGGCTGCAGGTTTCACTGGTGGTAACGGGGGCTCCCCCGGATCCCTCATAGTTGATACGCCACCTGCGACTCGGCAACTCTTCAGCTTCTCTGCAAACGGAGGGAAAGGAGGGTCTGGTGGGAATGGAGGTGAGGGAGGGCCAGGAGGGCAAGGGGGAGACAAACTAATACTTAAAGCTATATATACACGAGAAATGGAAATAGATGAACCAAAGAAAATGGAATTTCCGTTTCTACATCTATTTTCTCTTCCAAGTGGCATAGTACAAATAAAGTCCAGTACCCTTACTACAGAGACAGATTTTAGTGTCATGGAGCCGGAAGGACCGAAAGGAGATGCTGGGCCGCTAGGACAGAATGGATTTGATAATGCTGAACAAATTCCCATTCTTTTCACTCAAACTAGTCAGAGAAGCTCTTTGTCAACAATTTTCCACGAAATTCGTCAGTTTAAGCTTCATAAAACAGAAACGTTATATTCTGGTGAGCGCTCAATCGTCAAGCTACTGAAACAAACTGAAACCCTACTCAACCTCTTTATGATGCAAAAATCATCCCTATCCAAGTTCAAGGGGTTCTACGCATCGCAGCAGATTACCCTAGGCCTGAACTCTTTAATAACTGCTGATGCTAGTCTCGCACAAGATCTGACCGAAGCCTATCGAAGTCAACAAGCAACTTTGCAACAAGATGCGAAGGCATACGAAAACGGCCTGCGACGAATTGATTCTGATTTATCTACTTTTACCGCTGACGATTTTAAACATGTGGTCGATCGTCTTCTTGAGAAGTTAGTAACAGATGCTAAGAGCAGCCTGAACGAGGGTTTTGAAGAAGTTGAAGATGCTCGAAGGAACAAAAGAGCTGAAAGTATTTCTACAGTGTTCACTTTCTTCAGCATCGCTGTTTCTCTCTTCACAGGAAATGCTGTTGACTCGATTAAAAACTCAGAGAGTCTTGTACATTCTTTTGCCAATGTTATTGGAAATCTTAGATCTGAAGATTTTAACGATTTGACAACATTTTACCAACGGAAGGCTGACGAGCTTCAAGGCATACAAAGCCTTGTGGAAGGTACTGTCGATGACGTAACAAAACATGTGGAAGCGAGAAAAATTAAGGACAAAACTGATCTAGGTCCTGTCTTCCAAAAGTATTTTGAAGATTTGAAGCTCGCTGCTGATGCAGGGGCTTCATTGAAAAATGCAATTCATACCTTTGTTGGCTCGGTCAAGGACAGTGGGATTGGACAGCAGATTCAAATCGGAGTAAAGATTGGTGATTTAATAAACAAATACAGCCCAAAATCCTTGGCTGACAAAAATGTTGACATTCGATTAAAGCGACACGAGATTCGACAAACCGTGGCTGAGATGACAGCAGCCCTACTCGAAGTCTCCAGCATCACTGGTATCGGAAGCTTTCCCAAACTTGAGAGGCTAGCGGCTCTGGTCGAACTGAAAGTTGAGCTAGCCGAAAAGCTCATCGATACAACACAAGAGGTTTCCAGAATACAGTTGGCGATCGATGGATTTCAGCGACAGAAAAATGCAATGCTCAGCGTATCGAAGAAAATAGCGAATAACTTTGCTGCGGTTCACGATGTTCTAGACGAAATCGTCAGTACTTCTGTCATTTCAATGAACCGAAACGGATTCGAGGTTTTCAAGAGCATTAACGACTTGACCGATATCGTTAGCCACGTACGGCAAAATAACAAATTTTTAGAACGAATGCCACCTGTCTATCCATGGTCGTCCGAAAGAACCTATCAGTCAGCCTTGGACATCCTCAAAGGCGAGCTTAGAAGATGGAAAGGTCTGCAAGAAGGAAATATTAAGGTCACACTGGACGACATTGATTACCCAGCAGAGTTTTCTCTTTTGCGATACAGCAGACGCGCAAGATTCCCTATACTCGTCAACGGCAAAAATCAGATGTGGATCGAGACAGTCAAGGCCACGTTACCTGATGTGCCAGCAATGGATGGACCCATCACCATCCTAGTTCGACATCTTGGTAAAAAGCTCTTTGATATGACTGGGAACTTCAACCTCTCACCCATGGTATTCGAAAGCACTTATCAGCTACCAGGGCCGGTCTGGAAGAGCTCGCCGAAGACGATCTTTAACGCCATTGAACTGGTGAACTACCCCCTCGATTCCTACTTTGAAATCGAGCTTCCCGCTAACTATCGGACAGTGAACCTAGTTAGCAACAGAGCTTTGAATCTGACGGTTGTAACACAGATAAAGTTGGAGTTCAAAGTGTGGTATGAAACATAGAAAAGTTGATATTCGTAGTTGTGATCTTCTTAAGTCTGCACTTTTTTGTTTGTGTTTTCATTTAAAATCATTTACTGAATAGCTTTAAGGATCCGACAAGCCGACTTCACTGAAAAGCCCCTCTTCTTATTCTACATTTTAATAGTTTCCCTAGGTAAATTACGGAATTACAACCTCTAGAAATCCCCACCCTTCATCGTTGCTTCGTTTTGCACATTTTCAGACGAGCGGAGTTTGCAAGTCAAGAAGTGAAAACTTTCTCTGAAATCTTTCAGGTTTGCAGATAACTTGACAGTGCAAAACATATACGTCAGCGTTCAGCTGTCGTTTTGCACTGTCAAATATGATTCGCAGTCAGCTTGGGCTGAAGGAATACTTATTTGCAGATAATTCTTTCAAAAATAACGACATGAGAAACTTAAGTTTTGTTTTACATGTTGGAAGACTTTGTGTTCACTGTCGTCACTATCACGGACATAACGAGGTCAAAAGCTTTGCCGGAATCCACAGAAAAGGTCTATCTTGTTTTGCCCTGCATCACCTAGGTCTTATAGAGTGACGGGTGATGTTTGTATCCCTGGAATGAAAGAAACCGTACGAAAATGTATTCGAGGTTGCAAGGGTACATGATGTATTCTTCATTTTCGGTGGCACTTTTCAAGTTGGGCGATATTCGATACGATTATCGGAATATTGATAATGCTATTAAATATCGATATTTCGATGGTGACTTTTCAAATATCGATTTTTTCGATTTTTTTATTACGATGTGCAAAAGTTCTATTATTCGGGATTTTCAGAATAAAGGAACGAATGGGGATTTCAAACTTGTAGAAACAGACTGGGAAGGAAAAACGTGGAAATACTACTTTTTCTCAATAGGAATGTTTGATTATGTTCTTTTAGTTCGGTTTCGTTCCATGAAAATGTGTCAGTGTAAACAGTTTCAAATACCGGTTTACGATAATCAAAATATGATTATCCGTGTCCGTTATCTAAAGGATCTGCTACCAGTTGGCTTTAAATCATTTTTTCCATGTTATTTTATTCCCCAGTTGTTATTTTATTCCACAGTTTCTTGCTATTTTATTCCCCAGTTTCTCTTCTTGGTAAATCTCAAACTAAAAGTCTTTACAGTTATTTTAATATCATTCCTGTTAGACAAATCCTAGTTTTTCATTGTATACTTTTCCGTGTCCGATATCTAAAGGATCTGCTAGCATTGCTTTAATTCAATTTTTCCAGGCTCTCCTTCAGTCCGACCGTACTATACTCGTTGTCCTTCAAGTAAGCTTCCTATGCCTTTAATTATTTCCGAGCGATCAAGATTTTCCGCTAGAAATATTATTACTAAATATTGGAATAAATATGAATCTTGTTTTAGTCAGAGTCTGTCGCTCATAAACTAAAATTAAAGCTAAACTTATTAATGAATATTAGTGAGTAGCTCCCGGCCGTTCAGCTATCGGATAAAAATTTATAAAACTTTTTTTTTTTGTAAATACTTTTTTTGGGTATGAGATAGAGTGAGAAGTGTGATGACATCCGTTTCTTCTGGGTTTGTTCGTTTATCCTGTTTGTCGCCCGGCTTTCTAGCCAGTCTCCCTGCTGGGGACGTTATGTAAATAGTGTTAAATATGTATTTTCAAACAAAAAAAGAACTATAACTTGAACTTGAACGATCATCGAATTTGAATGTATCGAAATATCGATAGACTATTGCGATATTCCTCAATATCGCCCAACACTAGACCTTTAGACCCTCAAAGAAGTTGAGGGATGATAATTTATTCTCACTTCTCCTATCGTTGGTCAGCAGGGAAGGATCGGGGCAACCCTCAAGCGGGTATTTAGGACTGCCGACCCTCAACAGGAGATATCAGTTGCTGCCTTATATTTCTTTTTCTCCATATTTAAAAAATACTGCTCTAGTCCAGTCCCTTTTTTTTTTTTACACCACTACGTCATGATTGCAATCCTGCTTTTTGCTTGCATCTTCTTCTTGTGAAACGACTGAGGGCTAACCCCCTTGCAGAGAAGTCGCTTCTATCGTGGGTCAGCAGAGAAGGATTGTGGCAACCCCAAGACCAAGTGCTGCTTGTGCAACACAATATTTTCTATTCATTTTCTTGTTATTTTTTTTCTTCAAATTGTATTATAAGAATTAAATTCACAACATGTCTAACCATCCATGTCACCAACCATGTCTAACCATACTAGCGACTAAGGATTTTAACGTGTTTTGTTGCAATAGCACACTTGGCACTACATTATCACGTTCGATCACGTAATAGCATCACGTGCTGCTTGTAGAGAAAAAAAAATCTTTTAATTTCAACCAGCATGTACTATGTTTATAGCTCACATACAAAGGGAGGGGGAACGTCCGACTATGGTAGTAGCTGCGGACCCCGCACGTGCTAGGCGTACGAGCCCAACCTTCCCTTCCCTTATGTTTCTAGCACACATTTAAGAGAGGAACAAGTTTGGCTTATGGTGGCAGGCGCGGACTCCACAGCTGTACTAGCACAACCTTCCCTTCCCTTTCCATACTTTTTTGTTTACCATTTACTCTCTTTGTTACCTCCTCATTTGATAATTTCAACCACGGAACACTTTCTTGGGATTTTCGAACTTGAAAACAAGGTCAGCGAACCTCCTCAATCGTTTCCCATAACCCTTTCACATTCCACGAACCTGGCTGACTCACGCTCACTGAGGGGGTGGGCACTCCTGACGGGCAGAGCAAGGAAATAATATCTTAAATCTTGAATTGCTAAATAAATTACTGTTTTGAAGCAAATTTAAGTTAACTGAAAGCAGGAAAAAAAGAAAAATGAAAAATGAACAAATTGGTAATAATAAATAAAAATGGCTAGAAGAAGGAGGAAGGGGGATATGGGAAACTCCTTAGAATCTTAGTAACCTGTCCGAGTTTAGCCTAACCTAAGCGAGTGTAGTCAGCCTAACCTAAGGAGGTGTAGTACGCCCAACTTAAGTAGGTGCAGTCTTTCCCATACGAGTGGGCTTGGCCTTTCCCATAAGAGTGAGCATGATGAATTTATTACATGATTTAGCCTCACGGCATTTCACGACTAACAAAGAAACAAAACTAAACATCTCATTTTTCCTTCCCACATTTTACGTTTATTATATTTTTCATTGATACACCCGTATATTCTGTACTGTTCATCGATATGGCTCGGTACTTTCCCATCTATACTTCGTCCAATTCGGGTGATACAGAATAACGCCATCAGAGCTTTTTGTGGAGTGCGGAATTGTGAGTCAATGCGGTCAGTATACAGGGAAATAAATATAATGCCTGCAGCTGGATTGCGTGATTTTTATACTCTGATTTTTATTTATAAATATTATAATGGGTACCTTCCAAATTGTTTTAAAGGGATTTTTTGTGAGCGGTCAGATGTTCACCATCACGATACCCGGTCAAGAGGTGATACTCAGGTTCCTCGCCTGGTTTCAAGTAGGTCTTCGGTTTCTATTATTTTTAGAGTCTCGAAGCTTTGGAATAAGCTGAGTATGAGTTTAAAGGAACTGAGTAATACTTGTACATTTAAATCACAGCTACGTATGGAGTTGCTTGGTAAGTATACTTTCGAAGCGGATTAAGGAAAGTTTTTTTTGTTTTTAGTTTTTTGTTTGTTTTTTTGTTGCCTCGGGATTAGAAAACATAATGATATTGCGTTTTATTTATTTTTGTGTGATTGGTTTCGGTACATGGTTTCGCCCTCTCCTTCGTTTAGTTTTCTTCTTTTTGTTGTTGGGTTTAATAGCACATCCTCGCAAGCAGTGCTTTTGCTGTGCTATTTATGTGGTCTTGATTGTTTATTAATAAAAGTATTCTAAACTAAATGAACTACAAATCACATAATTATGTACATACAATCTAACTAAACAAGAGAAAACAAAATGGGCCATAAGAATACTTTTGCCTGTATACGTTACTCTACTATTAACGTCGAAAACATTGGTAGTTGCTGACCCCTCACCGGCTTTTAAGGATGTTCACTGCCTAACGTGCCATGAGACTAGACCGAGGAAAGAACAGCCTACTCCTGAAACGATACTAAAACGAGGAAAGAAATGGTGAACATAATCTATTAGCTGTTGGCCCCTCAAAGAATACTAAACAGACTTCACCATTTCTTTCTTCGTTTTAGCACTAGAACGATGTCAGTTGCGCACCCCTGACAGGATACTATAACGAGGAAAGAAGTAGTGAGTTAAGTTGCTGACCCCTCAAAGAATACTGATATAAAGTTACCATTGGCACATTGCTATCCTCGTTTTAGAGAAAAGGAAGTGGTAGCTTGCCAGTGTTTCGAATCCTCGAGTTCTGGTATGCTCTCTTCCCTCGTTTGGTTTGCCTTTCCTTGTTTTAGTATGCTTACCTGCTTTTCTCGTGCACCATTCCTTACCTTTCTTCTCTTGCTTTTAGTCGAACTCGTACTAGAACAGATTGTGAAAAATCAGAAAATCACTTAAAACAATCCAAATAATGCCATGTGTGCGGGAGTCACGAAATTTACGATGGGCGGCAACGAAGGAGGACAGGACCCACGCCGACCCGACGGCATGTGTGAGGGATTAATACTTTCTTCAAATCGCAGGACAAACAAAAAGCCGTACTTGACCCAACTACAGAGATAAACACAAATAGGGTATTCTGCAGCCACCTTTCAATGTCAACTGTTCAAAAAGTCAAAATGTCAAAAAGACAGTGAGTAATCACGTCAATCCAATGATTTTCTGAAAGCGATTGTAAAACAAACTTGACTTTCATTTCTAGCAGCTTCTACGAAAATGGGGACACAAAAAATCCAACATACTCCTGACGTCGCAAAAGAATCACGCAGAAAATAAATTCACGCGTCTTGCAAAAGTGCCGTCCATTCCTTTTAATGACTATGCTTCGGTTCAGATATTTCGACACGTGCGATTGCCAAGGTAGCAATCTAGAAAAATGAGAGCATGCGGTTTATTCTAACAGACGCTCGGGTCTTTGCCTCAGTGATAATCATGCGTCGTTTAATATTTTTTCTATGTGTTTTTTTCACTAGCTTAGTTTACTGCAGTGACTTTCCATATATGAAAGAAGAAGTGGTTAAGCTTGTTGACTTTGTTGATGCTATCGTGTGGGTGAATTTAACCAATCCGACTGAAATATCTGCAAACGCCCAGGTCAGTAAACACTTTGCACAGTTTTAATTTGATAGCATTCTAAAGTCTGGTCTTCACCTCCCGGAACTTCCGGAATCTGGGCTTCCAGATTATTCTTTGACTTCTTCTGTAAATTGCATCTGGAATATGAACCAGTCCAAAAGTACATCAAAATAATCCGGAAAAAAGGGGCTTTTGAACTTCCAGATTTCCGGAATTTTTAAGTATCGCAGAAGAAATTAAAAAAAAATCTCGGAGAATCTGGGAACCCAGATTCCGGAAGGTGAAGACCCGACTTAATACCTACCTTATTCTCCAAAGTAGGTAAAATGACACTGAAAGATACAAAATTGTATTAGTCAGGATTTAACTTTCAATCACATCCGAATGAGCTAATATTTTGTTTTAGTCAGGTTTTAGTTTAGCCAGGTATATCTAATTCGCCTGTGGCGGTGCTGTAAGTAAGACTTCACAGAACTGTGGCCTGATCTTCTCTTACCGGGCCTTTGTCAGCGGGCCTCTGTCAAAAGACGAAAAAGTAGCCTATACCACAGGCAAAATTTTAAATTTTGTTAGTATCTCAGTAACCCACATGAAATCAGAGCAGCTAATCCTTTCTAGTAGACCATAGCTTTCGTGAGAATATCGAATAACATTGTTTTTACGTTTCAAATGCTGAGCATCATTTCAATTAAAGCACACTTCGCAGTAGTTATAGTTTATTTAGATCTTCTAACTTAATTACTTTGAAACTCCAATGGGTTTCTCAGAAATTTCAAACTTTATCCGTCTATTCAGGGGCATCCCGACTGGGGGGGGGACGTCCCCCCCCAATGTTGTCGGTCAGTCGGTAAAAAATAACCAAGTTGGCGCGAACGCGAAGTCAGTTTTTTAGAAAATCAGTCGATTTTTTGTCAAAACAGTCGGTGTTTCTGAACATCAGTCGATTTTTTTTTTAAAAACTGTCGTTTTTTTTCTTGAAAACAGTCATTTTTCTGCAAAAACAGTCGGTGAAAATTACCAGCCAGTTGGTAAATACCTTCCCCGCCACACACAAAAACATTTTGGCTAGTAACGCCTCTGCGTCTTTTTTCATCCTTAGTCGGCCCTATCTTTTTTAGAAGAAACACAGACAAATGATATAACTGCCCTTTCTGATGGACGAACTCCTTGGACGATATAAGACTATAGATTGATAGCTTCAGTAAAATAGTATATTCTGCTTCGGTCATATATTGTGGTAATTGCTTCAACAAAATTATGAATGTGGACTACCTTGTTTTATTTGATCCAAGTGTCAATGCTCTGAATTTTCTCCTAAAAATATACGAAAGTTCGGACTCGAATGTGATAATATTTTCGATGCGGCTAAAACATTTTTGTAGCACTACTTTTAGGTTCGCTAAAGTGCCTGTACTGGTCACTTTTCGGTCGGTCTGTCGGTCGGTCGGTCTGTCAGGCCTCTGCTCTCGGGTAAAGGTACGGTGGCTCCGTCCGTGAGTGACGAGCTCCATGTTAAAAAACTTTCACGTTCGCTGTGCTGCAGGGCTAACTTATTCATTCCTGAAATACGACCCTGCCTTGAGGTGGGTCGCCGTCACTACGCCCACCCGTCAGTTCGCCCACCCGTCAACTCGCCCACTTCCAAAATCCGACAGTTCGCCCACCCGTCAGTTCGCCCACCCGACAGTTCGCCCACCCGACAGTTCGCCCACCCGTCAGTTCGCCCACCCGTCAGTTCACCCACCCGTCAGTTCGCCAACCCGTCAGTTCGCCCACCCGTCAGTTCGCCCACCCGTCAGTTCGCCTTCCGTCAGTTGACCTAACCGTCAGTTGACCCACCGTCAGTTGGCCCACTCCTGAAATCCGTCAGTTGGCCCACTCCTGAAATCCGTCAGTTGGCCCACTCTTGAAATCCGTCAGTTGGCCCACTCTTGAAATCCGTCAGTTGACCTAATCCTGAAATCCGTCAGTTGGCCCACTCTTGAAATCCGTCAGTTGACCTAATCCTGAAATCCGTCAGTTGGCCCACTCTTGAAATCCGTCAGTTGACCTAATCCTGAAATCCGTCAGTTGGCCCACTCTTGAAATCCGTCAGTTGACCTAATCCTGAAATCCGTCAGTTGGCCCACTCTTGAAATCCGTCAGTTGACCTAATCCTGAAATACGTCAGTTGGCCCACTCCTGAAATACGTCACTTCGCCTAATTTAAAATTCCGACAGTTGACCCAACTTTGCGGGATCATTAAATCCACGAAAAAGGGCCGCGACCCCAGGGGAATAATCAGCCCAACTCGACCCTGTCATTAAAGTCCACGAAAAAAAGAAACGCAATACCAGGAGATTACTCAGACGGGGACGACCTTTCTCGGTTAATCAGGGTCAACACGAGTTGCCTATGGGTGCAACGTTTATGTTTACGTAAAGAAGGCTATGACGATGGGTGGAAAAAAAAAGGTATTCAGACAGGTTGTATTAAACATTTGAACTTGGTAACGAGGATGTTGCTAGTTCATACACACGCACATTGAAAAGTTTTTTCAATGATGTGGAAACAAAACGAAACAAGAGCTACGAGCTCATATGGCACTTGTTACGAGTAGGTGGTACAAGAAAGTAGAAGAGAACTTCACAAAAAACCCCGCCGTCCAAAAATGCGGTTCGGACCTAGAATTAGGATATCTAGTTTCACTCAAGTCACCTCCAAGTCATCGCCAGCCTTCCAAGTTTAAACTCAAGAAATCCACTCGTTATGAAATAGGAATAATAAAAAATTATCCCTAGGCGTGCCCAGGATTTCCGGTTCCCCCCTCCGGCTTCCGCAAAAGTCACCGGATCCAATCCGGATTTGAACTAGGTCGCCTGAGACTTGGCATCTTTCGAAATATCAAGTTTCATTCAGATCCCAAATCCCAAAACATAAGTGGAGGGATACCTATGACATCGCAAAAGTTGTCCGTCTGTCCGTCTGTACCATCTATAACTCTCGAAGGGAATGAGATATTTTGATGAAACTTGGTGTGAGGATTCTTTGGCTCAAGAGTAAGGTCAAGTTCGTAGACGGGCTCTGTAGCCCTACATTTAGGGGTGGGGGGAGGGGTTTTAAATTAAGGGGCAAACAAAATATTTTTAAACAGCTAATTTGATAGTCGATTATGGGGTAAGAAGACATGCTGAACACGATGGTGAAAACCATTTTCTCACCGGACGAGTATTTCGCCCGGAGTCCGGCCAAAACCGGAAAGTTTGTTAAAAGTAAAAGTTTTATTTGAAGTTGATTAGATGTTCGATATAGGGGTAAGAAGACATGCTGAACACTTATGTGAAAAGCATTTTCTACGCGGACAACTTGTTCGCCCGGAATCCGGCCAAAACCGGAAATTTGGCAGAGTAAAGCAGAAAGTTTCGATCAGTATCGTCAAAATAGATATGGCTTATAGAGGTATATCTGAACTTGGTTTTCTCAGATGATTAGCCTGGCGAAGACAAGACCCGATTGTCTGGACCAAATATCTAATTTTTGGGATCCCATCGAAAACTTTGGTCTTGTTTCATGAGAATTATATAGTGACGAGCGGCTAGCGAGCCACCGTGTCACGTTTAGATTTAACTCACATGTCTAAGATAAATCCGTAACTGGTCGCATCAAAACTGTAGTTTCTAATGAGATTTGCTCATTCCTATATTGTGTACTTTTTTTGGGGGGGGGGACAAAGGTACCGAGGGGGGTCACCAGAGGATTGTTATCACCGCTGGGGGTCTAGCTGCCTCCTCTAAGCTTTCCAAACCATATTATATTTTCGTTTACGAAGCTGGTTGCTACTGCAAGAGCGATCATGTGCCTGACGTGCTTTGTTACTCAACTCCACTGCCGATGATCTGGGTAGACTGACTAGAAAAAATCCGAGTCTGTTGCAGGCCAAACCTGAACCTTCTTGAACACCATCTTTCACGAAGATTACTGGATTTTTTTTTTCAAGAATATCCTCTTAATATATGGGATCCCCAAACTGGCAATAGATGCTGCAGTCAGCAACCCTAGGTTTATCCGTGGTTAACGGCACAAGTAGCTCAAGGTTGGAAAATTCTGTGCGAATCCACGAAAAGCTTTTGAATATTCGGGTTGCTCGGTTGAAAGCCGTCGGCGAAAAAAAATGATAATTCTTACACGCCTATAATCTCATAATTTAGCTTAACACCAAATGTAATAATAAATAAATAACATTGATGACCTATTTAAATTCAGTTTGTGGGCTACGTAAATTAAGGAAAAAACATTTTCCCCCTAACAAGAGGACACTTTTCGTATAGATTTGAGACTCGTACATTGCAGATAGCTTGCAGATATACTTGGAGGTGGTACACGGAAGCTTGGCACTAAAGTCTGCATTATATTATTTCTATTCTGCTTTAACTTTCCATTTCCGTGTGAACTACACTGTAAAAAATTTCTCCGAATAAGGATGCAGTATTTGCTACTGGGGTTAATCTTATCTCTACTGGGATAAGATTAATCCGAATTTGGGGTAATCTTATCTCAATAAAGACAAGATTAATCCCAGTAGCAAATACTGCAAGATTTAAGTCGTATTGCCAATCAGAAACCTTCACTGCTCGTTACTCTACTTTTCCTAATTTTACTTTTCTTTTCATCTAATAGATTTAGTATCTCGCAACAAGCTCCTGACAGATATTTACGTAATTTTCGGCTCCTTCTGATTATTCTCCTGGGGCCGCGGCGCTTTTTCATATAACACCTTTTTTCCACCCATTGCGTAAACATAAAAGTTGCACCATAGGCATCTCTTGTTGCCCCTAATTAAACGAGACACGTCATCTCCGTCTGAGTAATCTCCTGGGATTGCGTCCCTTCCCGAAGACTGCCCGTGAATTCGTGTCACTGTCTTTTTTTCGTTGATTGTTTCCACATCATTGAAAAAAAAAAATCCAATGTGCGTGTGTATGAACTAACAACATCCTCATTACCAAGTTCAAATGCTTAATACGACGACCTGTCTGAGTACCTATTTTTACACCCATCTTCATACCCTTCTTTACGTAAACATAAAGTTGCACCCATAGGCAACTCCTGTTGACCCTAATTAAACGAGAAAGGTCGTCTCCGTCTGAGTAATCTCCTGGGATTGCGTCCCTTTCTTTCGTCGAGCTGGGCTGATTATTCCCCTGGGATCGCGGTCCTTTTTTCATGGATTTAATGATCCCGCAAAGTTGGGCCAACTGTCGGAATTTTAAATTAGGCGAAGTGACGGATTTCAGGATTGGGCCAACTGACGGATTTCAGTAGTAGGTCAACTGACGGATTTCAAGAGTGGGTCAACTGACGGATTTCAGGAGTGGGCCAACTGACGTATTTCAGGATTAGGTCAACTGACGGATTTCAAGAGTGGGCCAACTGACGTATTTCAGGATTAGGTCAACTGACGGATTTCAAGAGTGGGCCAACTGACGTATTTCAGGATTAGGTCAACTGACGGATTTCAAGAGTGGGCCAACTGTCGTATTTCAGGATTAGGTCAACTGACGGATTTCAAGAGTGGGCCAACTGACGGATTTCAGGATTAGGTCAACTGACGGATTTCAAGAGTGGGCCAACTGACGGATTTCAGGATTAGGTCAACTGACGGATTTCAAGAGTGGGCCAACTGACGGATTTTAGGAGTGGGCGAACTGACGGTAGGCGAACTGACGGGTGGGCGAACTGACGGTAGGCGAACTGACGGTAGGCAAACTGACGTGTGGGCGAACTGACGTGTGGGCGAACTGACGGGTGGGCGAACTGACGGGTGGGCGAACTGACGGGTGGGCGAACTGACGGGTAGGAGAAGTGACGGGTAGGCGAACTGACGGATTTTTTGGGCCAACTGACGGGTGGGCGAACTGTCGGAAAAAGTGGGCGAACTGACGGAATTTTTAGGCGAACTGACGGGTGGGCGAACTGACGTGTGGGCCAACTGACGGGTTCCCCTTGAGGTGTTTTCCTTTCATGGCTTACTGCACTCCGCTGTGCGGTCTAGCTTTTTTGCAACCTTTTTCGCATTCTCTGTAGTAATCCTTTTCGGTGGCTTCTTGGCCTTTCCCTAAACTGTAGTGCTTCCGGAAGGTTTGTTGGTGCTGTTACGATGATTGTATTTGTATATGAAGGTTGCACTCTCAACCTGATATTATGGCGAGGGGTGTAGTAAGCCGGACATAAGATGGTAAATGTCCAGGTATACAATCATCGGAGTCAGGATGGCCTAGGGCGTTGGTGGCCCACTACACGTGCAGAACTTCACGGGTTCATTATGGATTCCCCTGGTCGATTCACACTATGGTTTGCATACCGAACACACAACAGGTTATCAACCACCCATCATACACTAGGCCTTACAGGCCAGCCCACTCTAAGGAGCTTAACTGAGACTCATAGAAGTGACCTATGGTCCGTAAATAAACATAAGGTTTTATTGACTGAAGTTTTTACAACATAAATTAAACAACCTTAGGTAAAAGGTGTTTACCGGTCAAGGGCCCGGAAAGAAGTACGGAAGAAGGGTGAGTCACACCGCGTGAGTCACCATAACCAAAGAGTTAATAAATAATGCAAGAGTACGAAAAGTGGCCGCGACAGTATAGAAGATACAAGCAACGGAAGGGAGTAACGCTGCCTAGTGACGGCATAAGGAAAACGTACGGAGTGCATATGGCATCACCGGAACAGTGCCTCTTTTCCAGTACTGCGTAGAAAATGCTCTCTTTCTATCCAGACAAGGATACTTGCTTCAGATAATCCGCTCCTTCTTGTGCTTTCAGAACCGCTTTTTCGTTTGTCTCTTCCGTTGTGGCGGACTTGCTCTGGTGAGTCTACACACAACCAGGGACCCATAAATTTCCTTTACAGGGGGCTTGTCATTTCCTATGTCATTTCCTATATTGCTATGTTGACCGATCCAAATCTAGTTTCCAAAAATCCCTACTTGAGTCGAATCAACGTTCTTGTTTGCCTCATTGGACGTGCGCGCCAAAGAGACTCTTCCCTCAAGGCGCCAGCAGCCAATCCCAAATTTTGTCTATCTGGCCTTTGACGTGATTGGACCGTGGATATTTCTCGAACTATCTTCTGACCGGTCAAGAGCGCATCAGAAATCTCTTATTGACAAGCCCCCTGTAAAGGAAATTTATGCGTCCCTGACACAACCAACTTCATGTCCAAGCACCATCTTTTGTTTCTTGTGTTTCGGGGCGAATGGAATGGATACTGTCTGCGGTACACTTCGTTCAAAGACAAAAGTCGTGTTTTTTGCCAAAAGAGCTCAAAGGTCTCTTTCCCAAGTACTCTGTCTTTTCTGCTAATTTGACTGTTTTTGGCAGAGAGGAGTCAGGCGCCATTCTCCTTAGCATGTAAACTCACCTCGGAGTTGCCTATCTCCATTCTCCGCAGGCCTGGGCAGAAAGAACAAAGGCATTGGTCCGAAAACGGTCAAAAGAGCAGTGAGGAGTAAGTGCTCGGTGCAAAAAACGGGAAAAATAAACCAATGCCTTAGTAGATGGAAGAAAAACAGGCGATTAAAGTCGTACGAAATCCAAGTAATACAAAATCGTACAATAAAAACCTTCTTTGAAAACCTTCCTCGACAAGACAGCTTCAGGGGATGTTGTCTCTTGCCATATATTTATGTTATGTAGTTTGAATAGTATGGCATACATGGAATGGAAAGGAAAAAAAAATTCCGTACAAGTGAATCGTGTCGCCGGCTGTTATAAAATACCAAATATTCAAACAATGTAGAAAACTGATACATCAGCTAAGATGTTTTCTCAGTGATATTTCTGCCCTTCTTGGCAATGGTCCTCGACAGGCTATTGAATGTCAAGGGAATCGTTAGGAACGAAGGAACCTGTAATACTGATGCGTCTCAGTTAGTTTTACATCCCTTTTTTGTGCTAGCAGAAAATGTATGCTTGTATGTTCGTTCATTCCCCAACGTTTTTTCCTGACTTCTGGCAGCCTGACGAGGACCCTTTCCAATAAGGGCCGAAATATTTCTGCCAAAGCATCATAGCTGATGTATCCGTTTTATTCACTGTTTGATCTGTTTCCCAGTCAGCTTGGGCTCAAGTAGTATTTATAAAATACCAAAGCAGATGGAAACCTTAAAGTTGAACTGAAAAGCCAACTCACTTGTGTGTCATTTAATTGGATACACTGAACTATTTGGATTCTGCAAAGGGATTTTTTTTATTTTCCACCATCTGCTCTAGTAATGAGGCTCAGAATATCTCCAGCCGTCCCCACAGCGTAAATTCTACTATGACGCGGGAAATTTTAATCTCAACACAAATGCGGCTTTTCAGTGGGCAGTGGTGAAATCGGTGAAGATTGCTTAGTGCCTGAACAAAAAAAATTGATAAATCTATCTCGTAAGGCATACAGCAAAAATACAAGCGCATAGAGGCACCACAAATCACACGGAAATTCCACTATTTGAAAATCGATTATTCGTGAATAGCGGAACAACGAAGTAACTCATTTTCAGCGGGTCTTCAAGCCAATTTAAGTGAAGAAGTGATGGGTAACTAGATTGCCCTATCCTAGCCCTTTTCGGTTAAACTTTAAGCCTCGTTCGAAAGCATGCCTAGCCAAGCTCAGATGTCTAGGCCCGTGCCTAGTATCACCGTTCACACCCATGCCTAGGCACAGATTTTGGGCCAAGCACGGAGTTCCAGGCTCTAGTAACTCGGTATGCCTGGCTACGCCTGAGCACGTGCCTAGGCATCTGTGCTTGGCTAGGCATGCTTGTGAACGGGGCTTTAGTCTATTCATGTTTACTTCGTCAGCGCTACCACGAAGAAGAAGAGAACTTAAAATCTTTGGTTGGAAGACTAGTTTATGGGTCTCGGAAACATGCCATAATCTTCGGGGTGCTTCTGGTGCATTCTCGTGAAGACATATTTGTGCAAAGGTTTGGATTTCTTTAATACGTTAATAATAATAAGGCATAAATAGAACAAGACCAAAGGTTTCGATGGGACCCAACAAATTTAATATTTGATCCAATTTTTTTTACTTTTAAAATTTAGATACAGATCAAGGCTTATAGTGGAGGTTGAAACCACCTTCGAAACTTATAAAAATAATCCTGTTTTATCGATTTGAACTTGTTATTTATACCTTTTTAGTAATGTTTGCTATTAGGACCGATCCGCAGGGAAAACCCCCTCCGAAATTAATCCTGGATACGGACCTGGCCTATAGTCTGTGTCAAAAGAGGACCTTGCGTAAAATTTAATTGACTTTTCTCTCGACTTATCCGCTTTCATTGTTTGTTACTAGTCAAGTTCAAACTAACACGGTTACTTTTCAGGTCAAGACCGTCGGTAGAAGAGCGTCACTCATTCTTAAAAAAGGATCGTCAGCTACTTACCAGATTCCGGGAAACTTCCGTCTCCTTATCGTCAATGCTGAATGCAATCTTAACTCCGACAGACTTACAACAGCTTCATCAGGGAGTTCAGTACCCTTTTCTTTCATTAGTTGCAGGAACAAAACTTGGCTCTTCGACAAAGAGATCTTCCTCGTTGAAGGGACAATAAATGTCACCCTCTCAAATAACTTAGACAAGAACATCGAACTTGGCAAAGTGGGAACGGGCGACCTTTCAGAACAAAAAACGCTCGGTATTCTTCACCAAGGCGGTCTGAAAAGGTTGGAAAATCTCAGAGATGATTACGTGGAATCACAGGTAATGATAGCCGCACTTGGACTTCGAGGATCAGGAAAGTCAACGATTGCCTCTCTGCTGTCTGGTAATCCGGAGATGTTCAAACAAGGACACCAAAGTACCGGAACGACGACCCTCGGCATCGATGTCTCTCCAGTTATTCCCCTGCCAGACTACATAAACGCCATTGAACAGAGTCTTGGACTGACGAAAGTAAAAGCAAGCTTAAAGATGAGCCCGATCATATTCACCGACAGCGAAGGCATGGGCTTGAGAGGAGATGATGTTGACTTTATTGCAACGGTACCACCTCTTCTTTTCTCGAATATCATCTTGTGGATCACAACTGACTCTCTTCGAATGGACGAAGAACTGCTGAAGCTCAACAGGTATCTTAATCTCGCGAATAAGATTCAAGATGAAAGCGGAACCTTTTGTAAAGATTTCAGGCTAGGAAAATTAACTGTCCTGGTAAATAAGATGCAGGCAGACGAAGGCGATGAACAGCTTACGAGAAAGCTGATAGAAGAAGAGCGGGAGTCTGAAGTCGAATCTGCCACGACGAGAAATGAAATCCGAAGAAAGCTGAAGCAGTGCTTCCAGTCAGTTGAGGGAGTTGGATTCCCTTATCTGAACATACCGCCGGGTGTGAATAACATTACATATGCAATGATAAATCGCGCAGGTGCAGACAAGTTTCGACAAAGTCTTCGTAAGATTGCAGGGAAAATTGTAAGAGCTACCAAGGAGAAGCAAAGGTTGGCTGGTACCATAATTACCCCAAGAGTACTCATTGAACTCTTTCACTTGGTACTTGACAAAATCAATAAAGATGCCGTGTTTCTTGACGACGACTTGAGAGATGTCTTATATGTTTTGAACCTTAAAAATAAGCTCAAAGACTATGAAATAGAAGTGAGGAGCAATATTGCTGCGGTGGAGAAGTCTGGTTTGGGAAATCTGGGCAAGTTCATTGATGGCATGAAAACTATTTTGAAAAAACTTTCTGGCCAGAAGTCGGCGAAAATGAAGGACACAACAAAAAGGCAGAAGAACCTTTTTGATAAAGAGTGGACGCATTTTCAACATAACCTACTTTCATCAATCCAGAATTCTGTAACATTCGCTGCTAACGTCTCAGCCAGCGGCTTGGGATCCAAGATTGAAAATTTCAGATCTGTCTGTGAGAATGTCCCAGCAGAGGGTCATCGTTGCATGAATAGCATCTTCATGTCAGAGATAAGGAAAAGTTCTGGCGTAATTGGCAAGCTGCCCAAAGAGGTCAATACACCCGGAACTTTAATTCTCTCTGGCTTGGCTCGAGATACATCTGCAACTCTTGGCTTTTGCAAGAGTCTGCGACGTCGATTTGTTTATCACGAGCGTTCTAACTCCGAGCAACTACAAAGCTCTGGTATAGCTCTGCTGGAAAATATCAAGGATGGACAACCCTCGGAAATAGCTACAAGTAGATTTGAGATCCTGCAGGAGATACTTTTCAATCCTAAGAAGATAGAAATGCGATCGAAGCTTCCTTGCCGTCTAGATGGCCTCATAAACAATGCAAAGACTGCCTCGAGATTCACCAAGACATCTTTCGTTCGATCTGCAAGAACAACGGAAAATCGGTTGAAGTACCAGCGACGCCTGATACCTTTCGAAACACCCTTCGATTTTTTCAGTGACGTAGAGAAAGAGGTCAACAGTGGAAAGCGCCTAAGAATTTTCCATCAGGTCTGCGACATTCCTGGAATAGTTGCCTCTGTGCCAGGACACATCAATGAGGTTATCATCATATGCTTCGAAGCATCTTTTTATGGTCATATTACGACAAGAATTCGTCATCTGAGCGTCGAGACAAACAGACTGACCATCCATGAAAATGGCTCGACAATGAATTTTATTAAACCAGAAACGCCACCAAAATCTCGTGGTCCTGGGATTCATGGGGAACCAGGAAGTACAATTGCCATTATAGTACATGAGGCTGTGTCCGGTGGTAAGCTCGAAGTGAAAGCTGACGGTGGGGATGGCGGAGAAGGCTTCCTAGGACCCTGGCCATCAGGACATTTTCCAGAGCATTTGTTTCAAAAAAGTAACTACAATTATTTTACCCCATATATGCTGTCTGGAATGGGAGATCTTCAAAGGTTCAAAGACATGGTTGATAGAGATCATCGTTATCGATCGTCTGGTATGTCCGTGAGCGACTACAAGGAAAATTTTTGCAACCTATCGGCACCAACTTTAAATTATACCTGCCATCAGACATTGACGTTCAGACGTAGTAAATTTTATCTCCCAAAAAGATCAGAGCCACCAGGTTCACCGAGGGGTAATGGAGGCTCACCCGGTTATCTCGTAGTTGACATTCCCCCTGCATATGAACAATCCTTCAGCTTCTCTGGTAACAGTGGAAAAGATGGTGAGGGAGACATACTTAGAGTTCAGCACACAAGTGTATTGGAATCGAAACTCGAGAAGCCGGAGAGGAGGGATGGACGTATATATGGAAAGTGGAGAGTGGAGATGATCTCGAGCAACCTTACTATACAAAAAGAGTTTAGAGTGAGCAAGCAAGTTGAACGAAATCCTATTCGTTTCGTTCACACTCGTCAAAGAAGCCCTTTGTCAACAATTTTCCATGAAATGCGTCAGCTCAAAGTTCAGAGGAATGAAGCGGTATATACTGGTGAACGCTCAATCGTTAGGTTGATCACGCACGTGGAAAACTTAATCCGAATCTTTTCAGCTCGAAAATCCTCTCTGTCCAAGTTTAGGGGTTTCTACGCATCCCAGCAGGCATCCCTTAGTTTGAAGACTTTAGTAACTGCTGATGCTAGTCTTGCACAAGAGATGGTCGACGCCTATCGAAACCAACAAGTAGCGTTGCAAGAAGATGCAAAGGCATATGAAAAAGGCCTGAGACGAATTGATTCTGATTTATCAACTATTACCGCTGATGATTTTACATGTGTGGTGGACCGACTTCTTGAGAATTTAGTAGCAGAGGCTAAGAGAAGCTTGAACGAGGGTATTCAAGAAGTTGAAGAGGCTCGGAGGCAAAAAAGAGCTAAAATTATTTCTACAGTGTGGTCGTTCTTCAACATCATTGGTTCTCTCTTCAAAGGAGATATTAATGGCGTCATCTCAGAATCAGAGAACCTTGTACAGTCATTCACCAATGTTTTCGGAACTCTGACTTCTCAAGATTTTCGAGATTTGGAATCATATTATCAACGGAATTCTGACGAGCTTCAAAGCATACATAGCCTTGTGGAAGGTACTGCCGATGATGTTAGAAAACATGTGGAAGAGAGAAAAAATAAAGACCCAACTGACCTAGGTCCTGTCTTTCAAAAGTATTTTGAAGATTTGAAGTTCGCTGTTAGCACAGGGGCTTCGTTGAAAAATGCAATTCATTCCTTTGTTGGCTCAGTCAAGGACACTGGGATCGGACAGCAGATTCAGCTCGGTGTAAAGATTGATGATTTACTTAACAAATACAGCCCAAAATCCTTGGGTGAAAAAAATGTTGACATTCTATTCAAGCGGCACGAGATTCGACAAAGCGTGGCTGAGATGAAAGCAGTCTTTCTCGACGTCTCCAGCATCACTGGTATCGGAAGCTTTCCCAAACTTGAGAGGCTTACGGCTCTAGTCGAGCTGAAAGTTGAGCTAGTCGAAAAGCTCATCGATACAACACAAGAGGTTTCCAGAGTACAGTTGGCGATTGATGGAATTCAGCGACAGAAAGATGCAATGTTCAACGTATCGAAGGAAATAGCGAATAATGCTGCTGCGGTTCACGATGTTCTGGACGAAATTGTCAGTGCCTCTGTTATTTCACTAAACCACAACGGATTCGAGATTTTCAAGAGCATTAACGATTTGACCGATATTGTTAGCCACGTACGGCAGAATAACAAATTCTTAGAAAGAATGCCACCTGTCTATCCATGGTCGTCCGTAAAAACCTATGAGTCCACCTTGAACATGCTGAAAGGCGAGCTTAGAAGTTGGAAGGGTCTGCAAGAAGGAAATGTTAATGTCACACTGGACGACATTGACTACCCAGCAGAATTTTCTCTTTTGCTAAACAGCAGACGCGCAAGATTCCCTATACTCGTCAACGGCAAAAATCAGATGTGGGTTGATACAGTCAAGGCCACGCTACCTGATGCGCCAGCAATGAAAGGACCCATCACCATCCTAGTTCGACATCTTGGTAAAAAGCTCTTTGATATAAGTGGGGAGTTCCTCCTCCCACCCATACTATTCGAAAGCACGTATCAGCTACCAGGGCCGATTTGGAAGAGCTTGCCGAAGACGATTTTTAACGCCATTGAACTGGTGAACTATCCCCTCGATTCTTACTTTGAAATCGAGCTACCTGCCAACTATAGGACAGTGAACCTAGTTAGCAACAGGGCTTTGAATCTGACGGCTGTGACACAGATAAAGTTGGAGTTCAAAGTGTGGTATGAAACATAGAAATGTGAATATTTGTAGTTGTGATCCTCTTAAGTCGACACTTTTTTGTTTGTGTTTTCATTTAAAATCATTTAATGAATAGCTTTAAGGATCCGACAAGCCGACTCCACCGAAAAGCCCCTCTTCTTATTCTGCATCTTAATATTATCCCTAGCTTATTTACGAAATTTTAAGTTTTTAGAAGTCCCCGCCCTTCATCGCTGCTTCTTTTTCGTCTAAAATATCTTCAACACTTTTGAAGCAAAACTTTCACAGATTTTTGTGGGTCTAAAATATCTTCCATCTTTCTCGCGCAAGAACCTCTGTTCTCACATCGACCCACTAAATGAAATAAACGCTCCCCTTGTTAACTGCAAATAGGACAAAAGTTAAAACCAGAATTCGAATTAACTTACCATTTAAACTTTCTTGATGGGAGACAATCCTCCCACAAACTTACCATCCATTTCAGTGCCTGTGGTCCATGCCCCGATTTAAAAGAACCTCCTTACCACCTCATCTCTTTACCCAAGGCGATATAGTAGGCTAAAAAACAATTTGGTGAAATACTCTTGATGACTAAAGCCGCTTTCACACTGATGCATTGGGCCTTTCACATCGATCTAAGCATGCTCTGCGTCGCGCTAGCGGCTACGTATCGCAGAGCTCACGCAGACAAAGAAAATGCAATACACCAGATTTTTCAGTGAAAAATTGAAGTTTTTGAAGAAAAACTTGAGGAGAAACCTACTAATGGCTACGAATGGTAAACACATACTAAAGACGAAAGAAACGAAAACGATTTATTTTGCATGGGCAACGTGAAGCATTGTTCGTCTTCGCCGACTAACCCGATGAAAATTATCTCGAAACAGTAGTATGAAGTTGTACGAAAAAGAAGCATGCAGTAGGCTACCAATTGATGCCAGTAGATGCTTCTATTTCTAGACTGGATGCTACTATAGCAAGACAGGGTGCTACTGCTTAAGACTGGCCCAGTCTAAGGAACATTAAGAGGTAGTATTATGTACTATCCTTTCCATATCATCCATTACATATCAATACATGCAACTTTTTCGTACAACTATCATACAACTACATAGGCAATACATTTTTCATAGGGAAAACTTCTCGCGCATGTTGTGAAGATACGCTACGCAACCTGTGCGCAACGCAAGATAAACGCATCATAACGACGTGTCAATGTGAAAGTGGCTTACCTCTCGCTGTCCATGGACATTTACGGTGTCCCAGCGAAAAGCCAAAGCGTCACTGCAACAAAAGTTGTTGATTGGCTCACACAGAAGTTGACTCCATTTTGAGGTTGAGTGACATTTCTTGTTCTTCTCGAGGTTCACTGGCGTGTTACAGAACGAAGTGTGATCTTTACTTGAAAATGTTTCCTGCTTAAAGGAACAGTAAACTTGACTAGGCAACTTTCGGCCATCAAACCGGCCTGGGGGGCTTAGATAAATGTACAGGGACTTATTGTCGACAGGACCCCCCATCTTTGTTATCTCGAAACCTCTCCTTATTGTTCCCAGAGCTAACTGGCAGGGCCTTGCCCCTTATGCACTGTAGTTACGCACTCATGCACTGTAAAAGTTCGCGATTGTCTGTGCTATCAACATACAGGGTTGCCACTTTACTAAAATAAATTCACTATGCAAAAGGAAAAAAGTAATACCAAACAAGAAAAGTACTCAGAACGCGTTGCTGGGTCATAGTCAACTTGGAAATAGAACCTGACAACTACTTTTTTCTTAAAATCTGCTGCCAAAGTAAAAAGAAAGTTCTATTGTGAGCACAATTGTACTACCGGTGGCAACCCTGTTGACATACATTGTATTACTTTGTTTCAAGGCAAAGATCGTCGGTTCGAGTCCTACTCCCGGCACACAAACCTTTTGCTATTTTTTTTTTTTGTTCTACTAACTCAAAAGTCGAACTCTCGGAAACTGCCCGGAAACTGCAATGGTCGTAACAAGAATTTTTCTAACTCTCAATATCGACTCAGGGTACATTCTTGATATGTCAGCTAGCTCCCTGAGCCAAGTTTGAGTCAAGTTTACTGTTCCTTTAAGATGAGTCAAGTTAGCACTTCATGATCACCGTTTCACCGGGCCAATGAAGAATTAATTCAAAACCAGTCACTAGAGTGGAAGACACCCGATGAAAAATTGTCTCAAAATAGTAGTATGAAGTTTTACGAAAAAGTAGCATACAGAACCAACTGATGCTAACACATGCTACTATAGCAAGACTAATGCTACTGGAGCAAGCAGGATGCTACTGAATACTACTGCATAAGATTAGCCCAGTGCGAGGCACATTAAATTAAAGTATTCTGTACTACTGCATATCAATACATGCAACTTTTTAGTACAACTACACAGGCTACAAATTTTCCATCGGGCATCTCTGTCCGGATCCTTCATTCCTGCAACCGTCGGATTCTAAATCCCTAGTTTCGGCGAAGAGTTTCACGCATCAATTCGGAGTAGCGTTTCCAATCGTACTTAACCCTCTTGGATCGCTCAATCGGAATAACGGGTGTTGAAGTTGCTGTAATTCCATGAATAAATAATCTGATAGAAACTCTGTCTTTAGTCCCACGCCACGACAATGGACCCAGAGGTATTATTCTAGCTTTGAGCTGATGTTGATACTCATCTTCTGTCTTCGCAGTTGCTCATCGCAGAAAAAATACTGCAAGAGGCGTCCTCCGCACGCTGACCCGCTCTGGAGCGCGTCCATAGACCAATCAGCTTGACTTCTACATTTCCTCACGGCGTGCTTCACAGCGATTTAGCTATTTGTAGACGTAACGAAACGTGATATGGCGCGAAGCTACTAACCTCCGCTCGTTCGTAGCGGACAGGGTATGGGGAAATATTCGACTCTACAGAGTCATATTACAGAGATAGGGAGACGGAGGTTCTGTCAGATTATTTGTTCTTGGTAATTCCCAATGTCATTGTTAGTCTGAAAATGATTTATTGAAACCCTGCACGATCAGTTACTTAACATGCTAGTAGGCAACGGAAAATAGGACTAAACACCTTCCTCACAGAATGACTCTTGAGCTCAAAGTAAAAAAAAAAGAAAACAAGACAAAAAATAAATAAATCGATGAAGTGTTAAGCGCTACATACAATGCCAATTAGCAGATTATTTGAAGAAGATTCACAGATTAACAGTAAAAGGAGATATCTCACTACATGAGGGCAACTGCCAAGTTCCTGTATCTGAACGAGGCGATTAAAGTGCTCAAAATATCATACAGGGAATTTTGTGGCTGAGACCCTGCTCATTCGATGATGAAGAAATCTGAATGAAGGGATCTGAAGCCCGAAGTTTCTGACTCCCCTCAACTGCAACTGAGCAACTGGTAGAACAGTCAATTTACTTCCCAACCAGTATCCTGTTTTGGCCGAGAAAAATACCTCCGACTGGACTAAGGTAAGGTAAGGTAAGGTACAAAAAGGCAAGGACTGGAGTATCCACTTTTACTAATAATCTGTGCAGTCACGACGAGTTGTATCAAGCTCTGCTTGCCTGAAACAGTCAATAAGGTTAAACATAAAAAAAACACGAAAATTCACCTAAAAAAGTGTCGGATTGCTAGCCCCAAAACCTTCGATCACCTGAAATTTGACCGAGTTCAAAGCTGGAGCCCGGTTCGTTAACGTGGGAGTCCCAAACCCCTCAACGAACCCGGCTCCATCTCTTGGACTCTGACTACCTCAAGCCAAAGCACTAAAAGTGCTTTGCCGCCAATGCATGAACCGAACGCTACAAAAGAGGTTCATGACAACATTCGTTGAAGTCTCGGACAAATGGCGAATGTGTTCTCTTTAGCGTTTTAGCTGTTTTATTTTGACGAGTCATTGCTATTTAATATTATTTACAATGTACCGACAAAACGACAAGTTCAGTAGTCCACTGTCGTGAAAGTTCGTTTCGTCATAACAAAAAAACAATAGAACCTCCGTCTTTGGTCCCGTGCAGCGACGATGGTAGTTTGCTCTGGACGATGGGTACCCGGACAAAACTGAGCGGGGCTAAAGGTACTTGCTATGAGCTTTTAGTTAATACCCGTCTACTTCCCTCTTCGCCGCGCATACCAGAGGAAAAACTGTAGCAGGCCTGCAGGCGTGGAGAACCCGGTCTGCAGCGAGTCAGACGTGAAGACAAGTCACAATGGCGTACACCCAATCAGCTGTAAAGGACGACTCAGACGACGTTTGTAAGGAAATGCTTCACCGAGGCTCCACCGCGATATAGCAGTAAATATAGCTAGCTATATCTTCGATATAGCGGTAATGAACTATGGTTTTCCGCGTAGCTCCTACCCTCCACTCGTTTGCATCGGGTAGGTATGATCGTATTACAGAGATAGGTTCTTGTGACTATTGGTTCTTGTCTTCATGAAGTATGCATCTTACTATCTCAAAGCTTGTTCGAGAGCTTCTGCGATAAGGGATCAGCACCAGGTGCGTATTTACCTGACCCAATAGCTGCGTTTTTTGCCTTTCCTACGTAGGTCGGTTAACTAGCTACCTACTTGCCACTATTGACCGTTTTTTCGTCTCGCCGGTCGGTTCGACTGAGCTCTAAAAAACGGCTTATAAGAAAAAATGGCGTCTTCCCGTCGCCGGCGCCTATCTCTCCAATGAGAATTTTGAATTTCGCGCCGTGCCAAGAGCGTAGGTCGGTTGGACGAGCTCAGATCGGTTAAGTCGTCATCGGTTGTTCGTCAGGTCGGTTAACCGACCGACGAACGGCGACGAAAAAACAGCTTATAAGGATTTAGGTCGGTTAACCGAAGAAAGAAAACGGCTTATGGAGAGAAATCTCGCAGGTCGGTTATCTGGATGACAGCAAAAAACACAACTAATAGCTTCGGCGAATGCAGTTGCTAATTTTTATTGGTACTAGGTACTCCAGCCTTTATCTAGGAACATTCTTTTCTTCGAGCTTATTTTTCCTTGAAGCCGCTTTCACACTGACGCGTTGAGCCTTTCACATTTGCTCTTTATACTTGGATTGTTGTAGTGTTTGACGCGGATAAGGCTGTGACAAGTTATTTTGTTAAGAGATGAAATTGTTCTTAATTAGAGGTATTAATTATTTTGAGTTCCTGAACTGGGCGCTTAGAGCCTTTGGCATGTTGGCAGTTCCGGAATTCATCTGCTGATCTTTTTCTTTTTTTACAAATAAAGCAATCTCAAATCTCTCAATCTCTTACGCAACCTCTGCGTCACGCTTGCGGTAACGCAACGCAGAGCTTACACAGACAAATCAAACGCAGAGCAAGAATAGAACCAAGTTCTATTCATGCGTGCCCCGACGCGTAGGCATCACAATTTTCAGGGAAAAGGGTAAGTTTTTGAAGACAAACTGAACAATAACGTACTAATGATGAAGAGAAAATTAATGGTAATGAAGAAACGACAATTCAGCGTAAGAAACCGAAAAAAAAAACGCAAAAACGCATCGAGCGTGAAAAGTTCACGCGCAGGTGTGAAAGATACGGTCCGCGACCTGTACGCAACGCAAGACAAACGCATCGCAACGACGCGTCATCGTGGAAGCGGCTTTATGCTAATGGCCTTAAGTGAACTGAACAGTCGACAAAAAAAAAAATCATGAACCATCAAGTCGGAAAAGGAGGGTCTTCGCGAGATCTCGGAATCACTTTCCGGCGATCGAAGCGCATCGCGAAAACTGTGGGAAAGCGATTCCTGAAATAACTTTCCACTTTCCCGCTGGACTGATCGCGAAAACGCATGGAAAGCTGATATCGCCGGGAAAATATTGAATTACGAACTTTTTCGAGTAATTGTGGTTAACTTAACGGTTCTTGGACTCTCATATATTCCATCGAAGTCACACTAATAATGCTTGCCATTTTTCTTTATTTATTAGTGATACTTGCAATTTTTTCCACACCTTAAAAATTCCCGCCGAAACATTCCGCGGAGCTTTCCACTAACCTCGTGGAATCACTTTCCGGGAAAGCTGCTTCGGTTTCCAAACCGCAAAAACCGGTGTGGAAAGTTCGGCAACTTTCCCAAGTAGCGCGAAAACCATTGGAAAGTGATTCCGACTTTGCTTTCAGCTCGCGAAAACCCTCCTAAAGAAAACCATAAAAATGTTTAGTCCAGGTTTGGGGCCGCCTCCGACGTTTGCCCGAACGATACAGCAAGAGTAACATGATTCGCAATGAAAAAAAACCCTACTAGGCAGTGTGAAAGAATACATCAACAACACATAAAAAAGTACACTCATGCCAATTGCACATACAAAACAAACGTAGTAACAGGCCCTCCAGATTAATTAAAAGATCCTAAATGACACGTAGAAATCGAAGGGTTTTCAGGGCTGGTCCCCATCAACTAGTTGCGTTTCTGATCTGGATGCTCAGTTTTCCAATCTCGAACTAATCCGTTTTTGTCTCAGTTCTCGCTTTCTATAACCAGAGCAAAAGAAAACTAGGGAGTAGTGCCAAGACCTAACCTTTCCATGCTTCGCAAACGGGCCATACTCATAGCGCTGCCCACTACGCTTGCGGCATTTAAAGCGAGACAAACTTGTGTGTTTAGAAATTTGTAGTAAAGCTAAGATGTGGTCTGCACACATCGGGGAAACAGTGGATGATCAGATTCCGAAGTTATTGGAGCCAGCGCTGGTGCACGGCTGACTGATTTTCAGTAGAGACGTTCACTATCGCTAGCGGTGCTAGTATCGCTGCTGTTCAAGTGTGTGTCACTTTTTCCAAGTTTTGGCGCTACTCCCTAGCATTATTTTGATCTGTCTATAACAATACTAATTTGACCAACCGTTAATACCTGTTTATACGGATTGAACGTCCGTGCTTTGTTGACCAATCACGATGGACAACAAGAATCGAGAAGTGAAAGGATTTGCTTCATCTTAATTATAAAAAAAAAGCGAAGTAGGAGAACTGAGAGGAAAATCGCGAGGAGAATACAGATAAAAAACGTAACTATTATAAAGCTCTGGCTTATTTCGTACCGTTATGCAAAATGGAGTCAAGTCAAATTTTTGCCAAGTATAACCATGGTGTAGTCTAACCAAGGAGCAGCCTACACCTTGGCCACTGACCAGCAAGCGAATATTCAAATTCCTGGCATAGCCGATTTGAGTCATTCGTGGTCGGGTAGAAAAGTTCGTTCAGTTTGTTTTAAGTCAGATCTGAAGAAGTCGGCACATAGGTTGAAGAACCCGTCGTTCTTCTGATAGTAATCCATTCTACTTTGGTGGTATTTCGGTCCATTCTCGTTCCAGAAATTCTTCACTTCGTAAGTGCGTCCTCTCCCCTATTAGCAATACGTTTGTTCTCTTTACTTGACCTCTCATGCGCCTGATACCTGTTCCGAAGAGCTCATTCGTCTAGCGACCAGTTATGCAAATCTTACTAAGATTGTCACCCAAGGCGTGTGTAATTTTCTGTAAGCATAGCTTAGTTGTAAAGTAGTCAACTATCTCGGAACATCTGAGCAGAAACCCTAAGTAGTGCGAGGTGCCCTTTAAGTACTGCTGTATATATATTTATTTTTGACACTTAGTCAGGTGCAAATAAACATTAATGTTTTCTATAACACTGTTTAACGAGGCGTACTTTCGATTCGAGATAAAGAAAAGATCGGAGTTTACAAGGGTTCGTAAGTTATGCTTGGGAACAAGGGAATCTATTAGGCTCAGCGTAAGTGTTACAGTTGTAAAGAACCCCTCTTGCTTATTGTGTCTTTTTATTATCCCTAGCTTCTTTATGGAATTAAAAGCTTCTGAAATCAAACGCCTTTCGCTATTGTTTCGTTTTGTAACCATGACTTTTTATCACTTATTCATCCGAGTCAAGTTTTGACATCCACGCCACGCTAACTTCGCAGAAAGCTTCGAGATCCGAGAAGCTCCAAAGTGTTGTTTTTTATTTTGAAAGATATGGTATAGAGAATCAAGTCTATCTTCTGTTTTGAACTTCACTTGGCTTTCCCACTTTTAAACCACGCGCGTCCAGTTTTCAAACATTTTGCGCCCAGACACCGCATCGGGGAGTGGGACAGCTTGCTAGTGTTGACAAGTGCTAAAAAGAAACTCGCTAATTTCACGTGGAGAATACTAGTATTTTCGCTAACGATATTTCTGAGGCTTTAGTTGCGTTTTTGCGGATACCATGGTATCTGTTACCACGGTAACTGGATCTGCAATTAGTCGTTTTTGCAGTTACCGTGGTATCTGATATACGGTCCACTGCAAAAACGACTATTGCCGAAATCGCACTTTTCGAAGTCATCCCAAAAGAAAAACTGATATCCAGTTACACCACTAAGTGCTGAACTTCTTTCTCGCCAATTTGACAAAATTTGATGAAAGTCAGATGCATTTTCCAGATACCACGGTCGGACCGTGATATCTGAATATCTGTTACCACGGTAACTTGCCAGATACCACGACAACTGCAAAAACGCCTTTTGACCGTGGTATCAGATACCACGATAACTGCAAAAACGACTTTAGACCATATATCTGATACCATGGTATCAGTAAAAATACAACTATTGGTATTTTTGCTAACGATATTTCTGAGGCTTTGCATCGTGAAAAGATCATTTCTAGCAAGAGCTGTGGGTTAACGTTAACACTAATGCAACCTGCTTCTGCTCCGGATTCGTGAATCCAATAAGGCCCTAATTTCATACGGTACATTCTAACCTCCCCAACGAAACCTTACTGAAATTATCATTTGCCTTGTTTTGCTACTTTTGATGCATATAATCAAGAACAAATAACGAGACAGATCTGCTGTCTCCCTATCTCGGTCATACAAACATGCTGAGTCGAGTAAAATACGACCGATTCCCGATGCAGTCGAGCGGCTTCGCGCCACATCACGTTTCGTTACCTCTACAAATACCTAGATCGCCGGTAAGTTGCTAAAGAGGAAATCTAGAAGTCAACGCTGATTGGTTCTATGGAGGCACTCCGAGCGGATCAGCGCGCGGAGTACGCCTCCTTCTCGCCTCCTTCGATATTTCTTGTGCGATAGGCAACGGTGAAGACGGAAGAGAAGTAAACGGGTATCAACATCAGCTCAAAGCTAGAGTAAATACCTCCAGCTCCGCTCAGACTTTTCGGGGTTTTCATAGTCGCTGCATGCGACTAAAGACAGAAATTCTTACTGATTATTTCTTCTTGATATAATGCTGTCGACAGTTGTTAAGATATTTATTTGTCAGAAAAATCGGTTCAATTATTCCCTGTTTTTGCCTAGAAATCAAGCGACCCGTAAAAGTCCTTAAACAGCCAAAGCTGTCTGCAGTTTGTTAAAAGCATACCCTAGTTTCAGAGTAGCCTATTCAGTTGAAAATACTGGAACGTAAACAGTAAGCAGTGTGAAGGGTGCTTTGACAAAGGGGGTCCAAAATCGGATCCGGGTTCGTTTGTGAATTTAAACTTGAAGCAGGAGTTCGTCTGACTGAAAACAAAACAGGGATCCTGCCTCGAACAGGGATCCTGATCTGAGGAACAAGTAAGCCAAAAGTCTTATCATCAGCTTTGATTTTACCTGCTTTGAAAAGTAGTTCATTTTCTTAGTTGGACTTCAATTTCCCACCATATTCGTGCCAAAAAACAAACAAACAAATATTTAGAGAGTTGTTTGTCAAATTTTAGCAACGGAAATGTGGACCAAATCGGCAACAAAACTGGCGGAAGCAGTGTAAGGGCAACATAAAATTCACACCTAAATTTAAGGCGATCTCAAGACCACTCAAAATTGTAAAAATTCTCCTGGTTGAGTTAGTAGTTCAAGCATTAGAAAAAGCTTATTCGTGGATTGGTGCAGTGACCGACAACAAGATAAGATTTTGAAAAAAAACTAAAAAAAGATAAATTGGTTTCTAGCATACAACTCTTTTTTCAGGTACATCCACCCCGGAAAGAAGAAAAAAAGTATTTTGAAAAGAGATGTTTAGCATTTCTACTGCACAAATTTTATTTCTCAGTCGATCGATATAGTCAGCGCGGATCAAGGACAAAATAATTTTAAAGAAATTATATTAAATAAATAAGCTCAAAGCAGTTGGCAACAGAATTAAACACTGCTATTTTTTAGCCGTTTGGTAAGCTATACCAAGTCTTTACTCCTAAGCCGAGGGGTTACCAACTGTCGGTCACACTCAAATGTTGGGCACATTCTACCTCAATTTTTGGGAGTTGGTAACCCCTCGTCCTAAGCCTACACTGCCAGAAGCTTCACAGCAATTAACAAAAGGACGCGCAATTTCAACAGATATTAGAAATTGTTACAAAAGTATTGTGTTACGAGCCTCTAAGAATAACACTAAAAATAACACTGAAAAGATCATAACGGAAATATTCTGTAACACTTGTAGATAAAATCCACCGTGTCATCTGCTGAATGTGCGCATCCTTGTACTAACGTTATTAAACTTCCGGCAATGTGGACAATGACTAACGTTTGCTAACACCTTTTTGCATAACGGTACAGAATCGAAGGACGGCATCCAAAGCGATTACAGTTTCAACAATTCACTATAGTCAAATTTCACTAAATTATACTGTGAGTTTTCTCGGGATTCCTCACTCTCAATCTCTCCCAGAAGGAGGAGCCACCTCATCTAGCGTCCAATCCCGGGCCTCGGAACCACATACTAGGCTCCACCTCTAAGGCGGGACACTTGTCATGAGTTGACTCCTCCTCCATGGGTTTACTGGATCTGTGAGCGTGTTCCACCCTTCTAACGATAGTTCCAATCTTCCGTTCCAATCTTCTCGAAATAGTAACTAATAGTAACTACCACGCTCGGGAGCGTAGTTACCATGGTAATCATGATCTCAGTGACGTGACTGACCCGGCCAGCCCCCAGCACTACATTTGGCCAAAAAAGGAAAATTCGTTCCAGCCTTGACACCAAAGCCAGGATCTGTGACGCCATGCGTACTTACTAAGGTAAGTAGGGTGGAACACGCTCCGTATTTCCCACTCTGGTGATCATCTCGGAATTAACGTGATGGCGCTGCCGTTCATTAATCACACGTTTCACATTCACAAATCACTAACGCACTAATAACTTTGTGAATAGGTACTCTTCTGCAAATTCGGCAGTTTTTCCACCTTTGTTTCGGTCACAAACAAATTCAAAAGCACTGTGATGCTTTCACTATTAAACTGATAATGTGATGTTCACTATTATTCACTAAATGAGGTCGTTTGAATTGTGCTTTCACTGTACATCTCGGCAAGAGGATAAAGTATTGCAGTGCAGGGGAATCACAACTGGTACAATTTGGCAACTTTCTCGCTATCGTTTCTAAAAAGAGAAAATACTGAATATTATTATTAACGAACATGTACATATGATATATTTATTAATCAACTGTTTCTAAAATACGCTAAGCTAAAAGATTGTCGCTACTGCAAATAGTACAAATAAATAATCACGACAACATTGACAGGACAAATAAGTAATTTACTATAAACGAAAAAACTAAAACAAAGGAACATGACATTTCTTCCTTGTTTCCCTTATTTTTTTCTCTTTTTCATCTTTTTCAAAGCTGAAACCATATGTTATTTTTTTCTTCTCCTCCCTTTTTGATTATCTAGAGTCTTCAGTTAGTTGATTCTGTTTGTTGTTTAATTAGTATCGGTTATTTCGTCCGTGGCCGAATGGTTAGCGCGTCGAACTCGCAAGGGAAGGGTCCCTTGTTCGAATTATGTCCGTCCGTGGAACTCGCAAGGGAAGGGTCCCTTGTTCGAGTTATGTCCGTCCGTGGCCGAATGGTTAGCGCGTCGAACTCGCAAGGAAAGGGTCCCTTGTTCGAGTCTCGCTCGTGCCTACTGTTTGGTTTCGAGCGGGGGTTAGTGGCGTAACTCTGTAAGACAAGCCAAATTTCACCCAGCTTCAAATGGGTACCTGGAGAAATCCGGGGAAAGTGGCAGGAAGGGTGTGCGAAAGCACAGGATGGCTGGCCCCCAACCCCCCATTGCACTTCCTGGCTGAGGGCCCAGAATCGGAGATCAGCACCGCCGGCTTGGTCTGTAAAGGCTGATAGCTGATACCTTTACCTACCTTTCTAGTATCGGTTATTTCCTTGTCCTAGCCAAGCACTATTTCTGTGCTTTCCTGGCAGGAATGTTCCGTTGTATGGGTGGAAATAGTTCCTTTGGTGATATATAAAAATTAAAAATAGGGCTGCATTGATATTATCGATGCTTTGGTACCCCCCTCCCGATAAAAAATGTGTAGCCTGCGTAGTTGTATGGTAGTTATACGAAAAAGTAGCATGTACTGATACGCAGTAGTACAGATTACTTTAATTTAATGTGCCTCACACTGGGCTAATCTTAAGCAGTAGTATTCAGTAGCATCCCGCCTTGCTCCAGTAGCATCCAGTCTTGCTCTAGTCGCATGTAGTAGCATCAGTTGGTACTGCATGCTACTTTTCCGTACAACTTCACACCACCATTTTGAGATAATTTTTCATCGGGCTTTTCAGATCCATATTGGTCCCCTTAACCATGCTTCAACAAAAAAAGAAAATGTAGCAACTCTCAATCCTATAGGCTACTCGCTAAAAAGAAAGATGTACAGAAATGTCTGTGAACAAATAACGCTTGTTATCTTTTTGTGTGTTTTTTTAATAGTAAAGTTTGATCGGAATCTGCAACAAAATGTATTTTCGACGTAATCTGAATCGGTATGGAATCTTTTGATCATGACGTATAAAAAGAATCAAATTTTTGTGGAAAAATTTCCAGCTTGTCCATTACAATGCGTCACATCTGGATATTTTCTGAAGTAACAGTGAATGTTATGTCATACGGAGAACACGAGAGACAGAAAATAGTGACAATTCACACTATGCTGCGCCTTTGGGCAGATCACGTTTTACTGGAACGGATCCTTTAATTAAAGAAAATGTTAACTTATTTTTGCATCTTGTAATTGGATAGCCTACGTTGAATCGTTTGTTGTGTGTTAATGGATAATTTTTGTTTTTCACTATACGCTCTAGTATGGCGTTCGGAATATCTACGGCCGTCCCAACAACACAAAGTTTTGTATGTCACCACAAACGCGGCTTTTCAGAGGCCGACGGTGATCCAGGTGGCGCATGCTCACTGCGTAAACCAAAATTATTTCGTAAATCGTTTCGTCAAGACACGCAACACAGGAATACGAAAGTTGATTATTCGTGAATAGCGGAGAAACGAAGTAACAATTTTTATCGGACCTTTAAGTACATTTGCGTCAATAAGTTGTGGTTAGCTAGATTGTCCAATGTCAGCCCTTTTCGGTTAAACTCTAAGAAATAGAAATCAGACATAGATGATTACCTTTCTAGTCCAAGAAAAACAGCCTTTACTCTCGGGCTGCGGCGGTTGATCGAAGTCTAAATCCGGTGTCCGAGTATTATTGGGGCCAAATAGGTTGAGCTCTTTAAACACTTCTGTTTCTATCATCTAAAAAGGAATTAGTCTGAATTAAAAAACCAAAAATTTTGTCTCAAAGTTGTAATATCTAAAGGAAATGTGAGGTCCTATGTCAACTGTCCAGCCACGATTTCTGTAATGGCGGGGTTGAGCAAGCTCACCGATCGGTTCAGTTTTCGGCCAAGCATCAAACAAACGGTGCCGACTGATGGTCTGGTTTTTCCGAGCCGGATTTTATGCACCTTCATCCTCAAGTTGAAACTTTCAAAATTTTACCGTACGGAACTGATGATGGTGCAGAAATCCTGGTAGGAATTCCAGTCACAGAAAGCCCGGCACTGATCGTCTATCCTTGGCATTTTCTAAACAAATTAATTTTGCGCTAATCTCTATTCAAATTTAAGTGCGCAAGCGCAGAAAATTGACGTATGGAAAGTAAAACATTTAGCATACTCTATACGAACAGCCTAAGAACCAGTTGTCCTTACTCCAGAAGGGTGGGGGGAATACACTTCTAGACCCCAATTCTTACAGGTACACCAAATTTGGATTTGAAACCCCTTGCCAGGTCACAGATTTGAGTCACTGGGCAACCTGGGCCCACGCACGGGGGAGGTCGAAAACAAGAGTCACAAACAAAGAGTCACGTTAAAACAAGAGTGCGACAACACTTCTTTTCCGAAAGAGTAATAAATGACTGGAATTCCCTTTCCGAATCCAGTTTTAGCAATTTCTGCTGAAACATTCACTGGATAAAGAGTGGTCATAAAGAGAACCAATCAGTCAAAGCTGATTGGTTCTATGGACGCGCTCCAGAGCGGGTCAGCTCGCGGAGTACGCCTTCTGCACTATTTTTTCTGCGATAAGCAACGGCGAAGACGGAAGTTGAGTAAACGGGAACCAACATCAGCTCAAACCTAGAGTAAATACCCCTGGGTCCGCTCTGTTTTGTCGCGGTAGTCATAGTCGCTGCATGGGACTGAAGACAGAAGTTCTATCAGATTATTTGTTCTTGTCAATCTTTCAAATTCTGTATATCACATACCTCATTTTGCCAGGGTATGGACACGGAACCCGTATTGAACTTCGTATAAAAACTATCGTCCCCCGAGTCTAAATTGACCCCCTTGACAGTCGAAAATTGTTCAATATCTAAAACGTCCTTGGCGTATACTGCGTGGGGGTCGGGGAGAAAAGGAGGTTCACATAATCCGGCTTCCAAACGCCGAAAGCTGATTGGTCGAAAGAATTCGTGTACTTTGACTTCATTGGCTCCGTGTCGGCTGCTGGAACAACCGAGGCGGTCGGCTACTGCTTTCTTCAGGAGCTGAAAGATAACATGAGTAATGCCATTTTCTTCCGGCAGATGACCAGATAACGCTAGTTACAATTCTTAAAACTAAGGTTGTGTTCCACGTACTTACTTTAACCAGGGACCCATAAACTACCTTACAGGGGGCCTGTCATTTCCTATGCTTCTATATTGATATGATGACCGAACCAAATCCATTTTCCAAAAATCCCCGCTTGAGTCGATCGGCATTCTTGTTTGCCTCATTGGACGTGCTCGCCAAAGAGACTCCTCCCTCAAGGCGCAGCAGCCAATCCCAAATTTTGTCAATCTGGTCTTGAACGTCATTGGACCGTGGGTATTTCTCGAACTACATTCCGTGCGCTCAAGATAGTATCAGAAATCTCTTATTGACAGGCCCCCTGTAAAGGAAATTTATGGGTCCCTGCTTTAACTCACGATCGTTGCAATTGTATATTTATGTATGTATTCATGAACTGCAAACGGAAAGCCGAAAGTTCGATGGTACAAATACAGAAAAAAGAAGTTCATACGGGAACATAACAACATAATTCTGTAAGAACTTTCGCAACAGATAACACAAGGATGCGCCGTTTCAAAAAAAAAAACACTTTGAATGTAATCTGTTGTGATTTTGACACTATTGTTGCATTGAATGTTATGCAGAACAAGCAATGCCAGGAAGATTCGTAAACTCGCGACAAAGCATCATCTAATTTTTTGTTTGTCGCCATGATATCGGAAAAGTCAGCCGATGATTTTCTGCGTTTTTAGGCTCTTAATGGCAATGTTTTTTGTGCATAACGTTTAACGCATCAAGTTTTCAAAACTACAACTGACCATATCCCAAGTGTCGTATGTTGAAACCGCGCATCCTTGTATTATCTGTTATGTAACTTCTGACAGTGTATAAACACTTTCTGATTAAAAACCAACTACATAATCAAAATAACTTAAACAAAAAGTGACCAACGTCGTAGTTTGAACAAACAGTAGCAAGTTTTTAATCGGTCCAAAAGATCTGCTTCTGAACAGCCCATCCAACCACTTCCCATTTCCGTATTCCTATGAAGCAACTCCAACCTTAGGTCATTAAGTTCCTGTCACTGTGACATGAAGTGACCCCCACTCTACTCAGGATCACAACCGCCAGGGCAGGAGTGAATAGAATCTACAGCACGCTCCCTCGCTAGCCCAATGGCAAAAAAAATCCTCTTGAACATTTATTGTTTTAACTTTATAGATGACAGAAAAATAAGGTCCTCCCCAGAAATGGGCGAATCCGAATCCGGATTCGAATCCAGGATTCGTCCTATTGACCGGATTCGAATCTTCTGCTTGTCAGGCTGGATTCGGATTCCAAACCAAATCCGCTCAAATTTCTAGTATTAATCCTTCCAGTTTCCGTTTTTCCAATTTTTACAGTGTGCTTAGGCAATCCAACTTTTTGGTCACCACCATCAACTATCCTCAGTAATCTATCACGTTATCTGATTACCTTAAACAGCAGTGCTTTTTGTCACCTCTGATTTTTAGACTATAATCTATGTACATGCTCTGATTTATTTTAAGGTCGGATTCGAATCCTCAGCATGAAATTCAATTCAATTCAATTCAACAATTTTAATCCGGTAAGAAACCATAATAAACTGACACTAAACAAAAATAAATATGATAACGAGGGAATACCCGAAAATCAGCCACAACCAAAATGTTGGATTCGGATGCGGTATCGGATTCGTGCCTAGCCCAGGATTCGGATCGAATCCTTTCATGATCGGATTCGCCCGTCTCTGGTCCTCTCTCTGATCATCTTCGCTCCACCGGAGTTCGGGTTGTTAAAATTTATGGTGGGTTTACACACTGCGTAAAATCCGAGCGTATTTTGAAATCCGAGCATATTTTATGCACGTATTGTGGCTTAAAAAGATCTCCAGCAATACGGACGTACTTATATAAGAAACGGACCGATTTCCAAATATGTCCGTATTGCTTGAGGTCTTTCCAAGACCAAATACGTGCGTAAAATACGCTCGGAATTTCTGCAGTGTGCGAACCCACCATATGTCAGGGAGCGTCGTAAGCGACGATAGTTCCGATACGACGTCGTGAACAGCCGAAACAGTGATTAGGCGGATTGTATTTTTTTTTTCGTTTCGAGCTCAGAAGAAAATAACCCGTAACTACCTCATTACGATATACCCGACAAAAACGGCAGGCAGATACTGTGAACTCAAACAGAACAAGTTCCAATACAAAGCAGCTTGAGTAACTTATCATACCGAGAGTTTACCGCTAGGCTAACGTTAAAGTTTAACTGAAAAGCCAACTTATTTGTGTGTCATTTAATTGGATACACTGAATTATTTGGATTCTGCCAAGGTTTTTTTTTATTTTTCCACGATCTGCTCTAGTTATGAGGCTCAGAATATCTCCGGCCGTCCACACAGCGTAAATTCTACTATGACGCGGGAAATTTTAATCTCAACACAAATGCGGCTTTTCAGTGGGCAGTGGTGAGATTGGTGAAGATTGCTTAGTGCATGAACAAAAAAAATTGATAAATCTTTCTCGTAAGGCATACAGCAAAAATCAAGCGCATGGAGGCACCACAAATCACACGGAAATTCCACTATTTGAAAATCGATTGTTCCTGAATAGCGGAACAACGAAGTAACTCATTTTCAGCGGGTCTTCAAGCCAATTTAAGCGAATAAGTGATGGGTAACTAGATTGTCCTATCCTAGCCCTTTTCGGTTAAACTTTAAAGCATGCTTTAATCCAATTCTTCTGCAATAAATTAGTCTATCTATTATTTGGCATGTTCTTACTCGGGGTTCCGGCTAAAACCCCCCCGGCGAAAACCCCCCCGCCAAAACCCCCCCGGCTAAAACCCCCCCGTGACCAAACCCCCCCCCCCAGTACCAAACCCCCCCCGACCAAAACCCCCCCGGTACCAAAACCCCCCCGACCAAAACCCCCCCGGTACCAAAACCCCCCCGACCAAAACCCCCCCGCATAAAAAAAAGACGGGTATGTATGAGTAGAGTAACTAGTAGGTAGAGAGTAAGAGAAGAATAGACCCCCCCCCCCCCCGGCGAACTAACCCCCCCCCCCAAATCCTTAGACACTCACACATATTTAGACTGGGATTTACTGGGCAACAAAACGAACAACCATGTGACAGTTTTACCATTGACAAGCACGAGTAAGGTGAAGAGCTGATAGAATATTTCTTGGACTATCTTGAAAAACGAGCTCAACCTTTCCCTTGACCCAAAGGATCCTCCCATTATGTCTCATCAAAATATCTCATTCCCTTCGAAAGTTATCCTGCTCACAGACGGAAAGCAGGACAACTTTTGCGGTGTCATAGGTATCCCTCCACTTACTGCCCATCTTCGAGTTTCTGGTATGAATCAGGGATAACTAAAGAGCAATCAGGCAAAGGGAGCTTCACATTGCACCAATGGGTGGCATCCTAACTGCAGCTTCCTCGCCAAGAAGGGGGAGGCATTGGGAAAGGATTTGTTGGGGGGATCGTTACACAGAGTGGAACTGGCTTTGATTTGATCATTCACATTTAACACCTCACTGACAACAGCTTCAGTTGAATGCGGGTGTTTGGTGACTTCAGCAATTAGTCTGTCACCATCAACCCTCACCTTCGCCTTACACTCCCTTTGAATATCATTGTTCTGATACCCACTGTACTTCAGACATTATTGTAGAGTCAAGTTTGCGAAAGAAGTTTATTCTACTCTTACTCTCTACCTACCAGTTACTCTACTCTTGCATACCCGTCTTTTTTTATGCGGGGGGGTTTTGGTCGGGGGGGTTTTGGTCGGGGGGGTTTTGGTACCGGGGGGGTTTTGGTCGGGGGGGTTTTGGTCGGGGGGGGTTTGGTCACGGGGGGGTTTTAGCCGGGGGGGTTTTGGCGGGGGGGTTTTGTCCGGGGGGGTTTTCGCCGGGGGGGTTTTAGCCTAGACCCCTTACTCGTTAGTGGAAAGTATAAATCAAAATCAATGACAGCCCGAAAACCGGCTACAGCATCCGTAATTACGTTGCCTATGCGATCTGGAAGGGTAGACATTAGTTTATTTATTTTGATTTTTGTATTTTCATTTGTATTCTAATGTAGATTTAGTAGGCTAATTAGTTGTTAATGGTCAGTTGTTTGTCTGTGTACTATCTTTGTAAATGTGTGTGAGTTCGATTAACATGTTGTTCCCTCTTCTTATATATTACTCTCCAGTTTTAAAGGATCCAAATAAATAATGATAATAATAACAACATTTGAACTTACCCCTTGACACAGGGACTTTGCTTCTTCAGTGAATTTGTACGAGTAAGTCTCGGGAACTTCCCGAATACGCCGGTCGACCTCCTCTCGCTTCACCTGCAAAACACCATAACTCTCACCCAGATAGAACAGTCTAGAATAATAGCGCTCTAGGCTGAAACTATTTTAGCCACGCATGATTCGCGTTTCCAGTTAGATGAAAGCATCACTCTGCCGTTTAAATTGCGATTCTCTCACCCAGATAGAACAGCCTAGAATAAAGCGCTATAGATTGAAACTATTTTAACCACGCTTGATTCGCGTTTGCAGTTAGATGAAAGTGTCATTCTACGTTTTAAAGCACAATGGGCAATAACTATGCTTTAATTTTTATAAAATGCTTCACACACACCCATTTCTGACTTCCACTAGAGCGCATCAAAAATCAGCGTTTTCTTGTTATCGCTTGTCATTGACTCTTCGGCGTATCGGCGGAGACGATTTCAGAGCATGGTATTGCAAGGCGCGGAAATTCAAAAACTCTCGGCCATGTACGAAAATCAATCATTTTGTAGAGCTGAGTGATGAGAGTGCCATGACTGCTAAAATAAACCGTCTCTGTTGCTGGCAGATTGCTCTAGTGTTATCTAGTGAAACTTTCTCTAGTTTGTGGTACCGAAAAAAAAGTTTTGTTTTCTGGATGTAAAGTTACAAAACTGCCAAAAAAGTACAAATATAACCGACCTACTTGCAGCTGATTCCAGAGCTTACAAGGAATTCTCAGTTAAAACCGTTAATAAGAATATTTGTCAACAATACAAATAATCCGGAGTATATAGTAACAACGAATGGATAAGAAAAAGAATTTAAACTCCGCTTATATTTGTCGAAACTAGTAAATCGGAGTATGGCAGCCAGCAAAAAACGCCGTAACGATAAATTAGCAAAAATAAGTTCTCTAGGAATCTGCTGATTTCTGATGTAACATTGTATTCTAGGGGGTGGGAATGTAGCATCATGATTGTCTGCTCCACCTATTGAACTTTAACAAGCGATTCTTGGTTAGCTTCAAACATTAGAGAGTTTTCGTTAGAACGTTAGGTTTTCGAGCGGGGGACCCTGCTATTCATTGGCTTGGGGACAGCTTAACACAGCTTAGTCTCATAACTTCGATTTTCAGTCCAGTTCTTTAGTTTCACAATCTACGACGACCAAGTGCGTCACTTTTTTCGACCCCAAACATGGCAAAAAAACACCCCGCAAGGGCCTACCCCAATGTTTTAAGCTTCGGGTATATCATATCGTTAAGGCAGTGCGTAAGAGTTAGTAGTACAGTGCCCAGCTGTAGGTTATCTGAATCTTGCTGAGTTTTTGGTAGAAGTCAATGGGTCTGGGAAAAGCCTTAAAACAGCCAAAGTCGTGGATAAGTTCTAAAAAGCAGAGCTTAGTTTTGTAATATTCAGAGAGTTTTGCACATTGGAACATAAACAGTAGTGCGAGGTGTGCTTTAAGGAAGTATTCTTAGAAAGTTTAACGGATTTCAGAAAGACTGATCATACAAAATTCTCTGAAGTGGTGACGATCCAGGATTGTCGCCTAATAAATTTTTTCGTTGAATAGCTTGTCAGCCTGATATCTAATTCAGAAACTTTCCTTTCAACCATTTCCATGGGTGTACAGTAAGTACCCTTGCAGCTTGGCACTATTTGCGTTTTTTTATATCAAAGTTTGTCTTCGTTAAATACTGTTTTTGGTCGCCGGTCACAGGTTTTTTGTCCTTTATACTCTGACTGTCGAGATTCGTGAGCTAGCAATTCGAAGTTTGCTTACAACGTTGACAATACAACGACCGGGCAAGGATCGCCGGGCAAAGAAAACTAATAAAAATAACAGCGGTGAACAATGACGCCGTTTGAAAACGTAAGCAACCTGCTAAGCCAACGCGAACAAAACTTCGACAAAAAATGCAACTACTGTAGTCCGAGAGCACGAACGCTCACGCAATGTGTATTAAATACGTTGAAGCATACCCGAAAACTCAAAGCATTGTACACGGAACTCGGCGATTTGTGTATGCCTGGGGGGGGGGGGGGGGCTCGGAGTTTTAGAACACGCAAACACACTGTAGACTGAAATATGTACGGTGGAGCTTTGACAGGGAGGTCCAAGGGTCGTAGCCGGGTTTGTTTAGGGGCTCGCGACTCCCCTGTCAGTGGACGAACCCGGCTCCGATCCCGACTTTGGACTTTCTAAAATTCCAGTCAACGAACCCGACACCAACCCCGGCTTTGGATTAGTCAAATTTTAGTCGAACAACCTCCAACCCCGACTTCAGACTTGTCAAATTTCGATTCAAGTTCATTTATTCAATTTCATAGCAAGAAATTGCCTTCGTGGTCAAACGAGGTCGTACGGCTCGGGGGCTTTCGAGCGGGGGGGGGGGACTTCAACACAGAAAGAAGTGCGGGGAGCTTGAAAAGGGAACTGATTTAGACAAAGATCTAGCTAGGGTAACGCCGGAAGCTACCTAGATTAAAAAAAAATCTAGACCTCTTTTGTGGTCGTACTGATTAAGACAAAAATCTATCTGGGACAATGCCGGAAGCTATCTAGATTAAAAAGAAATCCAGGCCTTTTTTGTGATTGTAGGCTACTGATTAAGACAAAAATCTATCTGGGGTAACGCCGGAAGCTACCTAGATTGAAAATAAATCTAGACCTTTTTGTGACTGTGCTGACATAAATCTATTAGCGGTAACGGCGGAAGCTAGCTAGATTAAAAAGAAATCTAGACCTTTTTGTGATTGTGCTGGGCACGCACCTTTTCTTTCCGGACACGGAAGGGGGCCTGTCCTTCTATCATTTCATAGATCAGACATCCAAAACTGAACCAATCAGGACTGAAGGTATATCGCTCGTTGTCTACCACTTCAGGGGCTGTAATAAAAACTCAGTTATTCTTTGGCTTACAAGTACCGAACTGAATCACAAAAAAGTTCCCCAGCCGGGATTTGAACCCTCGACCTCCGGCTTGGATTGGCGTTGAGCTTCAGGCATTGGACATGAATAAGCCTGTTGCCTGCCACTTCAAGAGCTGCAATACTAAACATTATCTGCTTCACAGTCAGAGTCGCCATTCAGTCGCGCCCGAGAGCAGACGGATTATTTCATTCCAGTGCGCAGAGAGTTATACAGAGTTAGACTGAACTGTTGAGAAAGAAAAAACTGTCCGGCAGAAAACGTGATAGAGAGGAGACAGTGCATAACTCAATGCTCAGTATTGCAATGCTCGAGCCAGTGCAAGTGCATAAACATCTTTGCTGATAAGTTATCGTTTGCCGGAGGAAGCAAAATCTGCTGCGATATTTGCAAACAAATTGGATATTTAGAAGCATCATTTCGTCGACGGGCACAAGGGGCCTCCCGGGAAGTAAG